>JAVKLA010000081.1:2286936-2365679 GCA_034782735.1 Sagittarius serpentarius
GGCACCAGGAGAAGCAGCGCTACTCCTTCCCCCCCCCCCACGAGTGCAACCATGCGCTGACTCACTGTTGTATTTCCTGTATTCAAACCCTTGTATCAGCTATTCGTGGGTGCAGCCGTTCAGCTCTGCGTAGAAGAGTGCTGTCTTGAAAGCCTATTTTGTTGTTAAACGGGGAGCAAACCGGTGCTCCCAAGTACTTGTGACTTACTTATGTTCTGACTCTGTGTGCAATAATACTCCGTTTCAAACTTGTTTCTGCGTTTGGGTTTAAAATTCGCATTCGCCAATAAAATGCCTGTAAGATAGCCCTTGGGAAGGGAAGAGCAGAGCAGGTAAGGGAGAGGCAAGAAAGCTCAGGTGGGAGTGGGAAAGGGGGAGCAGGCATCTCCCCGAACGTCCCAAAATGCCTGGCTGGGGCAGCAGGGCTGATGGCAGTGGGTCTGAGACAGTGGTTTCCCTTCCTGGCACACAGTGGCATTAGTGGGACTGCTCAGGCATGGGAAAGAGCAAAGTCCTTAGCAGCTTGGTCAGAAATAGGAACAGTTTTCCCATCTCTGGTAGCATCAGCATTGCTTCTTTCTCCCTGACAAGCAAACTTCTTGATTTAGGCTTTCCAGTGAGTGTGAAACCAGAGAAGCAATGTGGAGATCTTTGGCGTCTCTCCTGGAAGAAAGTGAAAGAGACCCAGAGAAGCAGGGATTGTGCAGACCCATCTCCACATCCCTTGGCCACTGCTGCTTAGGAAGTTCACCGTGATATCGGTCCTGGAGGATGAAAGCTGGTAAGCTATAAGGAAACAGAGAATGTCTGAAAATGAGAAATTCCACATGAAATTTGAAATACTACATTGAAGAAAAAAAGGCGGAGGGAGGAAGAAAAACCTGATACAATGAATGCTTGAGTCATGTATTATTCTGGATTAGCTCTGCCACGGAAAGATCCCGTACACCCTATGAAATCCATTGCCTACAAGCCAGTGAACATTTGTACAGCACGTGATGTGGGGATCATAGCTGAAGCCAAGTTCCCCTGTATAATATTCACCCCAGGGTAGATTGGTCCATTTCCAGTGTCAACAGCCAGAGGATTAAGCATTTATCTCTGCAGAACAGTGGATAATTAATACCAGATCGAACTAGGGGCTACGCTCGAGAGAGCTTGCTTGTGACTATATTTGTGACTGAGAGTGGCTTTATTGCCTGCGGGCGAGTTAATGGGGAGTGGGATGATGTCTTCTCTGTACCACAAGGTGCAGGCATTGCCTCGGTGATGTGTGCTTTGTAGCAGAGCATCGGTAGCTCCAGGGCCTTGCGCTGGGATGGCATCGGGCTTCCCGAATGAAGCTGAGGGTGAGCTTTCCCATCGTGGCCACAGGCGGTAGGCATTAGGGGTGAAATCCTATCAGCCCAAAGATGGAAGAATGGAACTGGGATGCTGTGAGTTGCCATCTTCTGGACTGAAATGTAAAATCCAGGTTTTGGCACTTGTGGCTTTCTTGAAATAAATTAATACCATTATCCTGGCCGCAGTCCAGTTCAGGTAATTATATTCTTCCTACCTTAATGCCACTCCAGCCCCCTGTCTCCACTGGATATGCTATACTCTTAATTCCTGTCTGGAACTTGCTTATTATGTTACAAAGTCTTATTTTTTTCCCTCTGAGTACGACTTGTGCACAGAGCACTAGCCAGCCCCCAGCACTATGCTGAGCTGCTAAAATAGTCGAGAGAACCTGCCTTAGATATTTGACTGCCTGGTGGTGTCCCGGA
The DNA here is from genome assembly GCA_034782735.1 of Sagittarius serpentarius. NCBI lineage: Eukaryota > Metazoa > Chordata > Aves > Accipitriformes > Sagittariidae > Sagittarius > Sagittarius serpentarius. The sequence goes on from JAVKLA010000081.1 coordinate 2,288,706, forward strand.
GCATCTCTCCTGCTGAGCTGGGCAGGTGGGTAACATAAAAGATCAGAGCAAGTGGTGCAGTCCTGTTTAACCCAGCGGACTGCTAGAAACCCGCTTCTCTCTGAGAAGAGTGCCTTAGGCTGGTGAGTGTGTTAATGGGAAGAAACTCAGGACTCCTGGGTGGTTGGCTTACCTTCCCGTGTTGCCATTCCTTCAAAGATTTTTGAAGGCTAAAGTATGTCCTTACTTCCAGGTGGGGGAAGAGTCCTCCTGTCTTCGAGGAGAATATTGGCAGTGTCCTAATGTAAATAAGTCCAGACGTCCCCACTAATCTAGCGGGGCAGTCCTACCTTGATTTTGAGGGTGGCCTCCAGCCCTAAGAAACCCCGTTTCCTGCAGTACGTGAACAATGCTTGAAAGTCGGCTTTGAGTACCTGGTTTCCCTTTTGGAGCGCCGCTTGCTTGTCCGTGTTGGTGGCTCGCTGGCCCTTACTTCTCCTGCAATTGATGCACTGGGTTGTTTTTTCCCGTCTTTGGGAAGTATTTAAAGTCACCTTCTTTCCTTACCCTTTCAATTACGCTCACTTCATCTCTTGGCCTCGCTGTGCGGCTGAAAAGGTTGCTCAAGCAGTACTTGAGGAGAGCGTCCCGCAATTTGGCCTACTTCCTTCCTGTTCCCAGGCCCCTTTGCTCTTCCACAGCCCTCGAGGACAAGGAGGGTTTGAGGGACGTGCTGGAGGAGGGACAGCAGGGGTGAGGATCAAAGACCCTAAACCACTATTTAAAAAATACAATGCCCACCGCTTCTCTGGAGTGTCGCATCTGGCAGAGCCTCATTAACCTTCTGTTTCCCCCTCCTACTCCTTTGCCCCTGAAAATCAACAAAACCAAACATAACAAGTTGCCTTGATTGAAGAAGGCTGAAGTGTGTGCTTAGTGTGAAAAAGCAAAAGCAAAGCCATTGGCTAAAGCCCCTTTTCCATGCAGGCCACTTCACATTTATTACGCTAGAAGACGGAGCTCTTAAAATCCCGATGCTCTTTATAGTTGAGCTCTTTAACTTTCTCCCTTCCTCCCCTTGCAGCCTTCATTCTCCCCTTGTTCCGCTCCTTCCGCTCCGCTCCTTTCTCTTTTGTCCTGTGAGAACGAGTCTTTTAATCCCCTTGTACTGCAGATTAAAGCTATTATAGCCTCCCCAACCTGACATTTTCTCAGAGAGGCTCACAGCCAGATCTTTATGAGTGCTCTCTGTCTGTCTGCTGCTGCTTTTCTTCTCGGCATACTAAACCTCCGTGCCTGACCTTTCCGTGAAGAGGGAAGGGCTGTAGCGTGCAACCCCATGTAGGCAAAGGCTGGTCTCAGCGGGGCTCGGGGTGCAGGAAATTAAGACCCATGGAAATTAACAAGTAAATAAGGAGAGAAAGAAAAGACGATGGGAATTAAGAGACAGAACCAAAGCAAAATTCAGTGTGTTTGGAAACCGAATGCCGGCCTTGGGTCTGAGTTTTGCAAATGGTCCTGTCTTTACGAGGAGCCAAACCATAAACCTGGGACCCATTTTTAGTAGCAGATTGGGGTTACCCGAAACCTAAGCTGCAGTCCGACTCCGTACTTCACATTTGGCCCAAGAATAATGGATCCAGGCACCTAGAAGTACACAGGTAAATGTTGAGTTTGTGAGCTTTCAGGGACGGGAGTGACTTCCAGTACTGTGGGGCTCTGTCCACGACAGCAGCTTTCTTAGTATTTGTCATCAAATGATTGTACCTCCCCTCTGAGATTGCAGAGTGGCTCGACGTGCTGGTCCTTGTCTTGTACACGTCATAAAAACACAAAGGATCAGGGTAACTTGCCTAAAAGCGCATGCGCTAATGGCAGAAACATCTTTCCTACGGAGTTTTCTGGCTCTTGTCATCAGTCCTGCCACTGCGAGGTGTCCTACAAATGTCCCAGAGTTCTTGGCAAAGCACCAAGGAAGGTGAAAAACTGGCCCCAAGATACGTTCCCCAGAGGAATTGTGTAAAACTACCCCAAACGGGCCCCCTTTCAGGTTTGTGTACAATATACAAGCATGCGGTAGCGAATAGGAGGGGTGTCTGTTGCTAACACGCTCTTTGAGCAGGGAGGAGGCAGTTTGGTTTCCTCTTCTTTTGGTCCTCCAGCATGAACTTGGCCCGGTTGTTCTGAGCCATCGTTTCACCCCGCTGTAAAATCGGGTTGGTAACCTGACCCGCAGCTGTGCAGGCATCCTAACGTGGCAGAGCCCTGGGTACTGTGCTAACCCATTCAGCTTGAACTGAAGAAAATCACGTAATACCTATGGCAAGTGACTACAAAAGGTCAAGTTTTGGTCCTGCAAGCCTTCACTTCCATCCATTTATAGGTGGGTTATGTTCTACCTCCCTTGTAAAAGGACAAACTGAGAATTTGCTTATCTTCATAAGCACTTTGAAAGCGCGGCCTTCACAAGTCACGCGTGGGGTTAGGAGGCGTTTGAAGGGTTGATTCAGCACCTCCGGATTTTGCTAAAATAGATGTTGAGCACATCTAAGGTGGTTTCCCATACTTACGGGCAGCGGCAGCGCTGTGATGACAAGCCAACTCGTGGCATTTGTGCTCTCTCATCGCGCGCCCGAGCAAACGCAGGGGCTTCTGGGGGCAGCAGCGAAACTGCTTTCAAAGCAAATAATGAAAGAAGTGCAACTGTCCCCTTTTGGGAACTCATTTCGGGGCAAAAGTTCCCCTGGCAGCCCAGCTTGCCGATAATGAAATCGAAACAGGAGCTTGCCCCCAGAGGGGCTGTACGTGTGAAACACTGCCATGTCGAATCCATATGAATCCTCTGTGAGGAAAGCCCGAGCCCGGTAATTACTGGTTTTCTAGCAAGCAGCCTTTTCTTTCTCTTTGTGTGGGCCCGGTCCCCCTCCCCTCTCCCCCCCATGCGTGCATGATAAGAGGATATTCGTAATGAAAATCACTGGGCAGAAGTGGAGAACAAAAGCGGGGGCACAGCGCGCTCACCGGTGGGGATATTGGAGGCGCTGGGCTCCCACCTCCGTCCGGTCTGCTCTCTGCTGGGAGAGCGCGGTGGGCACGGCGGGCTGGGGAGGCTCTTATTAACCTTAATCTGCAGAAAGGGGCTGAAGCCACGCCGTGGCCCCGTTTCATAGCTACAGCGGCTCGCTCCCAAGCGTGCAGCCTTATGAAGGGGCAGTCTCCCCAGCAACTCTAATGCGTTTTTGCACCGTACCGTCTAATCTGAGGTAGAAATGTCACCGCCGTCAGACCCCAGGCTGGCAGCTCCCAGCCACGGCCGCTCTGGTAAGCACATATCCAGCTTCAACCTTCTCGTTGCTGGGGTGAAAGGGCCTCTTTATCTCCGCGGGGAGAGGCAGATGAATCCCAGGCTCAAACAAGGGACCTGCTTTTTTTTTTCTTTCCCCCACCAGACGCTCCCCCTCCGGTTCAAGGGCTCTTTATTATGTCTTTTAATTCTCAGCTGCGAGTGGGAGGGAGCAATAAGGCTGGAGAAATGGGGGGGAGGTGGGGGGAAGCCCCTCGCAGTGGGGAAAGGCCCCAGCCACCAGTGTGTGAAAAGGGAAGGCAGCGCGGGGATTAAAAATGTCAGCTTCATGGGAAGTACTTGATATTTAATAGCTTCGCTTGATTGCGGCGAGGCGGTGACGGGCACAGCGCCATAAGGGCGGCTGTGAGCCGCGTCCCCTGGAGAATCGATGCCGTTTCTGGGTGCCTCGGGAGCCGTCGCAATATAGGACGGTGCGAAAGAGCCATGGAAGCTGAGCTTGTATTACTTAGGATCGGGTTGTCAGGTTGATGGCTCATCCTTTCTGTGTCCGGCTGGCCCAGGACGCAGGACGCCCTGCTCCTGACGCAGCTAACCGAGCTGAGCTTTCTTCCCGCTGACAGCTAGCGCCCTTCCTCTGATGGCTGATAGCGCTTGTGACTTGTTTGTTGTAAAAATGCTGCTGGATGGTCTGTCTGCAACACATTCTCTAGTTTGCTCATGTTTGCAGCCGCTGGGGGAACTGAGGCCTTTTAGAGCATTAACTCTCGGTAATCTCCTCTTCTCGACAGATGCCCTGATGCTATCTGCCGCCCGTACAGTCGGGGCTACTGGAGGAATTTGTTTGTGCGACGGGAGCGTGCTCCTGCACCGGTAGGGATCTCACCAACATTTTTGTCTGATTAGGCCAATAAAAATCCTTGGATTCCTCCCTTGTCTCCAGCATGCACGTGCTGCAAACACCAGCACACAAACAGTACGCTTTATTTCTCACACAGGTTACCTCCCGTGCCCCTCTGGATGTGGCCTTGGGAGAGGAAGTTGCTCCTCTAGAAAAAGGGCTGTTGGAACAATTGAATAACTCTGAGAGGATGGAGATTGCTTCTTGTTGCTCCTTTTGTGAGGAAGTGATGAAGACGAAGTGACCGGAGCTTTCCCAGCGTGACTGACTGGTAAAGAGCCTTCCCAGCAGTGTACTTCATGACTATCTCAAAAGGCAATGTGCCTTTATTGAACCAAGTCTGCTCTGGGCTCCGTACCACTCCATCAAGCTGTATTAAGCTTTTGCTTTTGTCCGTGCAAGCGAATTCTAATAAACTAGCTTATGGCTGTCACTTCCAACACACTTCAGCACAAACACATTGTTTCGAGAGCTTTGTCCCAGATTCACGTGCGTCTCCAAAGCGGCCCCTATGGAGCATCTGAAAATCCCCCTGTCCCTCGAGGCAGGCGCTCAAAATGGCGTCTGGCAACGTTCCTGCCACCACCTGCATGGAAAAGCAGGATGCAGGGCCTGTCCATCCCTTGGCCCTCCTGTCTTCAGGAAAACAGCGTCCAGGGTATAAATAGGCACGGTGCGCTGCGATCCTTTTTAAGGGCTGTTCCTGACCCAATATGCTCCGCCAACAAAAATAACCTGTTCCACCCCCTTCGGCAAGGTTCACCTGAAGCCCAAAAGCTGCATTAGAACAGCGTGTATTAAAGTGCATCACACATCAAGGGCTTGAAAATAAACACCAGCAATGTCTCTTTTTGATCACATTCCTTTCCACGACAGGCTGACGATTTCCAAGCCAAGAATGTCACTAACCTCTCATATTTCTCCTGGTCATTTCTGTCCTGAAATTGGAATGCAGCCACAGGCAAAAGGGGTTTGAACGCCCTCGTGTCAGGGATCCAGATTTAAGAGACATTATCTCATCGATAGCGAACAACAAGGCTGGCACGCCGTCAGGCGCGATATTCCCTGGAAAGTTCAGCGTGCGTGGCGAGGGACATGGGAAGGGAGGCTTAACTCGCAATGCTAAGCTCGCGCTAGTCAAGCGTGGTAGGATCCTGGCTGGCCGCCTCGGCGAAGTATCTCTGTCAAGTTGGAGAGCAGCGTAGGCGAGGGTCCCGTGCTTGTGGGAGGCAGAGGACGCAGAAGGACTGAGGACGGTTGCCCAGCGCAGTGGTCAGGAATGAAAAAGTGAGATTGCATGGAGGGAAGGAGGGGAACAGGACCGAAAAGTGCACTTTTCTTTATTGTGGCCGGAGAGGAAAATTATGTGGGTGAGAGAGAGGAACGCAGATCGGGAACCCTGAAACATCCAGATGTAAGATTAGCATGAGGGAACCGGACTACTTGTCATTACCTTTCTCGGGTGGCAAAGATGGAGCTAAAGCTGCATCTGAAGCCTCTGATACCCTTTAAAAAGCTCCTTACGCTTGGTCTATAGAGCGTATTGTCCTTAAGAAAAAGTTCATCTTTTCTGCTTGGCAGCAGCTGTATTTAGCCTGGAGTGCAGTACAAGCACCGGCAGATAAGACGGCACTAAGAGGTTTTGCAATCTGTCAGCCCTCTGGGTCGTTCTGGGGGAAAACTTCAGAAGGACCTGATTTCATCATGGTCTGAAATTAGAAAGTGGTTGCAGTAGGGGAAGAAATCACTTGGGAAAGGATAGGGAGAACTTTGTATGAGCAAACCCCGCCCCGGCTCTGCGCCGAACTTGGTTAAAAGTGCCAGCTATGAAACCACAGGTGTTGGAAGCCTTGCAACTGCTGTCAGCCTTGCGACAGCAAGTTTGCAGCGAGCATCCTCCTGAAACAACCTTGAACTGCCAAAGAGGTTGGTAGTTTAAGTTATACTGCCTGTAAGGTTAGCACCTGGGGGCCCCAGCACTGCAGATGGGAGACACCTCCCGTGGCTTTGAACATCTTTGGAAGGACCAGGGCCTTTCAGATGTTTTTTTGGGAACAAATTTAGTGAAACCTGGTAGCTCCTGAAATAACGCGCCGTGGTCTGCGGCAGCAGGTCTGAGCTATCAAATCCAGACTTGCCTGCCCGGAGGATAAACCTTTGCCTGTACGATGTCCTCTCGCAGACTCCAGCTGCTGCGGGTGGACTTGGGGGCAGATGAGGCACGAACATGCCATGTCCTGCCGTGCCCAGGAGTGGTTTCTCCAAAATGCTTTGGTTTGGGAAGCAAGCAAGCAGCAAGGCCTGCTTTGCCCTCACACCTACTCTCAACCCTGCACATCAAGGGATGTGCAGAGAAACATCTGCTCCTGGCTGGTGTGACCTGCACGGTGCAGGAGCCGCGAGAGGGAGCTTCGGGGCTGTCGCTTAAATTTTTTCCCCAGGCCAAGCAGAGGCACAAGATGGTGCTGTTGTCTCAGCCACCGCAGAGCCTGCGAGGGACAAGGGAAAGCCACCGTGGACGCTCGTGAACCCCACCACGCCACCCTGCAAGCTAGAGCTCTGTGCAGGACAGGGCCCGGCTCTCTGCGGGGAACTTCTCCCAAATTTGAGCCCGTTTCCCGCCCTGCTTCAGGGTGATCCGAAGGCTCTGCTCGGTTTTTCTCAGGAAAAGCCGGCGAGCAAGTGATCTAGAAGAGACACGTGCTGGCGAGCGTGGCTTCATAGCCAGATCTGCCCTTCCCCGTGGCCCGAGATAACGTCCTGCCCGCAGGGCTGAAAGGTCTGTATCCCCAGGGGTTACGGCATTTATTAGAGGTAAAAGAAGTCTCATGACTTTGCTCTGCAGAGACATGAACCTCACGGTGAGAGGTCCTAGGGGTGGGGAGATGGGGAGGAGAACATACAGAGAGGGGTGTTGGTGTCTGCATCCCGCGGAGCCGCCGGCTCTGCCAGGTGATGGGGATGTTGGGTGCGGAATGCACTTGCTCACGCTTCTCAGGCGGAAAGCTCCAGCCTGGGTTTGAAGAAAATTTTCCCATGGAAGATTCCCTGAAACTGGTACGTTCCCACAAAGGGCTTTGATTTCAGTGTATCGGCATTTTCCGATGAGAAACCATCTCACCGGAAAATTCCCAACCAGCGAAGAGAAACTCCCCAGTGTATCAGGGGAGGGATACTGTCGCACACGGCGGGAATTTAATACCGGTGGAGTCTTGTGTCTGGAGGCTCTGGGTAAAGAAAGACGAAATGCAGCCAGCACCACTCGTAGCAAGACGGGAAACCGTGAAGTCCTGCAACTGAGCAGCTTTGCTCTCTGCAGCCTGCTGCCCGTTTTCCCAACACTTTCCTCTTAGTATTTCTCTTTCATTGGGGTGTCGCTGCTTTCTGTGCAGGCAGAGGGTGCAGCGTGCAAGCGTTGCCGACCAGAGGCAGCACAGGCAGAACCTGTTAGGGGCCTGGAGGCAATGGGAGCACAAGCTGACGCTCCAGTGGTTCACCCAGCCTTTGGTAGGGGTCTTGAGCTAAAAGGGGGCCATGCAATTCAAGATAATGGGAGAAACCGAGATGAGCAAGTTACCTGGTCCCAAACAGGCTTGGCTGTTGAGTTATGGTGTTCACATATCCCCGGCCAGTCCCTAGTCCCGTGGCTTAAGCAGGCTGGAGGAAATTTCTGTGTGTGCTATGGAGACAGCTCCTCCTTTTTAAGTTTGGAACTCCTCTGGAGCAATAACAGGCTCTTGCCCCCATAAGGGCAAGCACGGGACATTGCTGCGAGGGTGGACTCTGATCCACCCTTGGCAAGTGCCTGCCTGGGTGCTTCGTGGCTGGAAGAATACGATCAGAGTTTCTGGCAGCATGGTGCTCTGGCAGTCCATGAGAAGCTGCTGAGGTGCGGGCAGGCAGGGCAGGGTTTGTGGAGGCAGGGAATATAGCAGACTAGCTGCTAGCCCTGGAAAAGACAATGCCATCTTAGGGGTTCTCTTCCTTCGTGAAAAAACAGAAGCCAGGTCCTGACCCAGCCCTCTGCTCCTAAAAGTAGCCCCAAATCTGGCTCTTACTGCTTCTCTTCTTTAATATCATCACTGACTGCAAAGGAGGCATTAACCTCAGGCGTCCTCACACAGAGGTGAGTACCCGCTCCATTGGAGGTGCCCTCCACTCCCCCGCTGATGCGTGCTGCTTTCGGGAAGGTTTTCAGTCCTGCCCGTGCAATGCTGGTGGACCTCACACGCTGTGTATCCTTAGTGGGACAGAAGCGATCGAGCAAGAGACTTGAAAGCACAATTGGGTTATTTAATCCACCTCTCGTTGCCCAGGGGCTCCTCTTCCTCCACGGAGCTAGAGTCTTCTGTCATGCATCAACCCCTGGGCTGTTGCGCAAGAGCAGACGAGAACAGACACCAGCCACGAATCTTCTCCAGGGCTTTGTCCAGTCTGGTTTTGAATGACTCCCCTGAGAGGGCTTTCACCAGCCCTCACGGGATAACATGCCACAGCCTGCTAGGTCTCGGACGGAAAGCGTGCCTCTCTTCTGTGGCAGGTACTTCATCTGGGCTGGAAGGCTTCCTTCGCTCTGCTTGTTTTCCTGGTGGTTGTCTCTCCGGCAGAGGTTAGCAAGTCCCTTTGTGAGGCCTGCACTTCTCAGATGTTATGTCTGGAAGTTTGCTCTGTTTTTTTGGCTAGGGGGCCCAGGGTCTGGAAGTAGAGAGGCTTTTATGGGAACCCAAGTCCCCTTTTGACACGACTTCCTTGTGCTTAAATTTCAGGTTGAGTTACAGACGTGAACATTTTCTGGTTGGATATCTTTCATTGTCAAAGGGGATTAGGCCAGTGATTATTTACATGCACCTCTATTACAGAGTCTGTTTCTTTTCTTTTTTTTTCCCCCCATGTAATTCTCCATAACATGTAAACGTTGACTGAAGCGGTCCCGTAGATGGGGGAGAGGGAGCGACTCAGGCTCTTGCTGTGCAAAGTGAAATGGGTAGATGGAGATCTCTGAGCTGGGAGATGCCTGTAGGGCCCGTGTTTGGTGGCGAGCATCCCCTTCAATTCACACAGGGGCACAGTTGCCCAAGCAGCCAGGTTCATCCTGGGGCATCACTTTTCTCCACTGCGTTGGCGCTGGTTACAGCAGGAGGCTGAATGCTTGGCGCGATGGGCCACTGGTTTGATCTCTCCTCTGGAGCTTTGGCGGTTCCCCAAGAAATTGGGATTTTTTTTTTAGAACCCAACATGCATGAGTTTTAAAAGGGATTTTTGATAGAAGTCCCATTTACTCCTTTATTTGGCTTGGGAGGCTGCAGTGGAACAGATTTCTTTACATATCCTTGAGTGTTATTTGATTAAGGTTATGACTGCTAATAAACACTCCGAATCTATTCTCCTTCCCCACCACTTGTAATTCAGGCTAACTGTTGCCTGCACGGGACTGCACCTTTTTATACCAGTGCAAGGGACCAGGGTGCTGATTCTGCTCCCCTTTCATCAGTTTACCGGTGTACTGCTCACCTCTGATTTATTCCAGCTTTATAATGTAAGAGAAAATAGAAGTGGGAGGAGTGCCAGGAGTTATTCTGGCACAATAACCAGTTTACTTCCTTTTCCTTCACTTTGCCATTTACAATCACAAGTTCTTCTATAAAACAGCTGTGAGAAGAGCAGACACTGCCCAGGAGTAAGAAAACTCGAAGCTGCAGAATCGAACTGACAAAAACGCAGTGTAGGTGAGACAAGTAGGTTCTGCTTGGAAAGACAGAAGGGAGGAAGAAAGTAGGGACCCCAGAGGACCCTGTTCTACCTATCGTCTAGAAAATGAGCGTATTTCTTAGTACGGTCAGTCTTTTGCTATGTAAGAAAATATTTTTAATTTTTCGGGAAGCAAAACAGAGGAAGTGATACAGACGCCCCAGCTACCCAGCATTACCACAACTGCGCTGGGAGATGTTAGCCAGTACTCGGAGAAGGCTGGTAAGTGAATCACAGCCAAAACCAGTGGCCCGTGGACTAAGGCAAGAGATGGTCAGCCTCATCTAGGGATACGTAGATTGTCTGGAGAGAAAGCAGCAGAGACGCAAGAGACTGCCTGCAGTCATCAACGTCTGGGGAATAATCAGAGTGCCACAGAAGTTTAAAAAATGATGAATATGCCACGTGCAATGAAGTAAAAATGGGCTTGGATGTACCCAGAATGCAAACTCCATGTAAATGAAACTTCTCTTTGCACTGAAAATGCACACTGATGGCCATTTACGAACCCCTAAGAGCACAGAGGGCTCCCTATTTGCGCCGAGCCTTTCTGCTCCCCTTTTCCCTGAAGGCTGGGGCCTTGATGCCTTTTTCCTGGACGCGAAGCGCAGTCTCTCCACAACAGTCATCAGAAGTCTTGTGCTGTGTGGTACACTAATGAAAAGCTGTGTGGGTTAGTCCCTAATTACAACCATCAGTTAAGCTGTCAGAGGGAGCTCTCGGCCTCGGTTGTTTCATTATTAGACTTTGGGCCGTGGTGAGCTGCAATCAGGCATGAAAGGGTGACCTGACTAGAGCCAGGGGGGTCTCCACTCCCCCACCAAGCTCGTAGGGGCTTTAGTACTAGACCTGGTTTCTCAGGGCCGGGGCTTTACCTATTGCACTGCAGGGAGGGAGCTGGGAGCAGAGAGGGAAAGGAGGCGGAGAGCTCCATGGGGCACGCGATCGCCTTGGGCACAACCAGCCATCTTTCCGCACACACCTACGTTTGCTGGCTTTACGGCTGCGCGGCCTTCATCGTTTTGAAGACAAGAAGCCGTTGCCTTCAACTTAGCCCTCCTGCATAAAAGCTTAAGGATTTGCAGCTATATGCGTTTAGTTTCAATACAAATGTTATGCAGGGATGCGTCCAAGTCACGGTGCCTTTCAGGCACATCTGGATTTTGAAGTGCCCCAAAGGATGATGTTGGGGGACTATTTCTCCACGCAGTGGTCCCTTTAAATTTCACACTAGACCCAGTGGAAAACAGACATGCAGATGGTGGGTTTTAATGACAACAGCACCAGTTTATTTGAACTAGGGTCTTTATGGGGAGATGTGTTTGTTTTCTCAGACCACACATTATTAACTAATCCCTAGACTTTGTTTTTATAGTCGCATTGTGAGCAACTTCCCACTTTTTGCCCCTTTCCTCCGTCAAAACGTCTTTGGCTCCGCAGTTGTGTGCAAGACATCCTAGGCTGCTGCTGCTGCTCGGGATGGATTTCCATTCAGCAGTCCTGCCGTGGCTGCGGCTCCCCTGTCTAACTGGGAAAGTCAAACTGGAAATTCCCTTGTGCTCTTGGGAAATGATCAACTACAGTCATTATGCGTCCTGTTCCATCGTGGTATGAAGGGTTAATAATATTTCTTCTGTCTTCCCTGTGTATCAGCCCCACTCTTATTCCAAAGCCCAGGTCTATCTCTTTTTCCCAGCTTCTCCTCTCCAGGACAAGACCGTCACTTGCTGCATGCCTGTACTAGAAGAGAAGAGCCCGTTTGCAAAGAGCCCGAAGTGAAACACTTTCAAGACCTTCTTCTGAAGTATTTGGTTATGTTAAACCATAAATGCCAGGAGAACAGGCTTCACCGTAAGCTTTTTGCTATTCCTTCATGGGTTCAAGAAACCTTGAAATAAGCAATCGCGTTTTTGCAGTTGCGGCTGCAAGTGCTGCGCAAGAGGCGCTGGGCAAAGCCAACGCCGGCTGCCACGGGCGGCGTGCCGGGGAAGGGATGGGATTTCGGGCAAGAGCTTCTCCTCGCCAGGTTTCCCACCTGCGCATTTTGCAGAGAATCTCTTCTGATCGCTTCCAGCCTTCGCCTGACAAACAGAAACCTGAAATGAAACAGCCTGTTCTGGAGGGATCGCGGAGGTCGGGGCGGGGAGGGGGGGACTCTGTTGTATAGCCCCACACAGCTGTTAATCAGCAAAATATCTCTGGCTCCCGGCAGCTGTCTGGTGTTTATCTTAGCCGGGATATCTACTGGCCGAGCCCGCGGAGAGCAGGCTGTGCAGCCAAGCCAAATACAAACGGAAGACAGATAATTTGCACACAAGGGTGTGCACGTGTATTTTGTGTGTGTGTGTACATATGCGTGTGTGTATACACGCAGGCTTTGTTTACATCCCCGCTGCTGTGGCTGGAAGTGCACGTCAGTGATTTTTGTTGGAAATGAACGTGTCATTTTGTGGATGCGTTGGCACATACAAGAAGGGAAGCATAACGTGTATGTGTTGTACAGGTGGTTCAGGGGCGTGCTTCCAGGTGCGTGGCTGTGACTCAGCTAAGATCTCTTGCACAGTAATTCCCCCTGCTTTCTCTAAGCCTTATGAAGCTTTTTAGAGAAAGTGGAAAAATACAGGGCATCCCAAGTCTTCCAGTATCAGTCAGCCACACCGCCTTTAAAGCGCATCTGAAAGGCAGTTCCCTGCGCCGTATGTGACTGGGAAACAAGAAAGAGGAAGAGGGCTAAGAAAGTAAACTGTCCCACCTGCGGACGAGAAGGAGGTCAACCTGGGGGCTCCAATTAACCTGTCCTCGCAGGGGTGTGAGGGCAAGGAGTTTGTATAAATCAGGCTCAGGTGAGGCTGGGTTTTTCAGGGAAGGCATGAGAGAGACAGCTCTCGGCGTGTTTGATGTCCTCTTTGTGGTAAGGAGCTTGCAGTGGCCTAGGAGATTAAAGACTTGAGGATGAGCAAGGAGGATGTGAGTGTGTTAGGTCCTGATTTTTCTGAAAACTTGTATCTTTTATTTCCCTATTTCTAGGTCTTTCCTGTAACAGTCTCAGTGTCCTGAGCTACCGCGTGGCAGGTTGGTGTAGCGGAGAAAGTACTGGCTGGATCTGAGTCGCTGCTTGCATGATAAGGTAGGATTTGGGTGAACTTCTGGGGCGGTGGGAGCCGACCGGAGTTTTCTCTTAATGTGTTGTCCACTGCAAGTGTCCAGAGAAGCACAAGGTTGCGTTACAGAATCTTGTGAAGCTTCGAAGTAAAAGGTTTGCAGTTTTTGTTTACCTAGCAGTTGGTTGTATATTTAATGTTGTTTTGGAAAGAATGCTTGAGGTCCTTGTTGCTGCTGACTCCCCCCTAAGGTTTCAAAGGCTGTCAAGCACGGAGACTTACGGAAACTAGTGTGTGCCTTTGATTTTTCTGAGTCCTGAGGGAGGCTGAAATCTTGCTGCTTCTTACACTGACTTCCCTAGGGGCAGCTGCACAGGATAAGCTGCAGTGCTGGCTTTTGGAGGCTGTGTTTTCTGGTAGGTGGGAAGCTGGAGGCCTGTGCCGAGCTGTGATTTGGGCTGAGTGAGGGGGTGTGCGTTTGCTTATCCCTAGTTTGCCTCTTGCTCGACGAGTACAGTGAGTGCCTCGCATAGAGATTGTGCAACAAAGGTCAGGGCTGCTTCCAAAGCAGTTTGGCTTTCTTGGCTGTGAATGCCCAGCTTTCCTTCAGGTCCAACTCTGGTTTTTATCAGTTAACTTGCTCCAGATCCTGGGAACAGCCACAGCTGTCCTTCCCTTCAGCCTAGAGCACCCACTTCCTTCTGCCTTACCTCATCCTGCAATTACTGTCCCACAGGGCACCCTGGGCTGCAGCAGCCTGTACATCTGTCCTGTCTTCTGTGCACGCAGCAAAGCCTTGGAGGATAAAGGAATGGAAGAGGAAGAAGCCAGTCGCCCAGGAGTAGTGTTTAGGCAGAAGCCGGCTTGTGTTACGCACCTGGAGACAGTGGGGGTGAGCTCCTGGTATGGGAAGAAGTGGTGCAGGGAGCTGGAGCTGAAGTGAAGGTAGCAAGCTGTCGGGATGCTTCCGCTGGAGGCCTGGTGAAGAAAAGCAATTGCAGGAGAGAAGTTGTAGCGGCTCCTGTTCTCACCCAAAATGACAAACCCTTGGGCTCTCTAGCCAGAGCCTTTGCTGTAGGTGAGAGACTTCTCCAAAGGGAGAGACCAGCTTTCTGGAAGGCAGAGGACAGGAAGGGAGGAGTTCATCTGGACCAGACTCTCTAATAACTAACTAGTCAGCTGTTTCTTAATGTGCTGAGAGGATGTGGGAGCCCATGGGTTTGCTGACATGTATGTGCAATGATTGCTCCTTCTGAAGAGCCAAGAGTCTCTTGAACGGCAGAGGTGCAGTCCTCTTCCTCGCCCCCACAAAACACCGTCCTTAACTTACAGCCAGGAGGGGCAGGATGTTTTGGATGGCCACACACCAGGGTTAATATGCTGCCCTGAAGAGGGGAGTGAAGATGGGGAGGGTTCTGTGCTGGGGAAACGCTCTGCACAGAAACACTGCTGTGCATTAGGGAGATGATGGTGGAAACAGCTCAGGAGGCATCTTGATGACAGGCCCAGCCTAGAACTGTGTCTGCTCTGTTGTTTGTTGGTTTCTTTTTTTTTTCTTGCAACCTTATTTCCAGCTTTGTAATGGGGAGCATAACCTTTGGCTTTGCTTCATCAGACGAGCTTGCAGCAAAGCTAAATAGAGCTGACAGATTGGGGCTCTGCCATTTCTATGGAGCTAGCACAGCATGAAGGAGGTGTGGAGATAAGTACTTAAGAGGCCTGGTGCTCAGGAAATACCTGGGCACCTGTGAGGCTGTTGATGGTGGTGCAAACAGAGTGATGTGTTAGCCTGGCCTCCTTCCCACCCCAGAGGTAGAGGGGCACCTAAAATCCTGAGGGAGGTCCCCAGGCTTCTCTGTCTTGGTTTGGGCCCTGTGCAAGTGGCGGGGTATAGAGGGAGAGTGGCCTAGCACTGCCACTGAGACAGCCCCTGCCAGCCAGAGAGCAGAGGGGAAGCGGAACAGTAACATTACCCCCTGGTGCCGGCCTCAAATTGAAATCGGCTGCAAGTCCCCAGCCTGCCTGCTGAAAACAAGAGGGGCTGGGAAGACCTGCCTCGAAGGCTCTGGAGCACCAGTAAGGCGACATGCTGAGAAAATAGCATGTTCTTAACTGCCTGAGTGCTGCTGCTCTTCCTCAGTTTTCCATGCAGTCCTCCGTCACCAGTGTTTTTGGTGTCCAAGGCCCACCCCAACCTGACGAGCGGGGACAGACCTCTGCTCCGCTTCCCCTTGGCAAGGGCTATCCCATGCAGGGCCTGGTACTTGGGCACTGGCGTGAAGGTATTTGGTCAGCTGCTTCCCCTGCCCTTGTTCTCGTGGGGAGAACAAGCCAGAGTTGCAGCCCAAGCTGTTGTCAGTGGGGGTCCTGTGCCTATTTGTGCCACAAAAATCTCATTTTCCTTGCTGAGCTGTTGAGTTTGTGTGGTTCCTGGTCCCTGTATGTTCAGGGAGCAGACATCCTGCTCTTCTCCATCCTCTCCATGTCCCTTTGCTGATATTTGGTGTCAGTTGAGGACATTTGGTAGCCCCCTGTGCAAGTCACCATGGGAAGACAACATGCTTCCCATAAACATAGACAGAGGCATTGTTGCCCGCTTTAATGTGCTCCGATTTAAACAAAAGGGTGTCTTCAAATGAGTTTGGTGGGGGTTTTTTGCCGAAGACAGTAACTCCCTGTAGTTAGAAAGGTCTTTTTTGTAGAGAGGAGATTAAGCTTGCAGGATGCCAAGTTGGGCAGCTCTTAGAAGCAGAGCGTATATAGAAATGCGTATGAGCCCCCCTGTACCAGCAGGTTCTTGCAGTACCATGAGCTTCAGCGTGGCTCTGCTGATGCCTGCAGAGGGGGGACTTCACACTGGAGTCCGCTGGCACTGGTCCCAGTCAGGATCAAGGTCACTTCTATTGACCTGAGCTGCATTCAAAACAATCACTTGGGTGTGAAAAAATCCCGCTTGGTCCCTGTTCCCTGGGTTCCTTAGTCCCCACCCAGCGTTGTTTTTTTTTAAATATGCTTAATGAGCTGTCACTTTGGCCAGGGCTCACTTGGCAATTTAAGAACGGTGGTAGCAATGAGACCACTATGTCCAGGCGGAGGAGAAGGCGTGAGGGGCTTTCTGCTGGTTTATTTTTTTTTCCCTTGCTTGGCCTTTAGTTGTTTTGAGTCCTGCAGTGATTTCTAACAGCTGGCCCAGCTATCATCCCGATCGTGTTGCTCTGCGCTTCAGTGAGCTGGGGGGACTTGGCAACCCGGCAGCTGTCCAGGAGCCTGAGCCATGAATGAGCTCAGAGGGGGAAGGAGAGAGGCTTGGATGGGAGAAACTGTATTTGTGGTGGCTTTTTTTCCAAGCGAGAGGCTGACAGTGTTGACTGGATCCAGGCACGGCCTGAGCAGGTGCTGTGTGTGCTTTGCCCTTCCACGTTTCTCCTCCCGTGACCGTGCGGGTGCACAGACCCTCCTACAGCACTTGAGGTGAGGGGTGGCCGCAGTGACCCGTCGCTGGGGTGCTCGGCTCTGGATGTGGCTCGCACCTGCCCTGGGAACTCACGAGTAGCTCTGCCAATGCACTCCAGGGCTGGTTTGCAGCAAGTCTTGGCTCTTTCCACTCTGATGCCCCACACGGAGATTTTTATTTATTTTTTTTTTTTAAGCTGTGCTTTCAGACTTCAGCAACGCAACCTACTGACAGCCTGCCTTGTGTTTTACGCTACAGATACTAAATGACGGAGCTGCATCAGAAGATGTTTCTTTTGACCAACATCCACATTGCCTTGTGCAGCATCCTTCTGTCCAGTGCAGCACTGTCCCTTGATACCAGACCACACCTACTATCTCAAGGTGGTGTGATGTTATGTGGGTGTTTTCTACTGTGCGCAAGGCAGGGGTGAGCTTTTCAGCCCCTATTCCGTGCTTGTGACCTCGAGCCTGTATCTCAAGCTGGTGTGCTGTGCAGGGTGTGTGTTTAAACAATTTCCTTAACATAATCTATGTAGACCCAGTTAAGTTGTAGCACAGCGTAAGGGTGCAATTCCTGTTTTGTAGAGCCTAAAGCACTCAATAAACATAGTGACCCCCCCCCTGAAATATGGTTTGTGGAAGAACCCCCCACCGCTGCTTCTGAGTCGGTGTGTTGTGACCTGGGGGCAAACCGGAGAAATGTGTTACGGTGCTCTCCTCAAGCGAAAAGAGTTTGGCGAAGTACCACAGGCTACTGCTTTTAAATGGCTCATCTTTAAATAGGTTGCTGTCTCTATTACCAAGGGCGCTTCGGCTTTCCTGGAGGGTACTGGAGGTTTCATTTTTAAATGCAGTCACCTTGGGATTCTTTGGAGATCTTGATGATGTGTGGCAGGATGATCTCCAGTACGCGGCGTGCAAATGGTAGAAAAGGCTGAAACCAAAACTCCTGTGAGACTCTGCATGTTGTGAGCTTTAATACTAAAGAAAATGAGGGGCTGCTTTTCTTCGCTCTAGGTGCGGGCTGTGTCAATGTGTCTTCCCTATTGCTCTGCGGTTCTCCTTTCCTAGCAAGCCTTGACTTCCCCAGTATCCGATACAACTCCTTGCAGCGTGCTGCAATCCTGTGCAGACGCAAGGTTGGCTGCTCTGCCTTCATCTTAGCCATTGGCACCTGGAAAGCTCCTGGCTTGGGCCTGCGTGGTGCTGGCAGGTGTGTGTTATTCCCGACCTGCATCTTGCCTGCTCTTTCTGCGGGGATGCTGCTCTTGTATCCTTTGCTAGCCTCATCGCCCAAAATGAAGTTCTGCTGGACCTCTCGGTTTTGCTTTGTGCCGGTTGCCGAAGGTTTTGTCCGGGATGATGCTCTGTGTGCACTCCACCCTGCACCTGGGGCACACTCCACCCTTTCTCTGCTGCTGTGCTACGGCACATCTGCCCTGATGTGCTGCCCTCCTGCTGTGAGATGATGAGGGATCAGGTGTTGGCGCCGCACTGAGCGGGCTGCCTTGCTTTTGGGAGGGATAGACAGACTAAACAGGGCAGGCCTAATGTTGCGGTAAAGTGGTGTTAAATTGGTGATTGTTTGGGGGCTTCTCGGGGCTTGTTTTCTTCTGAGCTCTGCCCTTAGGGACCGTGAGAGAACATAGGCAAACCGCAAAGTGGGTCAGTGGCAAACACCGGGGCCGTGGCAGCGCTCAGCCGTGCGCTGTAAATGAGTGAGTCTGCAGCTCTGTGAACAACCAACCTTTTATACCGTAATGGTTATTGCAGATGCCAGGTCCCTGCTCGTGTCTTTCCAGGCATCTGCCTAGGCAGATGCTGTGCTCTGGCAGGGAACAGGCCAGGAACTAGCTCCAGTGTTGGAAAGCTCGCCAATAATTGTATGTGGAAATAATACTTTGCCTGGGTTTATTTAGATGCAAGTGCCCCGGTGCTCTTTTGAGTGCATGTGTGTGACCAGGCAGTTACAGCACCAAGCTTTTTGTTATGCACCTGAAATAGCGCCTTTTTTTTTTTTTATTATTATAGCTGCTTGCTTTGGGGGTGGGAGAGGTGGGCAGAGGAGAGGGATGTGATGCTTTTCTAAGTCATGGAAGTGAACTGACTGGGGGGAGGTAGTCTTAATTCTTCAGCGTAATGTTGGGACTGCAGTAGTGAGGTCTGTGCTTAAATTAAGACAGATGAGTGCAAAAGAGGTTGTTGGGTGAGCTTGCCGTGTTTACTACAAGAGGGCCAAATCTGTGTTCCTTTGGTTGTGGCTATAAACACCATAGATGCCTTAAGCTGTCTGGCATGCAGCTATTTCTGCTAAGATTAAGTTGAAATAGGAGTTTTAACGGTATGACACTGAACTCTGAATAAGGCTTTGGCTCTGTCGCAACTTTCTTCTGCGGTCGAGCGGGGGGAGCTCAGGCCTCTGAGCTGCTTTTTCGAACAATAAACCGTGCTTTGAGGTGTACAGAAGAGCACTAAACGCGGAACTCCCTGCAAGTTATTTCCTTTGAGCTCTTGATTACGCTATAGCACATGCATCCCCTGTATGATCCAGGATGGATGATGTTCCATCCATTTCTTTTGAATGCCTCATGGATCTCAAACATCTGTGAGCAATTTATTTTGGGTATAATCAGTTAATGTTTTGGTGAAGTGCTTTGAAGATGTACAGCATCTTCAAATGCTGAGTATCGTTTCATTATTATTACTATTTAACATCTCTACGTAGCTGAACTACTGTCAAACATCTTCACTTAATAACGTATTTGGTGTCTGGATCTTTTCTGCAAAGGCGGATTTTTGGCAAAGGGGATGGTGGAATGATATAATAGAGTTTGTAGTTATATAGTACCTGTGATCTGAGTCTCTCAACGTGCTTTACAGGCACTAGTTAATTCTCACCACTTGGTAGGGCAGTTTGGCCATCCATCCCTGCAGACAGGGAGGCTGAGGAAAAGCGTGACCTTTTTGAGGTCACACAGGAGGGGATTAGACCCAGAGTCTCCAGAACCTGCTCTCCCCATTGCAGTTACACAGTGCCAGCTTTGCCGCTGGCCTTCTAGGAACCTCCCCTGCTCCTTATGAAGGTATCTGGGCAAATGCTATCTTAAGGATACTTATTTTGGATCAAGAAGCATGCAACTGGGGTTTGTTGCCGTGCAAAAACTTGGGCGCTGCGGAGGCTGAAGCCCGAAGCAGTATGAGACAAACAGGGTAAATAGGAAAGCAAGAATGAGTGACTTTGGAAGTTACGCAAGCTTCGAGTAAGCTTTTTGTCAGGGTATGGCTTGTTGTCTTTGCGTTTTCTTCTTGTGATGCCACCTGGAGAACAGGCATTCATTACTTGCTTTCTGGTCAGCCAGACAGCTAGCAGAACTCTCCAAGGAGCTGTGCTGCTTGGGATCCTGTGGGAAACCAGTCTGACCAGAGGCCACCCATCAGTATAATCTGTCCTTCTGGGATGGATCGCCCGGCAGTGTTGTCAGTCTGAGCTGGTTCCTCTGTGTCAGAGCAGAGCGGCTTTCCTCACCTTTCCTGTGGCCGTTCAAACTGATTGCTGTCAATCCCCCACCTTTCACCAGAAACAAAAGTGCTTAAAAATTGAAGAGGTGATATTAGGGGACAGAGCTGTGGGACCCCAGCAGGCAGTCCATCAAGTCTTAGACATTAACATGTAGTCTAGAAGACTTGGAAAGCGGTTCTCCCCCCATGTGCATCCCCCAACCCACCCCAGAGGCAACATATAGCATGGAAACAAAAAAAAAAAAAAAAAATTAACTGGTGCTGCTATTCTGACAGATAAAGAGCAACTCTTCATAAAGGACCTCTGTGTTTTTCTTCCTGCCAAGAATCATTTAAACAGCGGTCATTAGCGACTTATCTTTCCTAAAACACTAGCGAAAGCTGACATCTCGGCGAGAGACCCCATCAGTCAATGTGCTGTGGTGGAGAACAGCTGTCTGTAGCTCCAGCTGTTTGCACCCTACAACCGTGAATCCCCCTCCCTTAGACACATGCTGGGACGTGGTATTTACAGCGCTCTCGTAGGCTCATGTATTACTCGTAGCAAAGCTAGGGGTGACTGACAGTCCAAACAGTGCGGGCAGGGAAAATTCCTCCTGCTTACTCATAGCTTTTCGCAGGAGCTTTATCAAAGCCCAGCTTCTCCCAGGGAAAACTCTGCCTGATAACCAGGCATTACAAACAACTATCAGCTGGGGTGAAAACTGCCCTGAACAGCCATCAGTGGGACTGGGAATTGGGCTGTGTATCCTGAGAGCTGTGGAGCCTGTTAACCACTGGCAGCATATTTATCTTCCCAACATGCTCGTTAAGAAAACAATGTTATCTGCATCTTTAAGGTAGGGAATAAAGAGACTGTTAGCTGCCCTAAAGTTTCCTTGGTCCCTCTGCCTCCAGTTGGTGCTTTACTGGGGTCTCTGAGTTGCTCTTAAATGTCCCTCGCTCCCCATTTCACTAGGTGCGGGGACTTGAAAGGGATTTAAGCTGGCTAAATATGGCCCTTAAGGACTGCCACAAAACTGCATCCCAGGGAAGGGATGCAAACCAAGGGTTTTAGACCTTGTCGCCTTGTAAAAGTCTGTGCAAAAGCCTTGCAGGGTTAAATCTACAGATCTGCCAGCTGAGGGTTTTCACGTTCTTTGTCTGTGCCAGGTTTATGCATTAAGATGTCTATTGAAGGCAGTGCTGTGCAGGACCATCTCTTCTGGTCAGTGGGCTGAAACTCAGGACTGGCAGCCTGATAAGGTAAACCATCCTAGAATTTGCCTGGAACTTTAAAGGCTGGTTTATGACTGTTAAACTTGAAACCAGTCAAGGCAAACTTGAAACCTATCTGCTTTCTGAACTTTTCTTTCCTTGCTTGTTCAAATACTGGGAGGTAAGCCAGCTCTGGAAATGAAGTCACTTTTGAAAATGGCTCCTCTCCCCAGAAGGAGGCTCTGAAAATTCCCATTGTAATTTTAAGTGATTTTATTTTTTAAAAAAAATAAAAATCTTATGAACTTGGCCCCTGAATCAGTCCCTCCCAGCTGTCCTCAAATTAAAAAGAGGGGAAAAAAAAGAGACACTGGCACTGCAAGACTTTTTTTTATGACACAAATTTTATTGCGTAGGATTCAGCACATTGACAGGCTATAAAAGTTTATTGAAAGCAGATACAGCCTGTCAATGGACTGACCGATGCCCCTGGGCTGGGATGCATCCTCAGGCTTCTGGTGGAGGGTTCTGTTTTTGCAGTGGTTTTTCTGCATTTTGACTGGGTCATCGCCGGGGAGAATTTCCTGAAGGGGGAATGTCCACCATGAACCACTGGTGTCGGCGAAGGGGTGCGAGTCGTTCCTGCGCAGAGATACGTGGCGCTGACAAGTTTTTTTGTGGTGAGTCTTTTGGGGCTGAGCACGTGCCTGAGGTTATACAGGCAAGTAGGTCTTTCCCTGGCAGCTAGCTAGCGCTTAGATTAATATTTCTATTAATGCAAGGGCAGCGTTCGACACCTCTCCATTATACCGCATGAAGTGTACGAGTTCTTCTGCAGAAGAGAAGCATCCGTGTCGCAAAGCCCACTAAACAGGGAAAAAAAACAAGGTCTTGTCCTGTTACTTGTGTGCAGGCAGCACCTTCCCTTGGGACTCTTCTGAACTTGGAAGGGAGCTTTTCCCGATGAAAGTTACCCTTTGTTTCAAGGGGAGGCTTGGATATTCGACTGAGTTGCGATTAGCTGGTTTTGGAGTACAGTGCCTTCTGCAAGCCAGGGCAAAAGTAGAAGAGGATCACAGCTTCTCCTGCAAAATAGGAATATGGCTAGATCTGCTTGTTGTGGCGGTTGAAAATTGAAGTAGCAGAGGTGAGCATGTGCATGATTGTTAATAAATGCCTGTGTGAACACCTTGCTGGGGTGCACAAGGCTGTTGATGCAAAACATCATGGCTAAGGTGACAGGAGCAAACTGCAGCTTGCCCCTCTTAATTCCTGACTGCTTGCTTCTGCAAACTACCTGGTACGCCTTTAGCCTGAGTCTGACTTGCTGTACGTGCACAGAAAGAAAGAGCTGGAAGGTGTCAGGGATTGCCCACCAAAGATGGTGCTAGCTAGCATCCCTCTGGGGCTTTGCTGTTTATTCCAGCAGCAGCCTTTGGCGATTTGGACTGAAGAGCCTTGTCGTGAACAGCAAGGACAAAGAGCTGGCTTACCTTCACGTCTGCTGCCCCTGCTAAAAAGGCAGCTTCAGGTCGAACTGCCGTAGCAAATTTTGTCAGAAATGGATTTAGGGTCCTGAAAGTGATGAGCAGGGTGCCAGATTTGCTGCCTTCGCAGGTCAGTGATCTTAAATAACTCTATGCCTTTGAGACGTTTCGGAGACCCCTAGTGAAAAAGGGCTGTATCCAGTTGCCAGACCCCTCACCTCGTTGGCCCGTGCCAGTTTGGATGTGCTGTCAGAAATCATTTGCTAGTGGAGTAGCATTAGGTAAGAACCGTGTTTTTGTATCCACAACAGTGTTGGATCAAGGTTGCCGCGTGTCATTTCATCACTCTGGCAAACGACAAGCTCAAGGCTTGGAGTGTGGAACCTTATTTTTAATAAAGGAAAAATCTTTGCACTTCTATTCTGCATCTGTCAGCGATCTCACTTGGCTGAGCCCTGGAGGAGTTCATCTGGCCCTCGTGTTAAGGAAAACCAACAAATTAGTACAGATGTTTTTCTGAGAGCTACGGGGATCGGGGATCAGTGATTTAATACTGCCTGATACTTGATAGGGGACGCCCAGGGAATATGTGCTGGAAACCAGGAAGTAATATTACGTGAAATCAAAATATAAATATGTTCCTAAAGGTTTAGGTAATTTTTTGCAATTTCCCCTTGTATAGTCTTAAATGAGGTCCCTCCTCCTCCTCCTCCTCCTCCTCCTCCTCCTGTTCTTCCTGCACTTGTTCATGTAGGAGGTTTGTTCCTCTTGAGCTGGATTCAAAAATCCATTGAGTAAAATGGAGGCTTTCCATGTGGTTTTTTGTGTGCTTTAGCTCGGCTGAGGAGCACACATTAAAAAACCAAGATGTTTTTGGAGGAAGGAAGGGCTGCTCGGAGGTGAGGGACGAAAGTAGCCTTAACCACCACGGGTACGAGTTTGCTTTCAGGAAGCATTCAGGCTTTGGGATACGCCATTCACTGCGCCCTCCTTGCTTCTTCCAACCCTGAGAAGTCACAAGGATCAGCTGGTGAAAGTATGTGCCTCTGGAGTTCTGAACATGGGGATGAGCTGAATAAAACCCGAGACCAAAAGCAGCTTTGATTTTTGGCTCTCCAGAGAGGACTCTGAGTCCTGTGACTGACGTGGCCTGACAGGTAGTCCTAGCTTTTAGCTGCTCCATAGCTCAAGCAGGCAACATGGGCAACATCAGGCAAATAAGGGTGCGAGAGACTGCCTATAAGTCCTTCTGCGCTGTGCTTAACTTTCAGCGGCCGTTGGACCAAATGACACTTAAGATGAAAGCTCCTGCTGAGATACGTCCTCAGGAAGAGGCAGCGCAGTGGTGGGAGATGACAGTGGCATAGCTTTTTCTTGTTGTAATGCCAACAAGCTGTTTTTGTGGAGGATTTGGGGGCTTACTTGATTGCTGGTGGCCTGAAAGGGCGCAAGTGTGTTGTCTTTTGGCATTTTGTATTCGTGCATGCGTACGAGGTAGGAAACCAAACATAGAAAAGGAAGGTAAATTTATTTTTCATCTGAGTTTTGAATTTGGGCAACTTCTCTGAGTAGCCCTATTGTGGCCATAAGGAGTATCTGCAATTCTTCTTGATGGTTGTGACGTGACACTTTGGACCTCATGATGTGTCACACTGGTGAGTCTTTGCCTGCCACATGTCCATCATGGGCCTTCTGTATTGCTCAATGGCTTCACCGCTGCTGGGTGGGGTTTACCGATACCTAAATAACTCACAGCAAGAGAATTTATTCACACCCTCCAAAAACCACAAGATATGGAAAATTAATGTTATTCTTGACTCTCAAAAACATAACAGTAACTGAGATGAAGTCATGTAGGCTCAGCAATGACCATCAGGGGGATTTGGAAATTGCTCACAGACCCTCTCTCTGTCCCCGAGATGCCCAGCGTAGCCCAGCTGTTTGGCAGAGTAGGGGTGATACCCGATGTGCGTTGCTGTGTGCTAACAACTTTAGAATGAAGAATGGCTTTTCTCTCCGACTTGCCACTGCTCCACCTGGAGCTGTCAGGGACTCCCGTGCAGGCATAAATCAAGGGGAAGATGACAGGGTTGTGGCTGAAGGTTTTTGGCTCCTGGGTTGGAAAGCTGGCCTTTTCATAAAGGTCACGCCATAGCTGACCTCCCAGGAAGGGGCGAGGGAGGAGGGCTGCTGCTAAACCTCAGGCAGGGCAGAGATGTTGCTGGAGATGAAGCGCATCCTTTGCGTAATATCGGACCCAAAAGCGTTGGGCAGTTTGGCTGTTCATCCCCCGTTGCTTCATAGCGGAAGATAATGCGAACGGGAACTTTACTCCCCCCCTCCGTTTCTCTCCTCACCCTTGGGCAAGGACCCAAAGCCTTCACGATGTGTAACGAATTTACTAGTCCCTTACCAGTAGGATATCGTTCTGTTCTGGCTCTCGCTGCCATTTCTGAGCGTCAGAGGCACATCTTTTGGTGTGTACCTGGAAGCATCTCTGGTATGCAAGCTTGCGCTTCAGTTTATGGATTTGGTTTCAAATGAATGAAGTCTTTATGAATGTCATGCAGCATCAACTAATTAGAAGCCAGTGGGCTTCTCGGTAGTGGAAGTGTTGAGCCTAGGAAATCCAGAGCAGGGAGTGACAATGTTGTGCACTTCGCACCGGGGAAATTCCCGTGATAGCTGCTCCTTTCCCTTCACTCATGGGACCGGGCCTTTCGGCAGCACGTGGTGACTCGAGGATCGCTTGCCTGTCTTAGCCCATGATTTCCTGGCTTGCATCAGGGTTTCTGTAACTGTTTGGGTAGTCCTCCTACAGGAGTAGGAAGGCTGAGGTTTTTGTAAGGCCTCAGTTGGCTTTAAATTGTATAAACTTTGTACTCTTTTTACATCCAGCCTGCAAGCTTAAGGAACGTATTCAACTCCAAAAAGATTTCTCAACTTAGTGACAAATCTGCTTCCTATAAACCCAAGCTGTTGGCATTTGCTGTTACCCTCCTGTAATGCTTTATTAATGAAGTTCTTTTACAGCTGTTCCATTATTTCACCTGGGATAGGAGTCAGGGTCACAGGTGGATAATTATGTGGGTCATCCTGTTTCTATCCTCTTAAAACTCTGGCACAACATAAGCTTTCTTCCAGCCCTCAGTGTTCCAAAGACTTATTAAAAGTCAACATTAATGATCCAGAGCACTGTTTGGCCGGGTCCCTTTTAAATCTCAAATACAAGTTCTCTGGGCTTGCTGATTTCAAAATACCTCATTTACTAGCTGTGGCTTAGCATCCTTCTTAGTTACCGTTGGATTAAAAGCGATTTCATCATTGCACGATACAAACAAATCCCATGGCTTCCTCTCAAATATAGAATGGCTGCTCGTACGGTTACAATACCTTGGAGCTGTGGATATACCCCTTTTCTGCTTGGCTAACTGTGGTTGTACTTACTGCATTGAGCCAATACTGTTGTTAGGGGCTTTTGTTCCTTTGGAGTTACTCGAGGTGTCTGTCCCAAAGAGAACGGTGCAGAAATTTTCTCTGTTTCCAGGTGGGGAAATCATCACCGTGTGGTGAGGCACTGTAGGTAAGCACAGAGCATTGGTCCAGGGCAGAGAGTAAAAGAACGAGGGATGAGAAAGCTTTTCTGCGGTGAAGAACAAGGCATAGTGGGAGGATGGCGAGTGCATTCATCTCCAGGCTCGGGAAACCTTTGTGAGGTGTTAGAGTGGGATATGGGCTATGTGTACGGCCCCAGGAGAAAGGGCTCTTGGATTGCAGCAGGACAGTGATCGGGTGGAGGCAGGAGGTATAAAAAGGCTGGCTGGGGTGGCACTGAGGGGAGGTCTGTGCGCGTTACTGGCACGAGAGAAGGCATCTGCACACGTGGAAGGGGCGGCCAAAGAGAAGACCAGTCTTACCCAGACTACTCCAGGAAGTCTCTTGGAGACTATCCTTGGAGAGATGCTGCTAACATGGAAATAAAAGGATGAGAAGGGGAGCAAAGGAACAGTGATTTAGCAGTGAGCCAGGGAAGCGACAGCAGAACAGAGGCAGAATGGAAGTCATCCTTTAATTGCTACCATATGGATGTGAAGAGCTTGGCTAACCAGTGGAGGAACTGGCATTACGCGTCTTGTGTATGAGCTTGAGCTAGCTGTTACTGCAATGTGCTGGGAAGACTTGCAGGAGTGGAATGCAGCAAATCATTGGCCACAGACAGGGAGTGGAAGAGAGTGGGCAAAATGGTACAATGTGGGTGTTTAGGTCTCTAGTAATGGAAAACTTGGTGATTCCTGCATGAAATAGGAAGTAGGATATTAACTGGTGTCTGATACTGTCTGGCCAAACTGGTGAGCAGGGTGACTGCTCGGTACGTAAATTAGGTGGTTGTTTAAAGATGAGCATCGTTTTGGAAAAGTATCAGAGAGAAACATCTGCTGGATCGCTTCTGTTGCTACTTCTTATGCCTTATCCCAGTCACTTTCTGAATCTCTTGAAATAGAGCACTGTAGCCTATGCGGGAGGACTTTCTTCTGCCAGTCCTGCTAGGTGAAAAGCAGCTGTGTGCAGAATGGAAGCTCAGGAACTGCTCAATAATAAGCTGAGGTGGCTTCCAGGTTCCTATAAAGATGCTTTGCTTTCTATTTCAGACAGTTTAAGAGTAGCCTCTGTGCCAATTGCTTGCGTGTTCCTGCAGGCCTATGTTGAGATTGTAAGCTTTATAGTGCAACAGGTGAGCTGTTTGGGAATTAAAAGTATGCCCAGAGCTTCTATGCATGCTTCTGTTGGCTTTTCTGATTCCACATTAATTGAATACCTGTTGTCCCAGGGTTTAGCCCGTTTAATAGATCCAGAGTTAGAAATTTTGGGCAAGTTGAACCTAAAAAGAGCCCAATTCTGGCAGCATCGATGCAAAGAAACTCTACCCCTGTAACCTGTGTTACTCGTGATGGCTCCAGAAACTCTTTTGAAATGGAATGCTTGAATTATGTAGTTGTTTGCCTGATATTTACTTACTTAAGTACTCTCTGTGATGTAGAAGAAAACAAGTAGATGTCAAGGAATAATGGCTATTACTGGTGATTTATTCTCAACCAGGTAATTTAATTGCCTTTCCCGATGGGTAACCAGACATGAGGATAGGGGAGAGTAAACTTGTATATCTTCAACTTGAAGGTGGTTGGCACTATGTCGTGGACCTCTCTCTAACTTGGGAAACACGGTCTGGGGGCTGCTGCTAAAAGGTGGATGTAAGCAGGAGAAAACCAGACACGGAACAGTTGTTAATGGTTCGCTGCCAAAACAGCAAGCTTTATTAAGTGAGATTTTGCCAGGCCTTGAAAAAAACCACTCAAACCCAAAGTGTTTCATAATCCCTGAGGCTCTGGATGATAGAAGAGGGAATACGTGTGTCAGTGCTGCCAGTCAGGGAGGTGCTGCGAGCCTGCCGGAGGATGAGATTAACATTTGAGGCCACTGTCGCAGTGGAGAGAAACACCCTCCCTTCTGGGCGGGGAACAAACCCTGGATATAATTTGTCATGGATGAGGCTTGTACATAAATCACCAGGTGCATAAATAGAGGAGGAAGAAAGACTGGCCAGCTCACAGCTCTGCCTGGGACGGTTTGGAGTTGACCTAGGCCTGGGTCTCACATGGTTTTCTGTTGCAAATAAAAAGACAAGTATTGCGCTGGGATGCGTAAGCGGGGCTCTTGCAAGCCTTCAAACTTCACGTTAGCGTGCTGTCAGCCGTGACTTGTAGGAGTTGCCAGCGTAGGCTGGGATGGTGGGGGGATTATCCTTAAGCGTGCTACGTGTACATACGCACTTGGGTGTCAAAGTCGGGGATATGTGCATCTTAGGCTCTCTATAGACTCGCAAGCACCTTCAGGGAGCGATGGAGAATAACCAAGGTGTACGCTGCCTGGTGGCACCTTGCCTCTCCCCATTGGCTTCTCTTGGGAGCTTTGAGTTGGTGAAGCTTCTGCATGAGGAGTCTAGTCGTCAGGCTTTTGAATGAAAGCCATCCCCACGTAGCAAACTTGATTTCACTGCTGCAAGCCCTGCAACAACGCTGACAGTCGAACAGGGAGCAACCGCCACTGGAAACCAGCCTCTTTTTAAGTCTTCCGGGAGAAAAGGATTCTGCTTAACAGCACCGGCAGCTTTTAGGTGAGGATGCAATTATGTGGGATTCAAACTCAGACCAGACCCAGGCAATGAAGTTACTCAGTAGCACCTGAAGCATCAGGACTGGCACACGTTCCAGTTGGCTCAGTACCTTGTTGGAAGGCAGATGACTTCCAGTGGCAGAGCAGAGGTGGGTACTGGGCGGGGGGGCCCCCCCACCTCACTCTGCCAGTTTGGAGCCTGTGGCAGATCTTGAGCCTGACAAGAAGCGAGGATGTGTGTTCCCTCTGTGCCACCTACTCAGTATTACTCATATGGAAAATTTGGCAATAGGTCCACAGTGGGAATGTAATAACCAAACACTGGAGTAGGTCGCTCTCTGTTGCGAAGGACTTGTTGAGTACGTTTAAGGAAAACACCTTTAAGGTTTCCTGGAAGGTGCTGGGTGTTTCAGTTTTGGTGTAATCACTTTAGTGTTCCCGCAGGATTTTAATGATGTGTTATAGAACAATTTGCGGTGTCCTGTGTGCAGAAACCAAGATGTCTGAGCTGGGAGTTGTCATAAACCAGACTTTGATGTCAAGTGTCTTGGGTGTTTATGAAACTGGAGGATTTGATAATGACTTGAGTAGCAGCAGGACTCTTTCCTCTAAAAGATAGCTTTAGTCTCCAAACCTGGATGGTCCCACTAGCAGGGAAGGTGTAGGGAGAAGAGCTGCTGAAGTGCTGCACGTGGGAGGTACCGGTGTGGGAACTGGGATGCTGAACTCCTTCCCAGCACTATTGCAGTCTGTGTGTGACTTCTGGGTAAGCCCCTCTGAGTCACAGAAACTAGTGATAATGGTAATCCTTTGCTCTGGTCTTGTCTGGCTGTCTCTTCAGACTATAAACTTTCTGGGAGGGAACATCCTCTTTTTATTATCGTTATTAGCATAATTGTGGTGCCACTGAGGGGGCCCAGTCACAGGCTTTATCACATATTCATGGGTTTTGCTGAACTGTCATGAAATGGCCCAATTTTCACTAATGTACGACACTAACCAGAATCAATGGGAGCTCAGCCTTGCTGAAAATGAGACCGGGGCATTTATTGTGCTGAAAGGTAATTGGTCCCTGAGTCTCCCCAGATGCTTCTGCAAGTGTCTGACTGCAAAACTGAATATCATATGCTTGCTTGCCTTCAAATGTGGATGGGTGAGAATTGCCTGGGGGGTCAGCTGAGATGTAAGCATTACTTTACTTTAAGGGCTGGTGTGGGGGGTTTATGCAAACTCCGTTGATCTTAATTTCTCGATGCTATCTTGCCCTGCATCCCTGAGCCCAAATTTATCCGTCGGTGGGTCCCAAGTGTTTTGGAGGAACGTGAATGCCCGGTGGTGGTGTGAAGCAGGATATGAGTCGGCATGCTCTCTCCAGCACACACAAGAAATGTGTCCCTGAAGCGAGGGGATCAGTTAATATGCATGGAAATGAGAGGGCAATAAAAAGCTCGCCATGGAGAGATTGTGCTCCGCAGGGTGCCAGCGTCTCTGTGTTTGTTATCAGAAATGTAAGCAAACAACAAATTAAAACCCATGATGTTTGTTTCCAAGACCTTTGTTTATACAGGGGATTAAGTCTGGCTTCAGCTGTTGGGGATTGGCGAGTGGCACTGCTCTGTCACTGCAAACCACTGCAGAGCACAGCTCTCGTCCGAATCCGAGGTCTGCTCTGTGGCAGTGGAAGAATTGCTGGCTAAAGGAAGATAAGTGTAAACCAGCACAGATATAGAAGAGCTGATGAAATATTGGGTGCGCAAGGGTATCTGGGAGTATCTGGAAGCTGTAGGCTAGGAAAAAAAAAAATAATGTTTTTTTATATTCCCTGTCACTAAGAGCTGTGGAGGTGACTGAGGCTAAAGCACCTCGTCGTCTGGCATCACTTGGCACTGTCAGCTAAGGAGCCTCCTCGGCTGCAAGGATGGCGTAGCGGTCAGATGGTGGGCAAGGCTTGCTATATAGGATGAGAGCTGTAAGCTGAGAAGGTCAAATGGAAGATCTGAATGGTAAGGGTGGACTTTACAATATGGATGTTTTCTACTGGGAGAAAACATGAAACTTCAAAACGCTTCTCTTAACTGAGAATGTGAATTCAAGCACAAAATTAGAGGGTTTTATTCTTCTTGTCACATGGAAAGAAAAAATAGATTGAGTCTAAGCCTTCTTGGTGGGTAACTTTTTTTCCTGATGAATTCCCCACAGTAAGATTTCCTGTGGCAGCAGCACGATGGGACTAAGTGAACTCCGTCAAAACACTGGAAGTGGAAGATTTCCTCCGAGAGGGAGCAAAGGGAAGGGGATTACGTATGCTGCTTCTGCAAGAGTTAAATCTGTTTGCCTTAAATGCACTTGTTAGAAAACAACAAAAAAAAAAGGAATCCTGCTTTTAAAAACAAGCTATTCAACCTGGGAAGTGCTTTTTGGAGGCCGGTATTGAAGCAGATGGCAAGTTTCCCTCAGTGCTGTCCATCCAAACGCTTTGTTTGATTTCACAGACCTTCTCAAGCACCGGGGAGAGGAGCAGTAGGGAGATACAGCAAGAATTTTGTCCCGAGCGTCGAAATGCCATACTCCTAAAAGTAACCGGCGTGCTAATGCTGGGCTATGTGTGATTATCCCAGGTAACCCAGAGCGCTTGATATCCTGGTGCTGAAACATGTAAGCAGCATCAGCTTGCTGAATGCCGTTAGCGAAGTATTTAAAATGGCTATTCTAGTCGCATCTTTGTGGCTAAAAGCCAATCTGTTAGTTGAACGTGCCGATAAAAGGGGGAAAATAGTGCTTCTGTGGCAGGAGGCACAGGTAGGACCCTGCTAGTGATGTCTCCTGTTGCTAGAAGCTCTGTGTTAGCTGGAGGCAGGCCTCGGGGTATACTGTAGACTCAAGCTATGGCTTGTGTGTCCTTTCATTATAGCCAAACCGAAGGGGAGATGCTGTTGAGCGTACAGAAAATGCAATGTCGAGCTGGCCTGTTGCTGTGAAACATGGTGTTACCTGAGCTTGCACGGCCAGGGGGACCTTTCTGGTTACCTGGCTTGTCTCTGGCAGCTTTGCGTGCTCAAGTCTGCTCCCATTTTAGCATCAGTGCGTTGGCCTTACTTTAGTCCTCTTGCCTTCTCCTGGGTATTTGTCAGCTTCTCGGAAACGTGAGCCTGTTATCCAGCAAAACAGATGCGTTGGTGCAGTTGGAAAGGATGATAGTGCCTCCTGAGAAGCCGGGGTTAAGCCGTTACGTCCTTGAACCACCTTGTAGTCCAACACTGGGGCTTTGCTGAAGGCATTGCCTGCTGTTTGCTGCTTCTCCTCGCCCCCTCCTCCTTCCATCCATTGGCTGCAGTTTTGTATTTCCCCTTTTATTGCCTTTGGCTTTGTTGCAATGGGCGGTGCAGTATTTTTGTTCTTCGCTTAACGATCTTTTGGCGGTTGTTGGACGTAATTTCTCATTGTATTGGTGGAGGATTAGCTGAGATGATGGGAGATATTTCCTGTCTTAGCCAGCGGGATGGGCTTTGCAGGGCTTGTGCCTTCTTTTCACATGGTGTAATGCTTTGTTTGGGAATGTGCAGAGGCAGCTTGTCTCTGGGAAGGAAGCGCAGCCCCTAAAGCATGATCACTTTTATTTGTGGCAAGAAGCCACGGAGCAGGCAAAATTACTGGTGTTCCCAGGCTGGACAGGCCACAGGCCTGCAAGTCGGGGGTCCCCGGTGTCTGCTCATGCCTCTGCATTGCAACAGGGGGGGCAGGTTCCCTCTGTTTATCCCGAGCTTGTATCTAGTCACGGTTCTTCCCCTGGCAAGTGTTGGTTAACTTCAACGCCGCTGGTGCCATCTGCTTTATGCCTGTCGTGGTTGAAGAAGTAAAGGGATGCTGCAGGGTTTCTTTCAGGGTGCCTGCAAATGGCCACGACCAGTCAAGGAGCGGCAGCAGATGCCTTCGTCGGTGCGGGTGCAAAAGCGTATTGCAACAAACGGCCCGCAGGGCAATGGCAGGCCAACTTTTCTGCAAAAAAAACCAAAGCGATGCCTGGAAAAAGGTTAGACTTCTGGAGAAGGCTGGGTCTAGGTCTTGGTGACAGTATGAGGGTGTTATCCAGCATAGCTCAGTAACCACAGCCCCTCTCAGGTTACTGTTTATTGGCCCAGATGGTATCTCCGAGGGGAGAGACGTATTCCCTTGCAATATCTCTTCAGCTCTAACTACTGAGCCTTGTGTTTGCTCTCTCTCATCCAGCTGTAAGGCTTCACTGACTCTTGAAAAATCCCTAAGGCTCTTTCTTCCTTCTGCTGTGTCTTATCAGAACACAAGGTAGTCTCCCTGTCCCATGGAGCTGAAGTCTGGATCCTGTATTTCTGTCTGCCGGCACTTCCGTGGCTCTGGTAGGATGGTTCTTTGCTGGTGAGATCAGACGCCCAGCGGGGCTAGTGTTACTGGGGAGAGAGGTTTAATGTTACGCTGTAGATTGTAAGTGGAGACAATCTTAAGATGAAAAAAAAAGGACTTTCCTGGTTCCAAGGCAATTTAGTTCTCTTGTAATAATAAGTGATAGGTGGTGGGGGAGGGATTAGCCATGACACGATCCCTTTGCAATGCTTTGTGAAGACAAGAGCTACAGACTTCTTTAATCTTCTTGCCAATTCAGAGTATGGGATATGGTACCAAATGCTGAAAACCCAGACAGTTCAAGAGTAGAGGAAGGAAGTTACTGGTTGCTGGAAGAAGTTGGGGATAAAAAAATGCACCACGTTCCTTGGTGCATGTAGTTTGTGCTGATCTGGTCCCTAGATATTGACTGTCTGAGATCAGCTGCTCTAGCAACCATGCCTTGGGTTTTACTGGAGTGCCGTGCTATGGGATTGTCATTTCAGCTGTTCCAGGAAAGGAAGGTTTTGACTTAAACAAACCCCTTATTTCTTTTTGTGGCCAGCTTTGCTTTCTTCCGCTTTTCTTGTTAGCTTCTTCCAGTGGACAAATGTGGGGAGGAACCTCTAAACAAGTTCAGTGAAATTCCTAGCGCGGTGATAGGACTTCCCTTTAAAATGTAGGAAACGGGTCTGTCTTGTCAACCCCCGCTCTGTTAGCGTGCTGCTCATTTTCAGTGGGAGCAATGGAAAGGACTGTCCTCTAGTATCCGAGCTGTGAGGGTTTCATCCCTTAACTGCCTTAAATACTTGAAATGGGACTTGCTGCCTTGTTAAGAATGAACTGGTGGAGGAGCAGGGCCCGGAAACCATGATTGCTGATGTGCGATAACCAGCAGAAGCTGCCTCTTCTGCACATCTCCTTGCAAGGGTTCAGGCAGCAGATCTCTCCCAGCCCAGTGTGGAGTTGGTGGGACCTCACACCAGTCTGAAATGGGGTAAAGAAACAAGGAAGGGGGAATGATTTAAGGAGAGTGGTTGCTGCCAGCAGTCAGAACAGTCAGCTGCTCCCACTGCTTCCCTTGAGAGGGGACTTGTATGTCAGGGTTGGGTTTTGGGTTTGGTTTTTTTTTTTTTTTTTGGACATCTGGCTGCTGAGTGGTTTGAGGTAGGTGTTTATAGCCGAGCAAAGGGAGCGGTGCGGAGGAATAGGTGGCTGAAGAAGCAAAGCGATCAAGGTCCTCGGCCAAAGTTTGGTAGCCCATGCTTCAAGTGGACATTGAACAGCAGAGGCAGACACCTACAAAAGCTTTCTTACCTCTCTGAGAATAATTAATAATTTGTCTGAGAAAGATGGCGAAGGAAATGACTTGGAGAAGGGAACAGGAGCTAAACTGTGCTCCAAAGCTCCTACTGACATTTTTAATCTGTGCTGCTGTATCTCCCATTGACAGTTTTCTAAAAACTACTAATCGCTGTTCATGCTGGTCCTACAATCAGCTCTATTAGGAGTTAGAAATACCAGCGGTCTTCCAAAGAAGCTTATTTTTGTTATATTCCCAGCCTAATACTGGAAACCTAAGAGCTTTAGAATAGAGCTGGCTGCAACTCCAGCATTTCCCCTGAAAGAAAGTAAGTTATGGGAAAAATCCCTTTTTTGACAGCCTTCCACAAAAAAAAAAGAAATTCCTAATTTTCCCACAGGAAACTTGCAAGTTCTGGGTAAGTGGGTTTTTTCCTTGCTTTCTTGCTGCCTCTAACTTTTTCCAGCTTGCGCTTGATGTTTCAAAAGTGTTACCCTTGTTCTGAGCTGGCAGAGGCTGGACAAGGGTAGTAAGGGGTGAGGCGGCTCTTCTCTGCCGGAGAGAGCCATCTAGAAGTAGGCAGGAGTCGACCATTTGAAAGTGCATTTTTGAAGCATTAATAAACTCTCTGCAACATGTTATTTTTCTGAGGTTGTCTAGAGGATGACAACTGTCCCCTCAAAGGGTAAGGTGGCCCACGGTGGCTGTGTTGTGGTACCTGCGGGAACACGTGAGGCTTGCTTGGTTAATCTGCTCTGTACTGCTCTTACTGCAGTGAACGTGTACCCCGAGGCGGAGGTTACTGGGGATGGGCTGATGTCTGCTCCTCGTCTACCATGGGAAGTTGCAGGTGCTCTCCCAGTGGTGCAGAAGTAATAGGACTGGTGGTTGGCTTGGCTTTTGCTATGCAGATAAGGTGTGTTAGCTTTAAGCGACCTTTTGCTTCATCTGCATGCTCGGCATCGGGCACTGTTACAGCAGAAACAACACATCACGGAAGAGACGGTCCCACTGGGAAGACTTAACCATCAGGGCTGGTCCTGCAGCCATCCTGCTCTGCAGTCTGTCTTATTTGGGTGAAAAGATTTAAGCAAATAAATCTGTTTTCTCATATACAAGGCTCCAATTTTAGATGTGCAATAAGAGGGGTGATAAAGAACAAAGGTCCCAACAGCAAGACCATCTCATTGCTCAGTCTGGCACACAGACAGATTGAGGATCCCTCTCATATATAATGTTAACAACGTTTTAATTTATGTGTGGTTTTTACTATTATTATTTTAGCTGCCAAGAGTTCCTTGCCAGCTTTCTCTATTTTGGTTATTTTTAATCCTTGCTTATTTGTGCTCTCTATCCCAGCCTTTTCAGACTTTTATGACTGTAACGCTAACCCCTCATGCCCTGCAAACACATGCTCAATAACTTCACTCACGTGAGTAGTCTTTGATGTCGAAATCAAGTTAAGTATGTGCTTTAGTGTTTATAAGATGGGGTCCTTAGTTTCTTAACCCTTGCCCAATAAGTTTAGTTTACTGTAGTTTTTGCAATAAATCCCTGTCTGTTTCATTTCGGAGAACAGCTCAATGTTTTCCCCCACCTCTGTTGAGAGACAGTACAGATGTGTGATACTTGGCACTGTGGTCTCTCTCCCCCCGCCCCCCGCCTTTGGTTTTGCTTGTGATTTTGGGTCTCTAGTATCATGTTTTCCCTCCTATATGGCTCTGAATAATCAATTTTGAAAGCCAGGAAATAAATCAAAGCCTCAGATAGTAATGTAGAAAGAACGAAGGGAAAAGCAGACATATGGATTTCGTCACCAATGGAGAATAACATGTATAATAATAACAACAGAGTGTAAATGAGTATATGTACTCACAGGAGGCTTTTCCAAAATGATTGTTTTTGTACATGACTGGGGAAGTTATTTTGTGGTTTCTGAGTTCTTTGCAACAATTGCATCCTGGCACCACCTGAGCTCCGTCCCAGCCCTCTTCTTTGCGGCACCGCTTTTGTTGGGCGACGCTACAGCTTTGGTGCAACTGGCTGTGCCCCGGGAAGGGCTCAGCAGTTCTGGGGACTTCTCTGAAGAAGACCTTGTGGCAGTGCCTGCGTGCTCGGCAGCGATGGTTTCCATCCACGTGTCACGTCAGAGCACTGTGGCCTGGAATTCACTGCTGCTCCCCTAAACAAAATTCCTCAAGGTGGCGAGTTCTTCACTGGCCAAGATAAATGATGGAGAGAACATTGATGGTGTAAAGCAAAGCAACCCCAGCTTTGTGTGTTCGCTTTGAAACCATAGATCCCTGCGCTTGGTCTGTGCCCGTGTGTGGACTAGCACGATGGGTGCTGGAGAAGGGACTGCAGAGCCCCTGCGATGGGGACGCTTCCCTGACTTGCAGAGTTCGTGTCGAAAGCAGCAGAACACTTTTGTTTTCTTTCCCATAGGACAGAGTTCTTCTTTGCTTATATGCTCGTACGCCTCTGTAATGGAAGGGCAAGTAAAATGCCTGTGTATACCATGATTTGTTAGAACTCTCAGCTGAAGCTGCTGGTGCAGACGCTTAGGTCGAAGTCAGTGATGCTGTAGCTAAAGGGGAGTTGGATTTAGAGGTCATCTTTACCCCACCTCCCTCTCGGTCATCTTCTCTACCACTGTCAGTGCAGAAGTTTGCTTTCTTCTTCCCATTTTTCTCAAACTATGTATTAGCTGATGCCCTTTTACTAGTAGGGTGGTGGGTGTTTAAACCCAGATGGCTTATTTTAACAGCTTCTGGGATAATACCACAAACCATTACACCATCAGAGGTGGGAAGACAATATAAGCCAAGGGTGAGTCGTCCTTCGTGGTGTACTCGCCCGCAGATGTAAAATTAGGATCCGACCCCTGCTGAGGCTTGCTTGCCATGCTGGTTACTAGCTTCTTCTAGAAGGATTTTGGTTAAATGTTTCTCAGTCCCTGAAAATTCCTGTAGGAAACTGGAGGTTTTTCCCCTGAAAAATCTTAGGGGAGAAACATGAACACTTTAATTTTGATAATTCTTAAGCAGGATAATTCTGATTTACAGTCAGAAACTGATAACTTTGTTATCAAAGCTAATGTAAAATCCTTAAAAAAAAAAAAGTAATTCTCAGTTCTCGCAGCTGTGACGTGGATGTGAAGAAATTCAGGATACTGCAGAACTTGATCCGATAGAGAAATCGGTTCTCCCCAGCTCATTTCACAATACTGTACTTTCTTTGAGCGCAAATCCAGCACCTTTCACCAGCAATAAAAATCACACATTTTTTCTGGTTTAGTTTTGTTTTGAAAAAACCCGAAATAAACTCCTCCTGGCAGAATCCACTAGTTGTCCTGTAATTGCATTTCATTGTGAAACAGCTTTTCCTAATCGGAGCTTGTGCCCTGCATGCCATTTTTGGCTGGAATAGGCTGCACGTAGGTGCCAAAGCGTGATCTCGGATGGGCTCTGGATACTATCAAAGCTCGGCGGTTGTGTGACCACCCTCTATGGCAAGTGGGAGGGGGCTATGAAATGAGGAAGGGTCAAAAAGAGAAACGTGTGATGAAGTGTGGGTCGGAAGAACCTCTGAGTTTTAACTGTAGTCCTTTTCAGCCTGAAAAACGGCCTCGTCCTGGCTCAGACTTGCCCTTCGGTGATGCTCTGTCTGGTTGCGGCTGGAAAGCAGGACTGCAGTGGAGCCTTTGCACAGTGTTTGGCGGGGACCAGGGTTGTTTTTTCTCTTAACGACTAACTAATAGCTGACCTGTTGCTTTAAGCTGTGACAAAGTGCTGCAGTGCTGGTGCTCTAGGAGGTGACTTCAAGGCTTGTTTTCAGCAGAGCGTTTGAGGACGTGCTTATTGCTGAACAGGGCTTGTGTTGTCAGGTTTTGCAGGTCCTGAGTATTTTATTGAAACAAAACATAGTTTTTGAGGCTTTTTCCAGGATGATGCAGTTCTGGGCACCGTAAGATAAAACCACCTGAGGAGTGAAGCAAACACTTTGGATGCATTTTAGTGATGAATAACCTCACGTTACCCTCTTCTGCTCGAGTTTGACTGAGTATCTCATCTGCTTGGCTGCAACCCTGCAGCGTGAATGCTATCGGCAAGAAACTGCTGAGGCATCGTTGCAAGGTGGGTCCAACCTGTAATACTTGCGTTGCTGCAGGTCTGGGTCCAGCCTGCAGTTTTGTGTTAAGCGGAGCTTTAGAAACACCTGGATTGCTCTAGTTGTCATCTGAGTGTCCGTTTCCCTTGCCGATCTCCCAGTTTCACAGAAGGCACTGTATGCTGCCAAGTCCGCTCTGCTTGGTCTCTCCAAGGTGTAGCTCGAGGTGGGGAGAGCTGGTTTTTTGCTGCTATGTTTTACCCCGAGAGTCCTTTTGAAGTTACTGAGGTGCCGGGGGTGTGGATGGGGAACTCTGTTTACTCTCTGATGCCATGAATCATTCATTCCCTGGTTTGGGGAAGTGTTAGAGCTTGTTCAATAGCATCACAGTGCGGGGGAAAAACCGCATGGTTTTGTCAGGCGGCTTGGGTTATGAGACTCCTCACGTTTCTACTTCACCTGAATTGAAATGGTTGCATCTTCTGCTTAAGCAGAAGTGCCTGTGTGTAGGTTTAGTTCTGTATTTTGACATCACTTGGTACTTCGGTGTTTTGAGCTCTGAACTTGCCTTAAATTACAGTGGGCATCTGCTCGTTGTGGGGTTGTGCCTCGGTTTCCCTGCTCAATAAATGGCAATAATAGTAGCTGCTCCCAAAGCTAATCAGCAGGCCTCTTTGTGTGTTATTGATGTTTAGCCTAATGCAATAACACACTACTACGCCTAGAGCAGTGATGCCTTGAGGTTGCAGATTCACGAAGGGGATGGTCATATCAGGAGTACCTGAAGTGTCGCAACCCCTATTGCCGTAGACGACGGCATTTGAATATTACGAACAGCTCTTTCATCCGTCTGCTCTTGATCTTAAGAAAATCCTTTTGGACTCCAGCGCCTCTGCCTCCCTACCTGTAAAAGGAATAAGAGCATTTGTTAGAACAAAAGGTGTTGCGTGGGGAAGGAGGCTGCGGTTTTGTTACCGGGCAGACTGCGGAGCTGGCTGGTTTGTGATGACAACACGAGGCAGCGGAGACCCTCACGGGCTTTTCCAGAGTTGCACTGGCACCGTGTTGGTCAGAGGAGTAAAAACATGTGTTTGTGTTTCTGCTCTGTAAATGGAGCAAATATGACTCACCCGAAACATGCGGGGCAGATGTTTGTGGTAATGAGGTGTCATTTTTATACAGTTACTTTGCTGAATACAGCCGCATTTTAAGGCTGTTTTGCATGCCTGAGGAGTAGTTGTGCTGAAATTGGGGGAAAAATGCTGAGACTGGAATCATTTAGAGCAAAGCTTTCAAAAGCACCCGATGAGGTGGGAGTCCACGCTTTCATTTCAGCACGGCTTTAGGGAGTTGGGAGTATATGCTGTGCTGGCAGTTGGTGGGAGATGACAGATCCTCGGGTATTTTGAAAATGATACCTCTGGTCCAGTGCAATCTATTTACATAGGTAGAATACTTAGAAGTCTTTTAATCTCCCAGAGCTTATGCTCATACCTCATACTAATGCAGATGTATTGGATAAGTAAAAAAAACCACACCAAACCAACAACCCAACCCCCCAAAAAACCAAAACCAACCAAAAAATAAAAATCAAATCAAGTAAAACCTCTTTGAGGAGTTCAGAGCACAGGAAGTCCTAGGGGTGCTTTTGACTATCTTGCCAATGCAATATATGTTTCATGGTCCTTTTAAAAAGTGGGTAGCATAATTGAGGCCTGTACATGTTTGTATTAGGAGCAGGGCTAATGAATTAACCCTTGCGGCAAGCTCTGGCCCACCTTATGGCCAAGAGGAAATGTGTCTAAACGTCAGATTTCCCACGGCCTTTCAAGGTTTCCAAGAGCAGTCTGTAAATAAACACTCCTCCTCCAGGGCCCGTGTCAGACCTTTTCAAAACCCCTGTGCCACAATATGACTGTGGCTCTCGGAGGTCGCCTGGGAGCGCGGTCGCAACTCCTTCCTCTCGTGTTGGCACCTCCTGGCTTCTGCGTTGTCCTGTTTCCGAGGGAAGAGGAAGGAGATGATCTTCTAAAACATCGTAAGTGGGTTGATTCCAAATTCTTTTTGCCTCCAGTATGGCTTGGTATCTTCCAATTCGGTAGTCAGGTTTTGGGGGAAGAGCAAAAATCTGTTGATCTTACTGGCAAACTCAAACATCAATGCAGATGGGATGGCCTATGCTCCACGGTGCATCAGATTATTCTCGAAAGCGTGAAGACTGAACAAACATGTTGTTCTTCTCCTAGCTAGCACAATAATAATGCTGAAATAATGCATTTATACCCAAACTTTTGTAATTACAGCTCCTGGACTCTAGTCTTGATTTCCAAGTTTATGTTCTTAGTTGTAAAAGAGGCTGCTGCTCTTTGGTGCATGAGCCTCTTAGTTGCCTTTCTCAAAACATGTCAGAACTGGTTTGTGAGGATACTGATCATTACAACCTGAGCTGTCGGCTCTGTGAAACGCAGGCACCGAATCCAGTGGGGAGGTCGGGCCTCCTGTGATTTTTTTTTTTTTTTTTTTTTTTTTTTTTTGTGTGTCGAGCATCCAAACACCGAGGCCTCCAAACGTGCAGGCTGCCTTCCCAAAACACGGGCTGGAAAAACACCTCTCTCTCTGCCTTGGCTTCTCCTGTAGAGAAAGGAGGGATCCTACCTACCTCGCAGAAGAGTTGTGGTCGATAATGTTCGCAAAGTGGTTTTTAATCCCCTGCTGAAAGGTTCTGTGCAAGTGTGAGTTATAATTATGATGTAAATGTGTCTCATATTTTCCTGCGTGAGCCTTCAGCTTGCCACAGAGATGTTTTCCCAGTCTTTATGTGGATGCCATTGGGTTTGTAGCTTCCGGGCCCCTTGTAGGCAGCCGTAGTAAGGCACTGATTTCCAAAAGAGAGAACTAGTCTTTTCATCAGTTTGGAAAGCCAAACCAAACCCCAAACCACTCTCAATAAATCTTTCCAAGAGGAAAACTGATTGTACATCAACAGGGAAGAGATGCAACTTCGTTAAGGATGGGTGAACAGCTCCAGTTCCTACGTACAGGTGTCCACCTCTGGACCAGAGGTTTAGCCCACAGGTCAGTCTGGTCTCCTGGAGGGGCCACGGACAGCTGAGAAAACACGTGCTCTTCATCGCATCAGATCATCCGGCTAAAGTAAACCATGAGGTCATGCTGACATCACTTGTGTCACCCTGCAATAATTAAGACCGCTGCTTGGTTACTTTGCAGCCCCCAGACCCAGCTTGCATACAGGTGTGTTGTTATTAAGCAGCTGGTATAACAAGTCCGTGCCAGTACAAAGTATGAAACAGCTCAGGACCTGTCCAAAACTAACACAGCCGGGCCTTGAAACGGAGTCCAGGGGGTGCAGTTCTCCCTCCTGGAGATAAAAACAAATCGTAAATGTTAAAAGGCAGGAATTGGGGCTGTTGCTTTCTGCAAACTTAAAGGAATCTCTGCGCCTCATCCCAGGAGAAAAGGAGTTAATAGGTAGTCAAGGCGAAGGTTTAAAAATAGAGCTCTTTGCATAGCTATTTGGTGATGTCTCTGTCACGTTGGCCAGTGTTTGCTGCTACAAATCCCAGTGCGTTCCCAGCAGGTTCTTAATGTCGGGTGTTTGCAGGTTTTTATGGCAGGGTGGTGAATGGGGAAAACGGGCTTTGGAAAAAGTGACTTTGGAGGCGTTGGAGTCCAGGTAACGGGCTGAGTTGGGTCCTCAGTCAGGTTGGTGCGGTCCCAGTGGAATTAACGAGGTGGATTTGAAACTGGGAAGACAGTTCATTGAGCCTGAGGCAGGCTTTAAGTGATGTGCGTCCCAAGAAGTCCTCCTTCCCTTCTCACGTGAGGTGGTTCTTCTTGCTCTGTCTTATTGGGAGACGTGGCACTCTCAGTAAAAGATGGGGGTGATTTTCCTATCAGTTGGGATGTGCTGACTGATGGCTTGCAGGGTCTGGCCACAGAGAGTCACTGCTGGGACCTGAGGTCCCCAGAAGAGCCCGTTGCTCTGAAATTAGAGTTTCTACTGAAGTCAGCTGTTCCTGCAAGTACGTTACTGAGCCGACAGCAATTCCTGTGTGTTGAGCAGAGGGTACGGGTGCCAGTAAACTGGAAAGCCGATGCTGCAACGCAGTTTGTTAGCTTCATAGGTGCTGTGACTTTCATTGATACGCACACATCCCTATTCCAGAAACGGATTTCACCGTGCCTGCTGCGACGGAATTGCCTGTCTTTGCCGATTTGACGACGCACTGGGTAGCTGTCTTGCGACAGCATGCTTTCTGATATGTAAAAAGCCCCAGCAAAGCCCCACATCTCTTACTTTCAAGGAAGCTTTCCTTTAATTTTTAAAAAACGTGGGCCAAAGGATTGCTGTGAATTTTTTTCACATATTTCCATTTACTTAGAGCACATCTCTGAGAGCCTGTTAGAAGATGCACTGGGGAGAGGTGGGATTAGATAGGAAACTGGCTTAGCCCCTTAGGATTTCAACAGCGTGGCTTTTGGTTTAACATAGAAGATCTTATTTAATATGCTCGTAGAAAAAGGCAGTGTTGCGTAGCTGAGACCTGACTTTTCCCACCCCGTTTTCTCCACGGTCCCGTTGCTTTGACTCTTTCCCCACTAGAGTGATCTGCGAATACAGAGCAGGTGCAGTGAGCACTCCAGGAACACGGGCTGATCTGTGGGGAAGAGCGGGGTTTCAGCTCCCCCTTTCCAGATGTCTGTGGTGTCCCTTTCCCTCTGTCCCAGTACAGACAGGTTAGGGGAGCAGGAGGAAAACTCAGCCCCCAGTCCTCCTCTCCCTGCGCAACTGTGAATCCCCTTGAGCAGCACTGTCTTTCTGCTGTCTTCTCTGATAGGCAGGTGTCCGGTTTTAAATCGGGGCTTGTTGACTCTGGCTTTGCTGCAGCTCAGTCCTGCTCCCACCAGAGAGAAGAGCTGGCTGGGGAGGGAATCTGACCTGGCACAAGGTCTAATGCTTCATTGACCCTGTCCTCGTGCATTCTGCTGTCTCTGAAACTGTGTGAAGGAAGCAAAGGTCTTGGCCTGCCTGTGCCAAAACATTCAAAAAGGTTTTTCTGAGTTGACGGAAGGTGCTAATC
This sequence comes from Sagittarius serpentarius, assembly GCA_034782735.1. NCBI lineage: Eukaryota > Metazoa > Chordata > Aves > Accipitriformes > Sagittariidae > Sagittarius > Sagittarius serpentarius. Next base: position 2,332,440 of record JAVKLA010000081.1, read on the forward strand.
CAGAAGGGACAGTCGGAACACACAAGAGGACTGTGTAGACCCCAGGCTTCCCAAAGCGAATGAAGTTTTGAATGTAACACCATGCGGGAGTCTGATACCATTAAGCTAATACAATCCAGAAAGATTCAGATGACTATTCCTTAGTGTCCCGTGTCAACAAGCCCTCATTAGATGTTGGGCAGGATCCTAGAAGCAGTTGAGACAAACGTCTTCTGTGTGGAGCAAGAAAGAGGCATCCAACAAGACAAGCCCCTGCCCCCTCCAGTGTTGCTGAGCTGCTGCTTTGCTGCAGCTCCCTTTAGTCCACGCTGCACTTGATAGCAAAGACGAGAGAGGAGAACCAGCTGTTTTCCACGGTACCATACCAAAGCGGCGTACTCGGAGGCTGGCTGTATATGTCACTTGAGTGAAGATGCTCTGCTGTAGGTGGTGGGATTTATAGTGGTACCAGCAGTAGGACTGCTGCCGTGTAGTGTAGTTGTCGTTTATTTCTGTCCACTTAATGTGTTTTTCTTTGCTGTCATGCCCCTGCCTGGCCGGCAGGGAAGAGTATTTCATAATCCTTGACCATGATGTCACCTGGCTGCAGTGACACTACGAGGCATAGAGCAGCAAGAGTGAAACCGGGGAGCGTCCCAGAACAGCAGGAAGGGACCAGGCTGCGCTAGGAGTTTCGTCAGCCCATTTCTCCCGCTGTAGAGAGGGCTTGGCTGCCAAAAAAAGTGTCGTAACAGATGAGGAGAGGGAGATGCATACGCAGCCCCCGGGAGACTGGGAACGGGGGTTCTGTGAAAAAGCACGGGGAATGGGAAGCATTCTGCAGAATGGCTTTTGCTACGCCCATGGATTGGACGCAGTTTTGTCTTTGGCAGGCTTTTGGGTGTGTACCTAGGATTAGAAGACCTAAATTCCTTTAAAACTCAGGTTTGGGTTTGGAAGGGTCAGGACAGGCCCGAAGAATTTCCCAAAGTTTTAGGCGGTTCAGATTATAGAATTTGGGTTGGGATTCCCAACTAAAAATTAATTTCCCTGTTACGGAGTGAGTAGTGGGCACATGGATATGAGTCAGGGTGTACTTTAGCCACATATTTGAGAATCACCTTGTTATAAGTGAAGAGGGTGGGACAAACTAGCCCTGCGGTATCACTTAAGGCAAGTAGTGGTGTAAACCTTCTGCTGGTGAAAGTTCCAGGAGGAGGAGGAGGAGGAGGTTGAGGCAGCCAGAGTGTGAAGGAAAGGGCAAGAAGGTCAATTCCGTTATGCGGGGTTTCTGAATAATTGTGAGTGATCGGGGACGGGGATTGTACGTCAATAGCGTGATGCAGGCAAGCCGGGAGGTGGCGGGATAAAGGTTACCTGACGTCTCCAAGATCCAAAGTGGACAATACTACGAAGGAATCCAAAAGCTTAACCGAGAGAGCGGAGGAAGGTGTCGCTTTTCAGAAGAAGTGTGCGGGTCTCTAAACAGTGGTACATTTGAGATGCCAGTTGAACCTCCGTCATTTGGTAAACGAGGAGCAGGCAGAGCAGAAGGCGTATAGGAGCGGAGGGAACCAGGAGGCTTGCTTCTCCTCTCCTGAGTGCAGAGGAGTACCGGGCTTTTTGGGACGCCCTCCAGCTCTAAACGGCTTGGACCCGACTCCCTCCTCCCTGACGATTCCCCAAACAGGAGTGTCACTGCAACCACTATTGGAAGGACTAGCACCGTTTCCCGTCCACGGGGCCTGTTGCCTCACCTTGGAGGAATGCATTTGCTTCACAGCCGAGATAAACGGCCTGCTGTTTAAATGGAGTTTGTGTTGCAAACACCAAACTTGTGCTCCGGGACAAGAGTTTGGCGGGCCTTCCGCTTTCCTGCTGCCTGCCGGGTGGGACGGTGCCTCGCTTCGCCAATTCGGGGTCTGCTCTGCCGAGGTTGGATTTATTATTGGTGACTGGCCTCTGCTGTTGACTTGATGATTTCTGCTCTGATCTCGGAGGATAACTCTCTCCTAGGCTGTTCTCGGAGGGAACTTGCATTCCTTTCTTATCTCCCACCAGCATGAGTTATGCTCTCAAAAATTAGTCCTTATTTATTAGTGCAGCCCAGCCAAAAGCCATCTCCAGGATTTTCAGTTGCATGTGCAAAAATTCCACCTCCCTTTTCTTGCTCCTCTGGAGAGATTCATTAGGAATAACCTCACCTTGCAGGGAATCGAATGCTTCTTCAAGGATGTTGACTTCCAAGAGGTTTGGAGACAGCGTCCCAGAGAGGTTAGTGTATTCAGCTCGTCTGTTTTCACTTAATGTAGCACTGGAAGAGCCCCTGGAAAGCTGTGAAAGAAACACAAGGGCCCTTATTTTCTCCCTTAAACTGTAAACTGAGGCAGCAAAGCCGAGATCCCAGGTACTCTGCATTTTTCTTCCCTCCAGCTTCAAAACAATCTGGAGAAATTTGTAACCTGGTCCTGCTTACGGTGCTTCCTAAAGTAAGGAGAGGAGCAGGGAGCCTGACTGCAGCCCCACGGCAAAGCGTCTGCCTCATCCCCATCTGCCGGAGCAAGATGGACATGAAACTAAAATAAAACTAATGGCAGACCCAGCTGGACAAGGACAATTTTGGCTTCGGTTGAAAGTCAGAGGAAGCCTCTGTGCTGCTGATGCACAGAGGTAAAGAATTACAAAGGCAATGGGAGGGACCGTAGTCAGCAGGAAAAGCGCAGAAAGGCGCTGAGGAGAATCAGATATATCATGATATCAAATAGCCCGGGAGGAGAGACACAGTATCAGCAGCTCCCAGAGACCAAGAAATCACTGGAGAGAGAAACATCAATGTGGAGGTAGTTACAGCGCAATTAATAAAACCAGAGAAAGCCCTGTTGGTTGCTGCGAGCCGGTGGAACTCTGCTATTGCGGAGCTGCCATTTAGAAGCTGAAGCTATCGCAAGGCTGAAGCGGGCAGAAAATTAATCCCGGAGCAGGGGTGCCGCAGGGCATCTCTTCCCCTTCTCGTTTGGTCCTACGCTAGTGTAACCCCATCGGTTTGGGGGCAATTACGCTTGATGTGTGTGTCCAAGAGGAAGGAAGTGGTCTCCTGAGACGGGATCTAGACCCTGGATTCAGGGTGTTTGCAAACCACTCGGGGGACCTGTTAAGTCCCTGGTTATATTCCTTGCTGACAGTCCCCCAAACTACCTGCAAGTGCTTAGGGCTGCGTGGGTTTCCATGCCTGTGGCTCCTGCTGCAATCAATGGAGACTTGTCCTGGGTGCGTGATATCGGGGTTTCTATTAGGGGGGTTGGCTTTACTGGAGGGAAGAGATAACCGAGGGCAAAGATGTTGACTGGTTTAAGAAAGCAAGCAATTGTGAAGGGAAAGGAAAAAACCCAATCTCTGAGCTGCCAACAATTGTAAAACCCAGATTATTTGACCCGCGCTTCACAGAAAAGACATTTTTGATTCCAGCGCAAAGAAATATGGGCAAGACATCAAGTTACAAGCCAGAAATATCATGTAACCGGTAATGGCCCTTTATTGACATAGGAAGTGGGATGGTTTTGATAAAATAAGAGCCTACACAAATGATTTTTGTGCGTATAATTCACAAGGAAACTCTTTGAGGAGTTTTTTGAAGGAATGTGGTGGTTGTTTTTCCCTGTGTTCTTTTTGCATGTTCCATTATTAAACAGAAAAAGGAGTTGATCGCAGGAGGAGTTTCGGCATCCTCTTGGCTCAGGGAGCCTGTGTACTGCTTGCACCCCATAGGTTTTCCCTACAAACCGTCTGGTAGGAGCCTGGGTGAGGTGTAAATGGGGGAAATCACTTCTCCCTGGGGAGAAGCGCTTGAAATAGATCTGCACGTGTGCTGCGTCTTGGGCCAGTTGTCGGACTTTGTCCTCTGTCCGTAGTAAGTGTTTGTCAGGACAAAAAAAAATACACGTGCCCTCTGTCACTGCTGACAGGTAAAACTATAACTGGATACAATTCGTGGGATGCTTTTGGTAATGCCTGCATTTTCAGGGGATGCTGGACTGAAAAATTTGGAGACACCGATGCGCTTCCTTCCCAGCGCATCTCCAGACCGTCTCTTCAGAGTTTGCATTTTGCGGTGCAAAGAAAGGAGGACACGCTTTGCCTTCTCTGTTTGGCGATTGCTTGGGGATTTCTTTTGTCTCAAAACCATGTCCCGTGAGGCTGCCGGCTTGTTTTGCACCATGTGAGGAAACGGGGATCTAACACTTGTCGACGGTGGGATTACACTGAACCCAGCAGTCCCTTTTTTTGTGGTGTATCTTGCTGCCAGTTTCCTTCACTCATTTTGAAACCAAATGGCTCGTGAAGACCTAAATTAATTTGGCGGGGGGCGGGGGGAGTAAAGTATCATTAAACGTGATTAATCTCTCGCTGCTGCCAATCCCGCAATCGTTTCTGAAGTCTTGTGGCTGGATTTGTAGATTGAATCCTTGAACTTTATGCAGACCGGCATCACGCTAACAAGGTTGTTTGTGTTCAATTTCCTGCGTTTGCTTTGTTGTTGTTGGTTTTGGGCAGGAGGATGTTGAAGAAAGAAATATGGGGAAAGGTAAACAGGGCTGTACGGGATTTGTGCTCCCTGGTTATTTGAATGTGTGATGTTAGAAAGAAGTAAACTCTCAGAGTACCTTCATCTCAAAGTTTACAAATACAAATAAAAGTCCTACACAGAAACTTAGTACACGATGAAAGATTCAAATATACACAAGGAGAGTGTTTATTTGAATGTGCTCTCAGTTCCTCTGTTCACTTTCGGCAGTGGCTGTTTCATTGTAGGAGGTCCAAAAAGTTAATTCACCAAAAGAAGTGGAGTTTTGGAAACAGCAGGGAAGGGACTGAGGCTATTTGTGGATCTGGTTTTCGGTTTCTTTATTCATTTTTGGAAAAAGTTTGTTTTGGCTTGAGCCAAACCAACCTTTTCCCGAGATCTTCATTTACCCAGCTCTGATGCACAACCACGTACCAAGCCAAGCTCAGTAAACTCCTCAGACTTTTATTTTCTTCCAGGGCCGTCTTCCTCCTCGCAGACCTCCCGAAGTGCCTGCGCTGCAGGGTCCAAGCCACGGACAGGTTTCCCTAGGATTCTGCTGGGTTCGGAAATGGTCTGTTGAACTCTCCCGAATCTACTGGAAACACTTTCTCCTTGCTTAAACCTCTGCTGCATGGAAATGCACAGGCCTTGCGGATTATGCTGAGCTTTCACAGATGGACTAGGAAGAGCCAGTGCTGGAAGTTAAAGCCAGCGCAAGTGGAGTTAGAGAACAGTTGTCTCGGTGGGGGGGGTGGGGGTGGTTATAAACTGCGGGGAAGTAGACAGCGTGAGGCAGGGTAGTGCATCAAATCAGGTCTGCTTGCTAAAAGATAACGAAAATTATCTCTGATAAAAGATGCACCGCTAAGCCTCTGGGTCGAAATGTCTTCACACAGAGCGTGTGGCATGCCAGGAGTCTTAATGTCATTGCCATCAGCGTTGAGCTGTGCTTCGAGGCCAGATCCCGTGCCAAAAGGCACCCCACCCTGGGCTACTTCCCGGGGGCATTTGCACCCGACTGCTGCTGCGCCTGTACCCTTTCCCTTCCCCTTCCCTGTCCACACCCCTCCCTGCCAGCACAGGCTACCCGCTAATGATGAGCCTGTAATACTTCCCATTTCACTTGCTCTCGGCTGTCTCCAGCACACGGCCTTTCGTACCTGTTTTGAGGGGCAGTCCCACAGCTGTAGGCTGCCCGCGGCCAGGAAATTGCCAGGACCGGCGTTACGCTCCCCGCTACCTCCCTGACGTGTGTGAGGCTTTTATGGCTTTCCTGAGCTTGGTTCTTCTTCCCAAAACTTTCCATGCCCAAAAAGCGTCAGGATTTAAGACTGGCTCCTGCAGCTTCAAGGGGCACCTCTGTTTTTCTTCCTTCAGCCCCACAGACTATATTTTGTCCTGCAGCGCTGGGGAGAGAAGGGGACCAAGGAGAGTGTGCGTATGCGACACTATGAGAGATCTCTGGAGCAAAGCGACGGGGGCTATAGGTCTATAGATGAAAGAGAGAGCGGGGCCAAGTGCCAAAACGGTTGTGTCACTTGCAAGAGCCAGGGCCAGGAGCTGGGCTTAGCGGCACAAGTCTTTCCATCGCTGGTGACTCACTTGCTGACATTTTTGGCTGCCCTCCTGGCCTGGAAGGGGCCAAGGGAAAAGTGGGGCTGTGTAAAGCTCACTGCCCTGGGCAAAGGGGCTGCGGGAGAGGGGCATCGCGGAGGGATGCCCGCTGCCTTCTGCTGCCCGGCAGGAAGGCTCTCGGTCCAGCACTAGGACTTCTAGGTGCTGTGTTGCTGGTAGCAATCGTTTGGATTTGCATGTAGGAAAAAGATGAAAGGTTAGTTTCCCGCTCTCCATGAGAAACTGGGAATCGTTGGAAGCAGCATCCGCAAGGAAAAAGTAAAAGGATGTTTCAAAACACTTTACGCAGTTAGTGAAATCTGAACATTTTCCAATAATTTCCCACTTAAGTGCTACAGATGTCTTTCCTATCTGTTTCTCAAGGGCAATTCTCTATTTTTCTCTTTTCTTTGTTTCCCTGTTGCAGTTGCTGTTCTGTGTTTCAGTGGGAAAATATTGAATATGGCATATAGGAATTGGCTCTTAACTCTCAGCACTGATTGCGTTTGCGTACGCAGAAAGAGAAGCTTTTCCGGCTAGCCATGTTGCAGCAGAATGGATATAATACCCTCTGAAAAGGTTAAATGCAGCTTGCCTGTGCAGAGTGGCTTGGGGGTTTTTTTGTGTTGTGTGGTTTTGGTTTTTTTTAAGTGCTGTGCTTGTTGGTGTGACGCCTGAGATTGTCCCTTCCCATCTGCAGATGTCCTGTGCATCTTCTGCCTTTTGCACCTGCAGAGCGTGGCTTTTAGAAGGTAACGAAATTGGAATTATTCTCTGTCACGCGTCTAAAATAAACTTAAAACCTGCTCTTTGGTTTAGGCTTTTCAAATCCGGGAGCAAGGAGTTGAAAGAGTTGGAACTATACTGCTTGGTTTTGGTACAAAATACCAGATTTCTTATTTTTCAACCACAGACGTGCTTCCAGGTTTGGTTTTGCTGAAGGGAAGGAATTTTCCCTTTTTAAAGTCTCTTTCCGATTTCTTTTCCACGTAGAGGAAATCAAGAGAAAAACAGGAGGAAAAAAACAATTTGGTGAAGCTTGCGGCAGTGCTATTTCTGTAGGGAAGAAAAACCGCGGACTTCTGACCAAAGTGAAAATTCCCCTTCGGCAACCTCCCGCGCCGCAGCGGTGCCCAGGCTCTCCAGGTGGCAGCTCCCTGTATCATCTCTGTGATCATTTCTTTGCCGACATCTGGTCCACAGCCTCTGAACTCAACAGAAGTCTTGCCATTAATTTCTGAGGCTTTCAGATAATGTTCTGTATGCATGCAAACTAACGTGAGCATTAAATATCCTGTTAAGTCTGCTTGGCTTTTTCCATCAAACGTGTCATTTAAATAACCTAATTAAATGGAGTCCTTTCATTCTAGATGATGTTTAGATGATGCATATAATTGCCCTGAGAGTGCAGCCGTCCAGCTGGCAGAGAGGTTATAAAAGATGTAAAACATTTTAATAAAAACAAGACCCTCCTTGGATTTGGACTCCATAGCTGGGATGGAAGGCCAGTGCGTTGCACGTGGTCTAAAAACAGCCGCAGGCACTGTGGAGCTGTCAGGGATGCTCTGATGGCAGAGATCCCTCTCTGACCTCTTCCGTCTTGAATTTTGGCTCGTTGCACCATGTGAAGCTTGGACTAGTGGGACGTTAGGGGCTTTTCTGTCTCTTGCCTGGCGCCTCAGTGCAGGACAACCTGGGAAGGGATGGGTCCTGCGGCTTTTGCACCTCATGCCTGAAGTGATGGGTGAGCCCTGGGGTCCTCCTTGCCCCCACCGTTTTGGAACGAGCCTTTCTGGGGTGCAGGAGATGGCCAGTTATTTTCCTGTCCCCACCGTACAGCCACAGCCTGCGCTGAGGAGGATGGACAAGTGCTCTTTGCCATGTCCTGCTGCCTGGCGCATGGCTCTTGGCTGCTGCTTCTCTCCGTCCCCTCCAATGCATCCATCTGCAGAGCAGACGGCCATGAGGAGTGGCTCCCTCTGCAAGGCAGGAGTGTCTTTGGGCAGGGGCCAGCTCCATGTGTATAATATTTCCATTAACTCAGGGAGCGAAACTCTTGGGCTCGGGGCCCAGGCCATGCTGGAGAGGCAGCGTAGCTGGAGTAATGGTGCTCGTCTATCACCCAGATGTCAGCGAGCGGCCGGGAGGACAGCGAGACCCCAGCGTGGAGGCTCACACCTGCTTTGACAGTGGCGAAGCCTTCTCGTGATGCGACGGCTCCTGCGACAGCGGCGCCCAGCCCTGAGCTTTTCCTGAGCTCATCGTGGGGCAGGGAGATGTGGGCTGTGCTAAGGCTGCTTTAAGTAATGCTTGGTGCTGCCAGCTTCCCGGCACAGCCCTGCTGCTGCAAGGCACCTGCTGTTACCGTGTGTGTTTCATCCCGCCTGGGGCTGGCAAGGCAGGGAGGTAACGGCAGCTCCCTGGCTCGGTCAAATTAGCTGGAGTTTCTTCTCCTGGGCAGGCGGAGAACGCACATCTGGTCAGCAGGGACACATGTTGCTGGGACCCTCTTTTCTGCACTGTGAGTCTGTCCCAGCCGGAGCCAGAAATCCTTTGCCCTGGAGACTTGCTGCGCTGACACATCCGCTCTGGCCACAACAGAGCAAATTCTGCTTTTGGTTTTTTTTGTGTTTTGTGTTTGTGTTTTTTTTTTTTTTTTTTTTAATCCTGCTCCAAGCCAGAAATTGCTTAGCGTTTCCCTTTTCTGAAGAGTTTGAGCCACGTCAGGTCCTGCGGGGATGGTGGCTGTCTTCTATCTTCCCCGTGAGCACCAGGAGCCTCGGAGAGGGATGCAAGCGGGACGGGTCCCCTCCGCAGCTAAAACAAGCGCGATCCCACCTAGTTAACACCAGTGAAGCATCCCTGCTTCTGGGGAGAAGCAAGATCTCCCCACCCTGCATGGGACTCCCCTTTCCTGCTCCGTCTCTGGATCAGGAGTGCCCACCAAGGACTGTTCCTTTTGTAGACCTCGACCTTGTCCATGCTCGGGCATTATTTGAACCGCCCCGGGCGCAGGCTGCAGGAAAACGATCAGAGCAGAAACTCCCCGTGCTGTCACTTCCACTTACAGAGCATGGTGGTGACGCTGCTGCGGCGGTGAGCAACAGGTTTTTGGCTATGCTGCGGGCTGGGGGACCTGGGTCTGGAAGAGGGACCTTTCGCTTTCCAGCAAAGCCCTCTGAAGTCCTCCGGGAAAGGATGGTCAAGGGAATGTTGATGCCCACCCCCCCACCCCACCCCCCCCTGCCTTTTTTTGCAGCCTGGGTTGTTTTATTTTTCCCCCTTGCCCCCTCTCTCCTGCAGCACAGAAAGACATTCTTGTACCACAGTATTTTTTTCTGCATGCTTGCAGCGTGAGCAAACCAGGAGCGGTGAGGGCAAGGAGCGGGAATTGAAAGGTTTGGGGGAAAAAGTCTCACACAGGGCTTAGTTTACAAGGGACAGCTGAGCGTATAAACCCTGTCTCCAAAGAGTGTTGTTAGGAGCTTTTCTGGCAGCGTTTCCCCTCCTGCCCCCAACCTCTGGCGAAGCTGCTTCGAGGGAAAACAGAAAGGGAAAGGGCGGGGGGCAGAGTTTTTGAACGCTCCAAAAGTCAGACCTCAAAAAAAAAAAAAAAAAAAAAAAAAAAAAAAACAAGAAAGACAAAAAGAAACCCCCCCAACCCACTGACAGATACAGCAAGGCTCATTGAGCTGAGCAAATAAATCCGGGCAAGTGGGTCGGGTGGCTCTGGGGAGCTGGGCAAAGCGGTGCGGATGGGAGCCGAGGTCTTGTGCGTCAGGGGCATCATTCTTTGATAGGGCAACTGGTCCCCTCAAAATAAGCTGGGGGCTAGCCTGGTTGGGGGATCCCGAGGCATTCAGCAGGCTCTCGGGCACAAAGCGCCCATAAAATTCACTGTAAACCCCCGTCCCGAACGCTTCTCCTGTTGTGGACCGATTTCCCTTGGGTGGCTCAGGACACGGGTATTTCGGGCACGTGGAGCAGAGGGGTGGGTGCCGAGGTAAGGCCATTCCCAGCAGATGGCTTGTAACCCGGCTTCCCTTTTCTCCGTGTACCTTTCTTATCTGCGGAGTAGCTAAGAATCTCGCTATTTCAGTAATTGGGATCATGGTATCAAAATCAGCAGTCTCTGTGTCTATAGATGTGGAATCGAAAATGCAATTTCTGGGGCGGAGAAGACTTTTCCTTTCTGCGAGTCCTATTCGTAAAACTCAGCGCTGCCAGCTTGCCTCGCGTTACTATCAGATTATTTCTTATCCTTGGTTTATGTGAAGCAAAAGGCCTGGTGTTTGCGCAGGGCTTTTACCCCTGACGTGCTCTCTCTGGATCTCAGCGAGTCTGTCAGTCTCTTAGGATAAATTCATTTTCAGGCCTGTGGTCCCAGTGTCTAATTAAGGGGCAGCGCTGGGCAGCAGGGAGGATGCAGTGGGGTCTGGACCCTGCCCTGCCCATCACCCATACTAAAGATCTTTGAAACTGCTGTTAATACAGGGCGAAACCTGACTTTTGCTAGGTGTCACACTGTAGTGTGTTTTCATCCTGTCCCAAAGCAACCGCTAACGCTGTCGAAACGTGGTTTCTAAATCTGCCTTTCATTTACATCTTGTGTCGGCGCGCGTACAGGTATGCGTGCACGCTACCTCAGCCGAGACGCAAGTGCTTATTAGAAACATACTTGCTGTGAATTAACGGCCCCATACACATGTATCTCTCATTAAATGCTACGGGGTGGAGGTAGGGATTGTTGCCTCGGGCGCTCTCGGTGAGATCTCTCAGCGCCATATGCAATAAATATGTTTTTAATAAGCAGTCATTAATGACTGGACAATAACAGCTTTATTAAGCTTAAATTAAAGGCATGCTTGGGAGCCTTAATCTGAGACTATATGTTGTAATGGAATATACTGGAATTCAGCCCCCCTTTTTTCTTTTTTTTTGTTTTTTTTTTTTTTTTACCCTAAGACTTCTTGCAAGCCAGTATTTGAAAGATATCGTGCGGGGTGAAAGATGTATTCCCCGAAGGCCTGATCCTGCCCTGGGATCTGCTTGTGCTTGTCTGCATGAAGCTTATTTCAGGGCTGGGGCACTTTGAGCATCCTTTGGAGGAGGGATGCAGTGGGGACGCAGCCACTATTTCGTGGTGAGGATAGTTGGTGCGGGGTAAGAAAGACGACTGGCCGCGGTTGCTGCAGTATTGTCTAAGACTTGCTTGCAATAGTAATTTGGGAGGAGGGAGAGGCTGCTTTAGCCCTGCTATCCTGCCCGCTGAGTGAAACGGAGCCTCTTCCCCTCTATTCCCCCTGCAGCACCCGAGGGAGGGAGGGAGGGAGGCTCCTTCTCTCCCTGCCTCTAGCAATTGCAGCGTGTTGCAATGCAATGTCAGGTCCCGACCTTGCAGTCGCGTCTCTGTGGGTGGGCATGGCACGCAGCAGGCCTTTTCCACGCTGTTTTAATTCCTAGTGGGGGCTGCGGCTCCTTGAACAGTCCGATAAAGGCCCTAGCACTTAGGCTCTTCTGCTGCTGCTTAACCCTTGCCTACCAAAATTATGGAGGTGGCTCATGTGCCCGGAGATGTGTGTGTCTTTGCAGAATCGGGCTGCGAGTCTGGGCTCGGGTACCTCTCGGTTGTCCTTGCGTTTAGTAAGCTGTGAGTATGGGAAGCAAGCCAGGGACTGTGCGTCGCGCGGGACTCAGGCGAGCAGGCGGGAGCAAAGGATGCCAGAAAGGAATCCCGCTCTATTGGATGATGATACAAACCATGGTAAGATAACAATAACACCTGGGCACAAATATCCGAAGTACACTAAGCGCAGGGGTTTGGCTGGGAAAATGTCAGGACAACCTGCAACAAAGTCCCAAGCCACTGGAAAGCTATTGCCTGCTGCTCTTTTACCACCCCTACGTCCTCCTGGCCACCCCACGACTGCTGAGCTCTGCAATTTGCTTTCTTAGATGGGTTAGTTTCCGTCTTGTGCTGTCTTCCTGGCATAGCTTGCTCTTGCAAGCTGGCTTTCAAGCTTGTAACGATCAGCTCCAGTCCTTCCCGGGAATATGCAGCCCATAAATGCAATGGGTTGCATCTCCCTGGCTGTGCAGTGTTTCGGTTGTGTCTCCAAAGCTCTGTTTTCATTGATGGAGCTGACTTTGGAGGTGGCCTGATGCAGGTAAGCTCAGACCTTTCGTGTATCTGGATTGTACCCGGTGTCCCTGCACCGAAAGGCAGTCGGTAAAAGGCATGACAGGATTGCTGGTCAGCCTGCTTTCCAAGACCTTAGGCTGACCTGGAAAAATGACTCGGCATTGGTATGAATCAGACCTTCCTCCAAGCCCAAAGCGTGGGACTTGCATCAACTCTGTTCCCTTAAATCCACTTAACATGTCCCTCTGACCTGGACCCCTTGAACTCCCTCTGCTCCTCTCCCACTGCGTTGTAATCCTCCAAGGCTCTGCTGCGTCCCTGGCCAGCCCTTACTGCCCTCTTCCAGCTTCCCTTACCATCTGGGCTGACCTGCTTGTGTCTTGTTGCTTCATTGACTCTCTCCAGCTTTATTTTTTTGTGGGGTTTTTTGGTGGTTTGTTTGTTGTTTGTTTGTTGTTTTTTTTTTTTTTACTTTTGAGAATTATCATCATTCCCAGTTCTCTCTACTTCCACTCTAAGTGGATGACTGCGTCTCCAGTGTTTTAAGTACCGATTGTACTTAAGAATGTAATTCTTGAGAAATGCGTTGGGCTAAGCCGGCCAAATACGTTCACACAAGCATGTATGAGCACAGGTCTGACTCTGATTTCTCTGCTAGTTCAGAAGACGCTTATAAATCAGCAAAATGATGCCCTGGGATGAGAACTGGGCTATGAAGTGGCTGTGTCTGTGCCTTCTGACGTCTTTGTCTTATAACTGGACAAAATGATCCAGATTCCTCCACGAATTCAACAGCTCCTTGCCAGGGATGAACAGGATCCAGCAATAAGGATTCTGTTGTGGAGTTGGCTCCCTGAATATTTCACTTTACAGTGAAATGGGTTGTGTACATTTTAGCACCAAGTGTTGCTCTGAATTGGCTGGAAAATATGAGATGTTTCTGCAGAATATTTCAGTGTTCCGTGGAAAAAAAAATCAGCTGTGGGTTTGCTGGTTTTGGTTTTTTTTTTTGGGGGGGGGGGGGCAGGGCAGAGGGCAGGCCTGAAAAAAACAAAAAAGAAAACAATATTTTTGCCTCAAACTATTTGTGTTTGTTCTTTTGGGCTGGACTTTGAGGATATGCGTAGTGGTATAGAGAGTTGGAGTTTATTTGCGTCAGTTCCTGTGCTTGAAACAGGCCGAAGTTTTGCTGCCGTCGTCTAAGATGCGTTGGGTCTGTACCGCTTCAGTGCCAGCTAAAACGCGGATGTTTTTAGATCCTGCTGTGACCACCAACACCGCTTACCTCTGGTGGACTTTTAGACTTCTGCAGACAAGGCAGGCAAAAGGCACTTTGCTTCAAAGCCTCTTCAACAAGAAAAACAAACTTCCCACCTCTGCATTTTTACGAGCTAGTTACTCCAGACACGATAAATAGTTGGCTCTAGCAGAGATGCCTGAGTATGGAATGGCATCCCTAAATAGCAAGCGTAACAAGTTTTGCTAAGTAGACAGAGCATTAAACTCTGATCTCACTCCTGCTCTTCTGAGCCATCCAGAAAAGCAAGGAGATAACAAAATAAATATTTTGTGTAAAAACATCCTGATGGGTGGGGATTCCCCCTGCCCCCCCCCCCCTTCTGATTGTATTCCTGATCGATGAGAGTTTAGTGAGGCTCTAAAGTATCAGCTGGAGGCTTCAAAGCGATCAAAGCCCCCTGTGCAGGGTGCTGTGCAAATGCAAGAAAATCCTTCTCCCTGCACTGAAGAGGGAGAAGGTGAGAGAAAGGGGGGGGGCGGTGTTTATAGCCACTTTCTCATTCCACCGGGAGCCTGGAAATCCCGTTTTGCTGTTAGGAGGTGCTGCCCTGCTGACGGCTCGTCCAAAGGATGCCAGGGCAGGGGCCGGCTTGTACGTCACCAGCTCTGGGCAGAGGTGCTGTGTGACAAAGTCCTGGCGTGTGAAAACAGCCCCGGAGTCTGTCTCTAGGTATCTCGGTAAGCCCGGGCACCGAAATAATGTAAATGGAGGATAGCTGGTTTGTGAGTGTGTCTTTTTGTGCACCCACGTGCATGCTCGTGTCTTAAAGTAGGAAGAGCTGCTCCAGCTTTCTGTGTCTTGCTCGGGCTTTGCTAGCACAGCTGTGAACAGGACTTAAGGCCCAGCCGGGAAAGACCAGGTTATGTTCGAGGGTTTACTGGCAGAGTGGGGTTAACTTGGGTAAGGCTGAGCTTTGGAAGTTACTAGCTAAGCCCTTCTCCTTCACGCAGTCACTTTCTCATAACAGCTTGCAAAAGTGTTTTGCTTAGCATTAATCACTCCATTTCCTCCAGATCAAGAAGCGTTGTGTAAGCCATTGGGTCAGCACACGGGGCATGGGATATCAGGATAGGGGCCCGTTTAAATATGAAATTAGCAGCCTCTTCCCATGTAAATACACCGAAATGTTTTGCAGAATCTGGACCTGGAGCATAAGGACGTCCGTTGAGCAGAGGATGGAGATCGTGGACCTCAAAACAGTACAGAAAAAGAGACAATTTGGGGCCAGGCTGCGATTACCTACCTGTCTGTTCCCTCTTAGGAAACATCTCCCCAGTACAGAGCTGGAGTTTAAAGCTCTCATCAGAAGGGAACCTCCTAAAGCAAAACAACCTTGTGAATCCTGGTGGGACTCAAACCTTTGGCTCCAGTGTGTCTAGGGACTGAAAAGCTGATGATTAGATAACTGTAAACCATCCTTATTTTACAGCTTATGCTGGCTTTGATCAGAATCAAATGAAGCACGCCAGGCTCCTGGGGCGGAGGGGAGAAATGGTTTTGTGATTAAATGAAGTCTCGGATTGCTGCAGCTGAAGTACCCGACCTTGCCGCAGGGTTTGCTTCTGGTTTTGGGCAAGTCTCCGACTCCTTCAGTGTCTCAGTTTCCCCGGTGCTGGTGCTTTGCTGTGATGCATCGGTGCAAAGAATAATTCGAAGAGCGTCTCGCTTGCTCTGAATGGAGTCAGCAGGGACTGGGAGTCTCCAGGGCTCCTGCAATTTCATTTGGATTTGGCGTCTGTGTCTGCAAGGGATTTAGAGAGCCTGTAGCCTGCCATCTCTTGGCTGGTATGGCCCAGGGCTGCAGCGGTTTACCTTGCACGTTGTCGTACCTCCTCAGATGGAGGGCTGGGGCGGGTTAATGCCCCAAAGAAGGTGGGGTGGTCCTTTTGGAACCCAGAGCCTTTGGAGAGGAAACCCGAGGCTGTGGCAGGAGGCCAGGTGGGCTGAGCCCAGCCGTGGGTGCCAGGACCTCCTGAATCATAATCCTGGCTCTAGTACTGACTCACTCTGTGACCACGTGTCTCAGTTTCCCCATCTGCAGACCCTTTCCCACCTCCCGGGGATGCCAGGTGGATTAAGGAGCTGATGGGTTCCTTACTGGTGAAATGCGATGGTCCTGCGCCTGCAGGTCCTTGCGCCAGCCCTCCTTCCCCAGCACGGCTGCCCCTTTGCTCGTGCAAAGATGTCAGGCGCTGCCATCCCACTCCTCCATGAGTTCTCTTGTGCTGTTTTCCTTTGGGTGGGTTGGGATTGAGAAGGAAAGACCTGAGTAAGTTAGATATTTCTATCCTGTCTGTATTGAGAATAAATCGCAGGGTTTGCTGTGTCCATGCATGAGCACCTGGTTGCTTTGCTGGGTGCTGGTCCCAGCTGCTTGCAGCCAGATCTGGGACACCCCTAACACCCTGTCGAGCACTGAAACATCAGCCCATCGGGGAGCCCGTGCGCCCCAGCAAGGACAGCTTAAAAAACAAGCTGCAGCCACCTTGCCCAAAGGAGTTGGGACAGATAGTGTAACCTGCAGTGAAAACATAGGAAACGGAGACTAGGAATAGGGGAGGGAAAGAAAGAAAGAAAGAAGAAAGGTGTTTAAGTGTTTAATGGTTTTTTTTCCTCAGTACCCAAACCAGTGATCAGAATTTTCTGCTGCTTGACTCTAAGTAAAAAAATTTCCCCCCGTCGAGACTGTTCTGCCCACGATGCCCTTGAAAAAGCATCGACTGAAAGCGTTAGTCTCGTCCCGCAGGTGCTTCTGCCGCAGCAGACAGCCCAGAAATGGGGCAAGCAGCAGGAAGGAGAAGGGAAAAAAAAAGAATGGAGGAGAAAAATGGGATTTAACCAAGTCTGACGAAGCTTGTCAGGGTGGGAGTGAAATCCCCAAGCGCCACACACGCAGCCCCATCCGAGCCTCTCTCATCTCTCCTGGTGCTGATGTCCTTATCGCCAGGAAAGATGTCTCTGTTTCCTGCCTTGCTAAACGCTCAGAAAGTCCATGGTTGTCTGAAGTGGTCTCCAGCTTGGGCTGCTGTGTTTTGCCTGGTTGCTAAGCTTGTCTCATGCGTGGTTAATGCCTGATGAGATCATGGTGCCATTTAGCATTTCATGGATAATTCAGGATTATTCATTAACAAAATCAAGAACAAGCAGGTGTGTTCATAGGCTGCCTTCACGGAAAGAAGAAAAACAACCACCTTGGGAAAAGACCTGAATTATTCAGGGGAGACCAAAGTGCTGGTTGAGCTGAGGGAGCTTCGGGCGCTGGGGGAGATGGAAATTTGTTTTCAGAGCAGCTGAACCTAAAGCTTTTTACGCCAGTAACCCTGCAAATGTGGGGGGGTTGGTTAATCAATCTCAGTGAAGATAGCCTCCTGTCCTCTAACAACAGAGTGCAAGGAAGAAGGATTTCGAGACAGGCCGTGTGTTTATATTATATGGTGGGCTAGTCGATGCGAAAGCAAGGGAGTTGGAGAGCAGCATGGGGTCTGTTTGCGTCCACAGCATCTCTGTACGCACCGAGGTCTCGTCCTTCCTCCTTTGCAAGGAACTGTGCTGTCTTCTGTCTGATCGGCGGGCAGATGATGTGCGCTAAACCCAAGAGAGCTTTAAAGAGCTGCCTGTTTTGGGGGTAGACGTTGGGGTCAGCCTTACCCGGTCATGGTGTCCCCTCTCTGCCTGCAAATAGCACAACGGCTAAAATGCTCTTCTGGGGCAGGTTACATCTCTGTGCCGACAAACTGGCCTTGTTGTGTGTGCCCTGATGGACTCGTAAGCATGGCCATGCTCAAGTGTTGCTTTCAGATCCTTGTGCAGGCGGTTGAAAACCCTAGTCCTGTGTGTCTCTCGTCTTAGTAGATGCCTGAGCGCAAAGTTAAGGTCCACGTGCTGCCTGCCCGGGAGAAATGTTTGTTTGTGATGTGTCTGGGGAAAAAAGGAAAAACGTTGACTTTAGTTGGAAAAGAAATAAGGTATTAGTGACCAAAACTCGATCATTCTCTGGTCAAAATGGAATTTCTCCATTTTCAGGTTTTGGTCTTTTTATTTTCCAATAACACAAATCAAACATGTTCAAGGAAATCAGGTGCTTTCTGTGAGCTTTCTCGGTTTAAATGAAAGCACCATCTCCCTTGGAAAAATGATTTGATGGACGTTTTTCAAGCTGTCCTAGCAGGGATTTTTGTAGTTCAGCCTGAAGGGAAGAAGCTCCGTAGAAGAAACCTGGAGCAAAGCAGAGCTTGGGGACTCCGGGACAGTGGAGCGTTATCAGAGGCTGTAATTACAGCTCTTGCATTTAACACCTTCCCTGGATGTTGAATTGTCCCGGTGTTGTTCTTTATGGACCGTTCAGACTGGTGCACGTAAACCCCAGGGGCAAATCCTAGCCTGGGGAACTGGAGGCTTTGCCATGCGTCCCATATAGCTTTGGGCTGATTTGAAGAGGTGGGCTGTTCCTGGGCCATGAATGCTAGCAGACTCTTCCCAAAAATGCTTTTCAGTAGGATGGGCGTACAGGGAATGGATCCGAAAGGTCCGTTTTACACACTTGGAGCATGGGTCTGCAGCTCTGCCGTGCAAGGGACCATGGGCTGATCTCACCTCCCACAGCTGCCCAGAGTTATTCGGAGATGACAGGCGTGAAAACTTGCGGTTTATTGAGGCTGGAGATGCTTAAATCTTCAGCGCTGTTAGGTGGACCCTCGTTGTTGTTGTTTTCACTGTTACGTGTTCCTTCGTTAGATGCAGACACTTCAAAAAACTACTTTTGCCCCAGTGGCAGAGACTAAGGTATGGCACTTGACAGCTCACATGTAAGGACTCGCCATTTCTTCTTCTAATTTAGGCAATCAGGAGATTTTAGTGAAGTCAACATCTTCAGAATCGTTTGAGGGAGGAGAAAGTCTCCCTAAAGCAGAAGGGCCTTTTGGGGCAATGTGCAGGAAAGGAGGAAAAAAATACGTATTAAGATCCTGCTAACGGCCGGCCTGTCCTGCTGTGGAAGAGAGATGCCAGCACTACCGGTGGTTTTTCTTCCTGAACAATCTCATTCACCGTGCCCCACTTTGAAGTTTAAACAAACCTAAAAGCGTATCTGCTGAAATACATTACCCGAATCGCTTTGCTCCATGAGGCTGGCTTGTGGTTGCCAGGGTCTTGCTGGAGGAAGTATGTATAGGAAGGGAGGTGGGGGGGATGTCTGTGTCTATTTTATCTGTGCATCTCTATTTCACTCCCAGTTTGTGCAGGGGTGGATGCTGAAGCAAATGCAAAGTAAGGGGAAGGGCTTCCTAATACCTTTTCTTCTTTAGAAAGCGTGTTCATGTGAACCCAACGCACGTGTGCTCTCGTTAGAGTAAGGTTAACCTTTTTTTTTTTCTTTTTTTTTCTTTTTGACAAATAGTAAATTCACTAAAAAATGTGGTGGAGAAATGACTCACGAATACCAGTCTGATTTGGCAAGTACGTTTTGGCCAGAAAGGGGTCATTTTTTTTGATGTAGAAATGTTTTGCTTTGACATTTTTCAAAATAAACCCTTTTGACCCTTCTTGCTGTATATGGGGTTTTCAAAAATTGACCAAGCTAGGAGAATAAAATGTTCTACTAAGCTAAAAGAATAAACTACCAAATTAAAAGAAAGAATCAAAGTGAAACAGAATACTGTTTTAAATCAGAGAAAAAATTAAGTTGACCCAAAGCAGTTTTGTTTATATTTGGCTTTTTTTCTGAAAAATCTCCAAAGAGTCAGTTACTTTTGACTCAAACTGCAAGTTTCTCCTGCTTTGTTATTTTTCTTCCTTCCCCTATTTTAACCACCGAGGCCACAAACCTATTATGTTCAGCAAAAAAGCTCCCCTCGAATTACAGACATGTGAGCTCTGCGTTCACTCTCTTATTTCTCCAGGGGAAGCCGGCTTGCTCACACCTACATGTTTTAGCTGCTTTTCTGGTCAGGCAAACCCACTTTGAGGGCAGTAATGTCTTAAACGGGGGGAAAAAAAAAAAAAAATCACCTGGTTACTGGCACTATCTTTAGGTTAGCGGAGTACTGGATGTTTCCCGTATATTTTGGGGAAGAGCCTGAGATCGGTGGCTGTACTAAGTAGCCCCTTGCTTTATTGACCTCCCTGGCTCGCTGCTTGCTCTGGGGCTGTTTTGGAGGCTGCTCCGGTATTTCAGCCCCGAACCCCTGGGGCCTAATTTCGGGCAGGCTTCCTCTAGGCAGCAGCCCACCGAATTAGCACCCAGGCCCACCCAGCCCCACGCCTGCTTTAAATCATCCGCAACCCACGTAAGTGGGGGTGATGTCAGCCCTGCGGTGGCTGCCCATCCACCTTTTCAGCGCGGGGTCCACCCAAATTTCCCCTCTCGACCTCCGCCGCTGCCAATTCCCACACCCCGGGCTGGGATGCTAAGGCTGAGCGATCGCCTCGCCTGCATCCAAATCACGCTTAGCAAGGATGACCAAACCTCGGTCCCCAGCCCATCTGTTCTTCCCACACTTGCAAACTTTACGTGAAAACAGCTTAAAAACTGCCTTATAAACTGAACTAATACTGTCATCTCATTAACCGTCAAGTTCTCATACAACTGAATCCCAGACCAAACCCCCTCGTGGCATCTGCAGCTTTTTAGGCTGAGGTTAAAGCTTTTTCCCCAAGTGCCCGGTGACTGCAGGGACCCATCTGAAAAGCTTGGCTTGACAAAATTTTCAGGAAGTCTTAAATTCTGCTTTCTGCGAGGTTTCCTAGGTCAGGTATACAAAGCCTGACCTGTGCGAATAATGGTTTCTGTGGTTTACGGGCAGTTCCTAAAAGCTTAATAATTAAGAAAGTGCTTGTGGCTCAGTCCAAATAATTCTGTTGATTTTTCTCAGCTAGTAAAAAAATCTGAAGGGCTTCTTATCGAATCAAGACTTGCCTTGGTCTGTAGGGAATTTTTTTCCATTTCCATTCTCATTCTTTCAACTAAATTTAAAAGGTGAAAATTTAGAAGTGGCAATCTGCTTTGAATCAGAAAAATCATAGGCGTGAGAGGAACCAAACCTGTGCCTAGGGTGCCTGAAAAAGACCAAGGGGACTATTTTTACTCCTTCAGAATTGTTTCCTTTTGTAACAGTTTGCAAAGCCAGCGTGAACTCCTGGTGCGTTGTGCTATTTGCGGACCTCTGCAAACGTTTCAGGAAAAAATGGCACATACAGGTGTACCCAAGGTGGCAAGTCCACCCTTCCCCCTGCCTTTATTCCTCCTTTTCAGTTTTCAAATATCGGCGACTTGCCCGCAGGATAGCCGGTGGGTGCGGCAAACCCCAGGTGTGCCGGTGGAGGGTGGCTGTGAGCGGCATGACACCTCTTTTTTGGGGGGTGATTTTTCTGGCCTTTCCTGTTTTTCTGGCTATCCTGGCAGGAGAAGAGCACTCTGCTGTGGCTGGGAGCTGCTGAGAAGATGAAAACAAGGGAAACTTTTACTGGTGACTCGAGGCATCCAAAAAAAATCATTTGTGTAGCGATTCGGAGCCGGAGATATGTTTAGTAACAGGCGTCTCAATAGTGCCATTCATCTGGGGAGCCTGAAGCCCTTTGCAGGGGAGGGCTCCTCGTTTCCCGGTGGGGAAGCGGAGGTGACACGGCGGAGGAGCAGCCCACGGCCGCTGTCCCCTGGTCTCACCCCCTCCTTTATCTCTGTCCTCTCCGCTCGGCTGCTGGAGCAGCCTGGAAGTAGGTAAATTGGGGCAGACCCCGCGCGGTGTCCGGGGAGGGGGAGCGCGTGAGTCCCTGGGCTGTAGAAATAAAGCAACGCAAGCTTAAATCCGGACCGACCCTGACCCAGAAAAGGTATTACACCTCTCCAGACCTGCCTTTATGGATTAACCCCTTGAAGGCAGTGTGATAGTAAAGCCAGGACTTGAATGGGGGCTCCGTAGGACAGTAGAGGCCCAAGAATACTTGATTATTACTTGCACAAAGTGGGAAAGCTCAAACAGGCAGCTGGAGAGAGATCCTGCACACAGCGGCCTCTGGGTCAGGTTACCTGCCTCGAATGTGCAAGGCAGAATCACCTGAATATTCGGTAACTTGGCGCTGGGGTCAGGCAGGGGGGAGAGCTGGACCGCGTATTTCCCACTCAGCCTCCTGACTCGAGCAACTGCTTCGTTTCAGCTGAATTTAGGCAGTTGTGAATTAGCACCTCCCTGCCGGATCACGTAAAATAAGCATCCCAGCCAGCCCCACGTTAAGCCTCGCTCAGAAGCACGTTGCACTGTCGAAGCAGGGATCCTCACCCTATCCTAGGATGTGCCATCGTCAATTTAGCATTATCTGTCTCTTTACCAGACACAGACGTCCGCTAAGATCTTCCTCTTGTGTTCCTACTTTACACAAGGGCTGGAAAGGGGGCGAGGAAAGAGGGCTTTACTGTTTACTATTTACTTTTACTATTTACTATTAGTAAAGCAACAGGTACCTTTGAGTTGGTGCTGGTAAGTGCTCGGCCCTGGATTAGAGCGGTGAAATGTCTTCAGGGAACTGTGGGATCTTCCTCTGGATCCACTGGCTTCTGCAGCAAAACTGAAGCTGCACCTGGCAGGAATGAAGGAATTAATCTGGACTGAGTATGCGCTAATCTGGAGATGGAAACAATTTGCTGTTCAAGCAGAGGGAGGAGGAAGACAAGATGAGAGGGACCCTGGGGGTGGGGAATAATTATTTTCAAATAGAAGTTTTCTGCTAGAAATGTCCAAACTGGATATTTCTCCTCTTGCAAGGTTCTGGCATATTTTTTTCAAAGGAAGCCTGAAACCTTTCAAAGGGAAATATCAAAGGGAACGTTTTTTCTTTCACTGACATTTTTCACGAAACCAAAATATATTTTTTGACAGACTACGAAGTGACCCAGGTCCTCGATCCAAATGCAAGCGGGCGTTTAGGAGACCTTACCAACGTATCAAAGAACTCTGGGCCAGACCTTTCTTTTCCACTTTCACTGCAGCTGCTGCCATTCCTGTCAAGAAATGTGAAAACAGGGTAGGGAAAATGCCTCCTTGTGCGTGTTTTTGGTGCGAATGCCTTGGAGAGCTGTTCTACGTTCCCTTGTCCTGAGTATATTTGCTAGCTGCAACCGCAGCGCTCGTGGTGGTGAAGGTTTTGGCCATGGCTTGGATGTTTTTTTCTTTTGAGAGCCTTTGAAAAATTCTCTTTGAGGGTGTTACAGAAGATGGGGTCCCAGCTTGGTAACTGCGATCAGCAGTAAAACCTGAGAAAACGATGAAGGTGGGGAAGAAACAGGATTTTGTGGAGTGGATGTGGCTTTTGCAAAGAACTCTGCCCCAGCGTCTTCTGGAGCGAGTCCTTTCCCTCCCCCAGGCTTGAGGCTTTTTTTCCCCAAGATACCCGCAATAATCCTTCATCTAATAAGCTGAAGCGCTAGCGTGCGTGAAAGCCTTGCGGATCCGCACACAGAACGTGTCGCGCAAGTGGGAAAGCGTGTTTGCTTCGTGCCGAGCACTGGCGGGTTTGCAGCCTTCCCCCTCCCCGTCCCAGGAAAACTGAGCGAGACCAGAGCCGGATGGGGAGGGACAAGCCAAGTGACACCGATATGTCCTAGTGCTGCTAAATTGCTGGGGAAGTGACTGCAGCCTGGCTGGGGGGGGACGTTTGCAGGAACGCTGTGTAGGAGGGGGAGATGGAGGAGACCCATCCAGGCTGCCACGTGCCGTCCTCGTGTGTTGCTGCAGATTGGAAACACGTGCGGCGCAGGCCAGAAAGAAATGGGCAGCAACGTGAACGTTTGTTCATCTTTCACGAAAATTCATGAAAATGCTGTGCTCTCAGACAATTTTTTCCTCTTAGCCCTTGGTCCCCCCCACCGTTTGTCGGAGGGATGCTGTGACTTGTAAATAACTGGAGCAAAGGCTTAAAGCGCGGTACGTGGCTCTGTCTTCTGAGTCACTCCAAATGCACCTGAAGCCATAACTGGGAGGGTTTATGGCCGATGCCGAGTGCAACAAAACTGCAAAGCCTGGCATTTAGAATTGGGGTTTCCTCCAGCCAACCCTGCAAGCATCTCCTTTACGTTTTAGCTCCCCGTGTGTAAGCGAGGAAGGCTGAGGTTTATGGTTGTGCGACTCGGGACAGGAACGGCTGCTTCATGGGTGCACTCATGGCACCTAGCAGCCTGCAAACCCCCTCTCGGCACACCTGTAGAGAAACTATCAGCATTAAAACATCCTTGTTACCTCACCTGGGGTTGTCTTCTGCGATGCCTTAAACTCAGCCGTGTTTGTCCCGTTCCAGTTAAGCTGAGCTCCAAGCTGATGCCAAAGTACCTTTGCCGTGTGCCGCTCGTACATTGAGCTGCACAGGCAGGGATTGGGCAGAGGTTCTCTCTGTAAATCATGGAGACTGACGTTTCAGAGTACCCATTTTTTTATCTGCTTGTTATTTTTTTTTCCTTTTCATAACAAGGGTTAAGAAGACCAGAAAATGGGTCTCCTTTTTTGAGGGGGGCAGGGGGAAGCCAGGCAGGAATTTGTGCGAAGTCATATTTGCTATAATTTACCCAACCTTGTGCCTGATGCTTTTACCAAGTGTTTAAAGGGGAGCTGGGCTTACTGAGCACTTTTTCCAGGAGCAGGGAATCTCCTTTGTGGGGGGGTGGGGGGGGTGGGGTGTGTATACACATACGTACGTATGCATGTGTATGGATATATATGTAGTTTTTATAGCATGGAGTGCAGCACAGGATGTCAAACCCCATGTCATTTTTTTTTTTTTCCCCCCTCCTAATGATGTATCTCTGGAATCCCGATTGCTTGAGCTATTCCAAAAATGTAGTTGATGTCTGTGCTCTGGATGGATGGAAAGCTTCTCCTGTCAATGGCCTTTCCAGCTCCTCAGTAGCGGCTGTAACATAACAGGAGCCATTAGCAGCTCATATCAAAGAGGGGGGCCCTGTAGCACTGGGACCATCTAAGCGAAGACTCAGTCCCTGTTACCTGCAAGTGTCCCATGTGAAATAATTCTTCCAAGAGAGGAGGAGGAGGAGGTGGTCGGTGGTGTTCCCTTAATCCACACCAGTCCACGCAGAAAGCCTTGCAGTCATACGTGAGAATCGTTCCTGGGACGCGTTTCCAAATTGTTTAAGAAACTAAGCCCTAAATCCCATTAGGATTAAAGGCTTTTTGGCACTTGGGAAAACGTTACCCTTTGGGAGCCAGAAAGAGCCACGGTTTTAGGTTGCCTCCTCAAGCCTTAGCAAAGGATTCCCTTCGTAATCAGCCCGGGCAAACCCTGTCTGCTCTGCGCCGCGAAGGGCGTTGCAGTGCTCAGTCTGCCTGTTCGATTTGTCTGTATCTAAAGCTGTATGTCCGCAGCAATGAGATCCATTACGTGGGAATTAGCCTCCCAAGAGGAGTTCTGGTGCCAGAAAACAAAATGTTTTTGGCTTTTCTTTGTGCTTTTTTTTTTTTTTTTTTTTTTTTTTTTTTTAACAAAGGTCTTAAAAAATTGAAGGAAGGGGGGTGAGGGGGGAAAGTTAATCAAACTTTGCCATGGGAAGAAGACATAATTTCCTGAGCAGGCTGGAGACACTGGATGAATCCGGACCTGCGGTTAGTCTTTCCCAGTTTTCCAGGGTGTTCAGGACCAGGATATAGTCAGGTCACTGGCTATACGTGGGACACTGTTTTGGCGCAAAATCAGATAACGGCAGCTGCCTCGAGGCTGGTACTCAGGCTTTGGTTTAGGACAGCGGGTGCAGCTCACGCTCCTCGGGGAGCCCCCCTGGACATCGTACCCCCTGATGTCACCTCGGTGGAAAGACCAGGAGATGTGCCTACCCCAAAAATGTACCCGGGATACACTGAGACGTGACCAGCGGTCTGGGGAGCCTCTTTTCCCAGCCCCGCCAAGCTCTGATGGTAACAAGGAGGCTGCTTTTATCTCCGCGGGTATTAGCGCCACTATAAACTTCATAACACTGGAGTTCCCATAAAAATTCAAGAGGTGGGACTCCCATGAAACGGACACTTCCCAGTGTCGGTGCCGCATATGGAAATAGTGCAGAGGCTGTGTGTTTTTTTGGTGTTTTTTTTTTTTTTTGTAGCCGCCACAACTGCAATTTGAGGAGAGAAAGAGAGGTATTCCAACTATTTTGTCTTTAAAAGGAAATACTGAATAACTTATGGATAAGACATTAACCCGGGCCTAGACCACTCATGGTCGTTAAAGAGCCCTCGGCACTCTTTGTGAGGGGGGGGGTGAGGGGGGGGTTAGTCTTGGACTCCTGCCTGAATTCCAGGTAAAGGAAATGCATCCCAACTACCTAAAATTCCACCTGCATTTTAAGTCGGTACCAGGTCTCTATTCCCTACCATGGATCAGTAGGTCTGAACTAGTACCTCTGCCCTTCATCAGGGCTACCAGTGAGAAGATAGCTGCCGCTTTAGCCATGTGGCTAATTCAGTGGGGAATCTGGCATTCATCCCCTTTGGGGGAAGCAAAACCCTCCCTTTTGGGGTAGGGTTTATGGTTTGGATCTCAAGCCTTTATCTTTAAAGGGAAACGGCTTGTTCAGAGGTGGAACAGGTCTTGTGGTGGAAACCCAGGATGCTTAGTTACCAAAAATACGGTGGTGGTGGGTCGGGGGGAAGACTAGCAGGGCTGGGGGGTGGATCCGGCGTCCCCACTCCAGTCATGTCCCAGGCTGGTTTCTAATGGGGAAGATGCTCTGCCCTTGGATCAGGCTTCACCTTCACCTCAACTAGTTAGAGGCTGGCCTCACAGCTGGTGTTTTAATAGTGTTTAATTACCCTTCCAGAGAGGTTGTTATCAACAACAGCTGCAAGGCCAGCGCATCTTTTTAATGGGACAAATACCCGTTCCCTCCTGCAGCGTGGTCTTGCGCGGCGAAGCCACTGCTGCATTCTAGCCCAAAGGTGGCCACGCCGCATCCATAGGAAAAAAAGCGATCCCTGTAAAACAAGTTTAAAACGATCCTTCTGGATGAAAGGTGGTGATATTTGAAGACAGTTATTTTATCTTTCTTTGGCTTTAAAGATAACACGCTACCAGCATGTGAAAGGGCATCATTTTTCTTCTCTGGGAGTTTTTTATGATCTTGATCCTGCTCCACCCTACACATTACGGTTTGTGAGGCTTTTCACTGAAAAGTTATTGCTTTAAAAAGCAGATCAAATCACATCTTCCCACCCTTCTTTTTTTTTTTTTTTTTTTTTTTTGTTGCCCACTTAATGTTCTCTGTACCCCAGCACTGGCACATTTTAGTGGCAGAAATCAGCTTACCTTCACAGCCGTTTCCACAACTATGGCTCGGGTTCCTGAGCGTGCAGGGAATTGCAAATTTGAGACACACTTTGTAGTTGGGTATAAATATTTTTCACACTTTGGCAAAGTATATTTTGCCTTGTCTTTATGAGTAATGATGTGCCGTCCTCCACTATCCCAGTTCTACATTTC
The DNA here is from genome assembly GCA_034782735.1 of Sagittarius serpentarius. Lineage (NCBI taxonomy): Eukaryota > Metazoa > Chordata > Aves > Accipitriformes > Sagittariidae > Sagittarius > Sagittarius serpentarius. The sequence continues at coordinate 2,359,506 of JAVKLA010000081.1, forward strand.
AAAGAGACCCCCGAAGGAAGTTTCCCGGATGTCTCGGCAGCGGGTGGTAACGCTGCCGTCCCAGTTTTGCAAATGACAACCTCGATGTGAGATGAAGTTATTTAATACCGGGTGGTACGGTTGCGGGGCAGCTGGGGATCTGGTTATGTCCCTGGCACAGGCGGCGGTGGGTTTTAACCATTAAACCATTTGTTTGATGGGGCAAATGTCAGAAGAGGGACTTTCCTGAAAGAGATGGTGGTGGGACTGGAAGCAAGGGCTGATTTCTTGGCTCTGCTGAGACCTGTGGCAAGCCCTGCGCTGCTTTTGAGAAAGCCGGAATTTCACTTTAAGCTAGCCACAGCATCCCAGGCGCAGGACTTGGTGTCTGAGCCAAAGGAACGGCTCCCCGAGAGCCTCCAGCTCGACTCACGCGCAGCTGTAGTAAGATAGTGAAGGGGGTTTTAGGTTTACCGCTCCGTCGTGACGGCAGCCCCGAATCTACGTCCCTGGCCAGTCCATCCTACTTCTCGCTTGCGGTAGGAAGGAGGTGTTTCCCATCCTCCTCGTACCCCTGCAGAAGGGTATCTCCTGGGTGCAAACTCATGAACTACTTTGCAGCTGGGGCACCACCAGGTAGTGGGCACTGCCTGCCCAGGCTTTCCCAACCCACCACTGTCGCTGAACTACACCAAAGCACTGTATGGCTGGGCAGAAAAAAACCCAGTATTTCACGGGCACGGACAGCCCTTGTTGGGTAGACTCAGGGAAGGATGCTGTAGATGTCTGGAGGGAAGCCGGTTGTATCCACGATATGCAAGCGGCCCTTTTCACCCAGTTATTTTCCTTGTTTTGGAGCCCTCCTGTTACTTGTGATAAGTTGTTCACGTTTTAAGCAATCAGGCACATGCTGCAGGATTCCTGCCTCTTGAGGGGACCAATGAAGGGATTGACTCCAGATGGGAAACGTCTGAGTAAGGAGCGCTCCGATAGCCACAGTTCACAACAAAGCTCGTAGGGAAGTGGAGACTGGTGCCGAGGTGGAGTGGGGGGAATTGGTCTTTTCATCGTGTCCTTTTGCAGCCAAGACATCACGGGGAGTTCTTGAGACCCGGTGTTTTAATTGCTTGCAGGTCCTCGGGGTACGGGGTTAGAGAGGAAAAAATGCTGATAATGCAGATGAAACTACCAGTATCGGGATTCATTCGGCACAAAGCTAAGGGGGGAATAATCCGTGGCAGTGCAGCTGCTGCTCCGAAGAGGGGCTGCGCAGGCAGGTGGGGCTGGTGGCGATGGCCGCAGCAGCCCCCGGGGGGCCTGTACGCACATCCCTGCGTTCCTGTGTTACTGCAGGACAGCCTCATCCCGGCTGGCCACGCTGCCCTTCCAAGGGGACCGTGGGCTGCAAAGGGCGATGGTGCGCCGAGCGGCAGGGGGGGACTCGGAGCAGGGTTTGAAAATGGTACGAGATACCATGTGGCACAGGTACTCTGCTTTGAACTCCTAGCGTACCTGATGCCTGCTTATTTTTCACGCACGCGCAAGCCCTGAGACGCAGGAACTCTTCAAAGACCCAGCGTGCTGTAGATGGGGCACCGATGGACGGTGTCTGCGACAGCCCAGCTGAGTAGAGTACGTCTGGTCCAGCCTAAACTAAGAGGACGCTTGCTTCTTAAGCTGGAGTTCGCAAATGAACCCGAGCTCCTGGAAGACAGAGGGGAGTAAGCCGGTCTCTGTGTGCGAGAGAGAAAACGCCTTTGGGCAAAGTGTGTGTTTTGGTGAGTCTGCCTGTCCTGAGCATCTTCCCTTGGCATGAGAGAGGAGGTACGTCTGGGGACGGGTGTCCGTGGGAGGATGGTTATTTATGTTCACGTGGGAACTGGAGCAGGTTGGGGTGTGAGGGTGTCTGGTACAAGCTGACGTTGCTTTAAGACTAGAATAGGTTTACATTTTCCACCTTCCAGGCAATCACGGAGGAAAGAGATTGTCTCATTTTTTTCATGTACATATATCTCGTCTCAGAGTTGCCGAGGCAACACTGTATATGTTTGCAGGCTGGAAGGATCTGGGGATGGAAAACGAAGCCAGGGAGTGGACTGAGAAGTCCAGCAGGAATTTTCCTCTGGTCTTTTGCGGCCGATTGGTTAGCACTAATTTAAGCTGGTCTCCTGGGATTAGTCATCAAATCTGAGATTTCCATTTTTATTATTTTAAATCAACCACAGTTGCTCTTGGGAGGCCGTTTTTCATGTTAGAAATTAACCTCGTAGAGATTTAGCCGGTGGGGGCTGTAGGACGGGAGCCAGCAGGCAGGGTAATACCATAGAAACATAAACAAGGTACAACATCTTGCTGCACCGGCTGGTGGAAAGCTGAGCCCCCGGGGAGCAGCGGCTCCGTGGTGGTGCAGCCCGCTGCTTCAAGCTTGATGGGAGGCACTGGGAGACCTAGGTTTTTCTCCGTGGCCGCTCGGTGCATGATCGCGGCTTGTGCTTTGCTCCAGGGCTTGGTTTTTTTAGGATGCCCCAGGTACAAGGAGAAGCCACTGCGAGGGTGCACCTGGCTGAACGCTGCCCATAGCTCCTCTGTGCCGAGCAAGCTCCTGGTTGCAGTCGATTGCCCGCAGAGTCGTGTCACTGGTGAAGGCTTTTATGTTTCTTTTGCTTGCAGGTCTGGGGTCTTTGTTTCCCACAAGCACTAGCTCCTACGGGATCTTACTGCCGCTGTGCCGTGACCTCTAGTTTGCTCTTAGTGGTCTGCGAGTACATGCGGGTAGATGGACGCTGCCCCAAAGCTGCAGCGTCCCTCAGGCAGCGGAAGGGCGTGAGCGCCGGGGGAGGTCGAAGCGACTTTGTAAGATGCCCGAAAGAGCTGGAGTAGGGCAGTGATGAGTATCTGTAAGTTGAGGCACACTGCACCGCTCAGAAAGTCCAGGGGAGATTTCTGTCTCCTCTGGAGAGGTTTGTTGGGATAGCACCTTTTAAGTTCTTAATGATTTTAAGGTTTGTTGATTATTAAGGTATTTTGCAGCCTGTGTTGACCTGGCAGTAATAGGGCTGGAGCCTCCGCATGCCATAACCACACAGGCACCTCGCATCCATCTTTCCCACTGCCATTTCCCCAAACCCATCCGGCACCCTGCCCCTCCACGGGCTGCCTGCACGATGAAAAAGCCCCTTCAGCTCTCTGAAGAGTTTTGGGCATTTCCTCAAGCAGAAATGACCTTTTTGCCCCGCACCCCTCCCTGTAAAAAGCAATTTGTGCCGAAACTTCAAAACGTTTGGCAAAAGGTTGGTATTTCTGCCAGGTGGCTTCCCCCGGCTTTTCTGATCTCGAGCAAATAAATAAGGCAAGAACTTCACAAGGACAGGGAAAGCGGCGGAGGTGATGTTGCTGTTCCTGTTGGAAAGCTGGCATTCCCCACCTCTGCTAAATGAGGTTCAGAGAGGCCATCTGGTATGTGTATTTCTAATCTCATCATTTTATTTCACTGGATCAGGATGGGGTTTTTTTCATTCTTTCTTTTTGTCAGTCACTTGGGAACAGACTTACAAATAGACGAACTGTCCCGTGCGCCAGGAACTGGTGTTCAAAAATCCTCCCTACAAGTAATATAAGACTTGATAAGAAGTGTGTGGAAGGAGTTGCTGATGCTGAAGTCACCCTGGGGTCTTTCTCCACCCTCCCCCTGTCCCCGCTCCAGTCTCTGAGCCCTTTCCTGCAGGTGGCACTTGGCTTTGGGGCAGCTGCAGAGGGACGTAGAGGGATGACATCCATCCATCCATCCATCCGTCCATCCATACCTGGGGAGAGCAGGCTTAGCTGGCTGCGGATGTGTCTTGGAGCAGCATATGGAGGGTGGTTACAGCCAGAGCATTTTCAGCTGTTGGGAAAAAGGCTGTAAAATATGATTCCCACCATAAGCAGCCCTCTGGGTTTGGAGTACATCAAATTGGGTATTTTGCCTCTGGCAGAAACCAAAACCTGATGCGCCAGAGGATGGAAAAGCCCTCGACTAATCCCTTTAATTGTTTAATAGCACAGCCAGCAAGGAAATGTTTTCTGATCCCATTAATCTTTGCTGTGAAAGACAAGCTTTTGTAACTGTATCCGTAGCTAGCAAACCCCCCTGTTATTCCCGTAGCCTAAATACACAGCCTTTCTGTAGCCATTGCCCTGCGCAGAGCCTGCAGCAGCACCTCCAGCAGGTTAGCGGGAGAGAAGGAAAGATGCTGGCTGCAGCCGTTAAACCCCACCAAAAAAAAAAAAAAAATACCACAAACAACCAAAAAAAAAAAAAACCCTCAAAAAAAACCACAAAAACCAAATGAGGTGAAGCTCGAGGCTAGCCGAGGTCCAGCTTGGCAAGAGACGGGAGCAGGATGACAGTCGGCACGTGGTGGGGCAGGGTGAGGGGGCTGCACCCCCATTCAGGGGATGCTACAGGGAGCTGCCTGGCTCCCCGCCAGGGTTTTTAGCCTCTCCAGTTTCCTACGCACCACACTTCATACAAATGGGAAGAGAGGAAAAGCTCGGAGGGAGGGAGAGAGGGTGTTTCTGGTATTGAGCAGTGGTGCAGTGCTATTTCTCTCGGCAGCTGACAGTGTAAATGCATTTCCTGGCAGGCAGCTCGCTCTGTATTAAAATTCTTGATGAAGATTATTAAAGTGTGTTTATGAAAAGCCTGCGAGTGCTTCTTGGCCTCCAACCTGCCTTTTCAAAATGAGATGTTTGGGTGCGGGCCTGAGCGCTCGTGGGTTATTAAAACCAGCCTGTCCAAACCCACCCGCTCCATTGGCAAAGTGCGGTATCTGTAGCAACCTGGATGGTCCCAGCCTCCTCCAGCTGAGGACTGGTGTGGGGGGGGGAGTGGGGCCAGTGCAACCCCTATCCACTCCCCAAAACCTTGCTGCAAATACCTTTGAGTGTGTTGCACGATTTAAGGATGTGCTCATGTCCCCCTGAGCCGGGCTGGGGGCTGGAGCGAGGTGCGGAGGGATGATTCGGAGCCACGGTGCTGTGTTAAAGCCCCGCTTTCAGCCCCGACGGGGACGGCTGCAGCAACCATCCCCCCTCCCCATTTGTGCCCGCAAAGCTTTTGGGAGACATTTCTGCGCTGGAGAAAGCCGCACACAGACAAATGTCCCACCGGTGATGCCACCTCCTCTGCTGACACCGAGAGGTCCCTGTCACCCACAGCTAGGTAACCACCCGCATGTGCTTCTGGCCCAGCTACCACACCCACGTGTATGCACAAATACACACCCGGCTACACGCACACTTCGCCCACACTTGCGCAGCCCCGCAGCGCACGCCTCCTGCCACACGCGCTCCATGTGCGCCTCTGGCAGCAGCCTTGGCCTGGGGCCTGAATCCCTTTTTCTATATGCTCTTCCCTTTTTCAGCCCGAGGTAGGAATTTTTTTAATGTGGGAGACCAGGTTGTATATCTAAATATATGTCCTTAAGAAAAAAAATTTCCAAGAACAATGGTGGAAGCAGCCCAAAAATGTGCTAAGAAGGACGAATGCATTAGGATTGGAGTCCAAGCAAAATATCAGAAGGGTGAATCAGAAAGAAGGAAAGGAAGGGGAGGGGGGAAATGGAAATGTATGGAGTTTTTAAAAAGCTATTTTTTTCCTTTCAGTGTTAATGGCAGCTTCTCAATTTGAGCCTTGAGTGCTGGAGAAATGTGTCAACTGCTCCTATCCCCAGCCATACTTTGGGGGGTTGCAAAAGCGTTGTTGCAGTGACACGTTCAAGCTGGTTGCAGTCCAGCCCCATTTAGAATCATAGACTAGTTTGGGTTGGAAAGGACCTTTAAAGGTCGTCTAGTCCAACCCCGGCTGCAAGGAGCAGGGTCATCTTCAACTCCCATCAGGTTGCTTAGAGCCCCATCGGACCTTGAATGTTTTCAGGGATGGGGCATCTACCACCTCTCTGGGCAACCTGTCCGGTGTTTCACCACCCTCATTGTAAAACTGTTTCTTCCTTATATCTAGTCTAAATCTACCTTTTAGTTTAAAACCGTTACCTCTTGCCCTATCGCAACAGGCCCTGCTAAAAAGTTCTTATAAGCCCCATCTTTCTTATAAGCCCCCTATAAGTACAGAAAGGCCGCAGCAAGGTCTCCCTGGCGCCCTCTCTTCTCCAGGCTGAACAGCCCCAACTCTCTCAGCCTTTCTTCACAGGAGAG
>JAVKLA010000081.1:2365992-2386336 GCA_034782735.1 Sagittarius serpentarius
CCCCAGCCTGTACTGGTACCAGGGGTTGCCCTGACCCAGGTGCAGGACCTTGCACTTGGCCTTGTTGAACCTCATGAGGTTCACAGGGGCCCGCTTCTCGAGCTTGTCCAGGTCCCTCTGGACGGCATCCCGTCCCTCAGGCGTGTCAGCCGCAACACTCGGCTTGGTGTCAATCGCACTATGTCTTTGATGAAGGCATTAAACAGTACTGATCCCAGTACGAACCCCTGAGGGACACCACTTATCACTGATCTTCATCTGAATATTGAGCCGTTGACCGCTACCGTCTGGATGTGACCATCCAACCAGTTCCTCACCCACCGTACAGTCCCCCCATCAAATCTCTATCTCTCCAATTTAGAAGGATGTCGGGGGACGGGGACCGTGTCGAAGGCCTTATAGAAGTCCAGATAGATGACATCTGTAGCTCTTCCTTTGTCCGCGGGTGTAGTCACCCCATCACAGAAGGCCACTAGGTTGGTCAGGTAGGACTTGCCCTTGGTGAAGCCATGCTGGCTGTCTCAAATCACCTCCAGGAACCTTAGCAGATCTTCTAGGAGGATCTGTTCCACGATCTTCCCGGGCACAGAGGTAAGGCTGACGGGTCGGTAGTTCCCAGAGTCCTCCTTTCTACCCTTTTTAAAAATGGGTGCGATGTTTCCCTTCTTCCAGTCACCAGGGACTTCCCCTGACTGCCATGACTTTTCAAATATCATGGAGAGTGGCCTGGCAACTACATCAGCCAAGTCTCTCAGGACTCGGGATGCATCTCGTCAGGTCCCGTAGACGTATGGATGTTCAGGTTCCTCAGGTGGTTACGAACCTGATCTTTCTCTTAAAGTGGGAGCGACTTTGCTCCCCCAGTCCCTGCCCTGAGGTCCATCCACTCGAGAGGTGTGGGAAGAGAGGTTGCCGGAGAAGGCTGAGGCAAAAAAGTTACTGAGTACCTCAGCCTTCTCCTCGTCTGTTGTTACCAGTTTGCCAGTCTTGCTTATCGGGAGGGTACGCTTTCTTTGACCTGCCTTTTCTGGCTGACATACCTGTAAAAGCCCTTCTTATTGTTCTTTGCGTCCCTTGCCAAGTTCAGCTCCAGCTTCTCATTGGCCTTCCTGATCCCATCCCTACGCAACCGGGCAACGTCCCTACACTCTTCCCAGGATACCTGGCCCCGCTTCCACTGCCTGCGCGTTTCCTTCCTGCCCTGCAGTTTGACCAGCAGGTCTCGACTCAACCTTTTGCCTTCCTTGCCTGATTTCTTACACCTGGGGATCGAGAGCTCTTGCACTCCGTGGAAAGCGTCCTTAAAGATCTGCCAGCTCTGTGCTGCTCCCTTGTCCCTGAGGGCAGTTTCCCAGGGGGGTCCTATTGACTAACTCCATCAAGAGCTGGAAGTTTGCTTTCCTAAAATTCAGGGTCTTGACTTGACTCTTCATCTGACCCATATCCCTCAGGACTGCAAACTCCACCGGTGTGTGATCGCCACAGCCCAGGCTGCCTCCAACCTTGACGTCGCCACTTAGCTCGCTTGCGTTGGTGACCGACAGCTCCAGTATCGCGTCCCCTCTGGTAGGACTGTCTATTACCGGGCTTAAGAAGTTATCCTCTGTGCATTCCAGGAGTCTCCTGGATTGCCTACAGCTCGCCGTGCTACTTTCCCAGCAGATGTCGGGGTGGTTGAAGCCCCCCAGCAGGACAAGATGTGAGTCTGGTGCCTCCCATCATAGCTGGAGTAAGACGCCTTCGTCAAAAGGCTCCCCTTGATCGGATGGCCTGTAGTGAACACCAACCACAAGGTTCCCTTTGTTGCCTCGGTCTCTAATTCTTACCCATAAGCTTTCAGTCTGCTCGTGGCTGTTCTTCAGAGGCAGCTCTTCATGCTCTATCCATTTCTCGACGTAGAGGGCAACACCTCCGCCCCGCCTTCCTCGCCAGTCCCTTCTGAACAGCCGGTAGCCTTTGACAGCCGCACTCCCGTCAGGGGATTCGTCCCACCAAGTTTCAGTAATGGCAACTGGGTCGTAGCTTTCTGGCAGCACGGTGACTTCCATCTCCTCCTATTTGTTGCCAAACACACGCAGCGTGTGTTGGTGAAGAGGCACTTCAGCTGGGCTGTGGGCTGTGTCACCTTCTTAGAGAAACACCCCTTAGTTCCTTTGAGGTATTTCACTGGTGTTTCCCTCTTGGCTCCTATTACCTCAGGAGCCCCTGGCTCATCTCTGTAAGGCTTCAAGCGTGCTGCGGTGTAGCCAGCGCATCTCAGAGCAACAGGCTGAGGGCCCTCGCTAGCACCCTGTCCCTCTAACCTTGGCCTGTCATCCCACAGCTTGTCACGGGCAAGCCTGATATTATCTGCCTCGCCCTTCAAGGCTAGTTTAAAGCTCTGTCAATGAGCCCCGCTAGCTCGTGAGCAAAGAGCTTCTTCCCCCTTCGAGAAAGGTGAATTCCATCTGATGCCAGCAAGCCTGGTGCCAGGTAGGCCACCATCCCGTTATCGAAAAACCCAAAACTGTGGTGGTGACACCAGCCGCGGAGCCATGTATTAAAAGACTGGGCCTCTCTGTTTCTTCCAGTGTTGCTGCCGGCAACTGGAAGGAGAGAGGAAAAAATCACCTGCGCTCCAGATTCCCTTACCAACCACCCCAAGGCCCTGAAGCCTCTTTTGATCGCCGTTGCAAAGATGTCTTTGCTATTATTGTATTAATTGAGCTCATTAATTTATGTTCTGCCTTTTCTTACAACTCCCCCGTCTCTACGCAGCACGATTACCCGGTGATGTTTGATTAGCGGGGCTAAATAGCCACCGCACCCGTGGTTTAGACCCCGCGCCTCTGGTTTCAGCCCTGGCTTGCCAGTCCCTCTCCATTGCACTGTGGCAAGCCTGTTAGAAATAAACCCTTGGGAGTGTTTTCCAGTAGTTTCTTGAAGCGGGAAAAGCTGCGTCGCTTTGCAGATCTTCCCTCTGTAGGAAAATGGGAGATGCACCAGTGGGTGCCGCATAGGAAAGGCGTTGGTTGAGCAGGTCGGTAGCCCAGCAGGAAGAAGTACGTGGGTGACGCTGAAGTTGTAAGTAGGATTTTCTGGAGCAGGGACGGCCCTGTGTTCTCTGGAAATGGCATCCGTGCATCACGCTGGTTTTAGGCTGGTTTGTGACAAGTGGTTATAGTGTCTGGCAGTTGCTGCACGCTTGAGCATCGCCGTAGGCATCCTGGCAGATCTCTCTCCCCTAATTCTGTCGTGTGCTTTGGGCAGGCTAAACCCAAGTTGTCTTCGGCCTTACCTCTCCGGCTCCCTCCTTTATTTGCTGTTTGGTCTGTCCTTGCACTTCTCCTGCAGCTCAGCCCCGCTTCCCATGTTATCAGAGGTTCCAGCCAAAAGAGGGCTGATTGCAGAGGGCAGATAAAGAGGCCAGAAAAAAAACATTGTAATAAAACCTTGGTTTTGATTGCATGAAACGGGAAGAAAAATCTGTTCGCCAGGCCAATCAGGATGGCGTGGTGGCTGCAGACAGAGGTGGGAGGAGAAAGGGGGAGATCAAGCCCAAATTCGTACTTACCCCTGGTGACTGCAACATCCGTCCGGGCTAAAGACAATCTGTGTCTCATTAATCATCTGATATAAACAGAGGGAGACTCACTGGAACAGAGTGGTGTCACTGGATGAATGGCCTGCAGTTGGAAAATAAACATTTCAAATTCTGCCTCGCCGTTTATTTTTGCTAAATGCCTTCGCTGCGCCTGGGCGTTTTGCTAGCAGCGGGGTACCGCTGCCCCAAATCCATCCCCCGGCGCGCGGCTGGGGTGTGAGCTTGTGATGCGGGGCGAGAAACGCACCGAGTAGAAGTGCAAGAAAAATTTGGGAGCAGCCACAGTAATAGCCCGTCCTGGGTGCTTTCATGCTTTAGCTCCAAGCTAAAGGGTTTCTCCCGCCCCGGGGGGCTGCGGAGGGGTTTCTCTCTTGGCCGTCTTTGGTTTTTTAGCAGGTGGGAAACGCAGCAGCGAGGCAGCACGGTGGGGCTCGCAGGCAGGATGCCTTTCCTCACCTTGGTCCCACAAACCTGCGGTCAGTGGTGATCCAGGCAGGTGGCACTTGCAGATACAATCGGTGGGTCTCCATCGGGTGCTCTCCGTGTTCACGCGTCGCTGTATTTCCGCAAACAGCGGTCGTTTTTTCTTCGAACCTCTTAACGCCTGCTGGTTTTTTTTTTCCCCGCTCTGCGAAAACCCACCAGGTGCAGTCTGGAATCCACGCTCACCCAAATATGCCTTTAATTCTGATTTATTAAGATGGTTAGTGTGTAGATGATTAGAAACATATTCTGGGAGATTTAACGGCCTCGGAACAGACATGTAGCCGTTACAGAGCTGTTAATCCTTTATAAATATGTTTTTAATCATGCCAGTATTTAACATACGATAACTGTCCTATTAAATGTAATGTATAGCTGGCAGCCTTGTTATAAAGAATTGCAAGCTATTTTTTGTTCCTACAGGCTCATTAACTTCTGCTGCTCAGGAGGTATTGGCAAAACCACAAGTGGACGGTGCAGCTCAGATAACCAACTCTTCCACGTCCCACGAGGATCCTGGCTGGTGCTTGCACTTGCTGTATGAGGACCTTCACCAGGAGAGGGGTTTGCTGAGACCCTAGCAGGTGAGTGGCTTTTGCCCCGGCCGTGGACCTGCTACCTGCTTATTTTTAGCATCGCTCAGTGCATCTTGTTCCACTTTTGCCATGCTGCCTGTTCCGGTTGTAAGAGCAGCAAGACAACGTGTATAAAGCTATGTTGGTGCTTACAACTTGAGTAGCCGGGCGAGCTCTGCTAAAATAAACCCTTTATATCTCTGCGTGCAGCGTGGCAGCAAAAGCAGCATTTCCATCTGCAGACCGGGAGCTTTGCGGAATCGCACAGAACGTATGCGTGCATACTGGCACACAGGCAGCGTAGCATACCCCCTCCCGTGTATCTGCTCTGACATCAGGAACAGTAAATTCCATTAGCAATGACATTTTGGGCCTTATGTTTCTGGTGGCAAGAAGAAAACAAGCACCCCCCAGCTATGCTTGGCTGGAAAATAAATGACATCACCTGGGCTGACTTTTCATGTGCCTTCTGACTCGACGTGCCGTCCAGCTTGGTGCCCATCCAGCTGACCAGCCATTCCTGAGGATGGGCTGGTTACGGGAGAAGACAGGTTGAGAAGGGGAAAAAAATTCCACAAAATTAAATTATTTTAGCTGGAAAAATAAACTCGCATCGCAGCTTGAAGCAAATGCCTGCCTGGTGCCTCCCCTGCTTAGCATGAGATGCTCCCGTGCAGCAGGAGGGCTCATTCCCATCCAAACCGCTCCAGGCCGAGCCAAGGAAAGGCAGATGCATGTGACAGCCCCCTCGCTCCCCCGACATCCCCTCGGCACTGTCCCCCAGCGTGTCACTCGTGCGACATGTTCCTCGGTGCCGAATAACCAAAGCTTCATGGGGAAGGGGCAGCAGCCCTTTGCCTTTTGGAGTTCCAACACCCTGGCGTGAAGCCATCGTGCCGGTACCGCTGGGTAAGGGCCAAGGGCTGGGGCAGCCCCGCCTGACCCCCTTTTGTGGCTCCTTTGTCTCCGGGTCTCCAAACTAACGCTTTTTGTCCCCAACACCATGCTGCCCCGCTACCCCCGCCCCCCTTGGCCGAGGGGGAGCCGTCGGGGCAGGACAAGGGGCTATTCTTTGCGGAGAACAGTGGGGGATCTCATAACGGGGCGGCTGGCCCTCGGCCATCGCCCGCCACCGCCCTCCACACCTAGGTCACGTCTGGGCACTGGCATTTATTGGGACCAGTCTGCGTCGGGCACCGCGGGTGAATGGCGCAGAGAGGGAGGACGGGGAGACGGGGTCAGCGCTCGGGGATCGCAGCCAGGGAGGTGGCCCCCTGCGTTTGCGGAGGGGTCCTGGGCTCGGCACTGGAGCGCAACCGGTGTCAGATACGGCGTTTTTGACGCGTTTTCCGAAAACGGGTTCATTTGCACGTCTCTACCGGGGGGATGGCACACGGGTGCTCTGGGCTGGTGGCTTGTTGCTGAGAGCGCAAATGAAACGTCCCGCTCGACCCTCCTCCGGCAGCGCTGCGAGCCCAGAAGGGGCCGGGGCAGCGAGGGTTAAGGGACAGAGTTATTTCCAGTTCTCTTTGCAGTGTCCCCCTCACACCCCGCCATGCCTCAGTGGTGGCTGGGAGCCCCGCAGCCCCATGTGCTGGTGCTTGGAGCGGGCGCTGTTTGTTTTGGAAGGGGGTAGGCTTTGTCTGCAGAGCCGCCGGCCAGTTTTCCGCAGCCCACCTTATAAACTTTCCCAGCCTCGGCGCTCATCGCACCCAGCAGCTACCTGGGCTGCCGGCACGGCCAAATATTTTCATCGCCAGGTGCTATTTCCGTGCCTGACCTCCCCGCAGCGGCAGATGTCGGTGCGTGGGTGGGATGCTTGCAGGGCTGGAGAGACCTGCCACCCCCATCCCGTCTCCCCACGATCCCGTCCAACGCGGCTGTTTCCACTGCAGCCCTGGCTCTCCCTTCCTGTGAGACGTTTCCCCGCGTTGCTTCGTGTACCTTCTGCAAGGTGACGAGTCTGAAAAGCTCCACGGCGGTCACGGCACCGGGTGTGACGGGTACCAGGAGCCTGGGGAGGGTGCAGGCGGTTGCAGGAGCAAGTGAGGATGCCCGAGAGTTGCTGTGGGCAATGCAGCAAAAAAAGGGGGGAAAAAAAATCAGGGCTCTGATTAAGCCCAGTCAAGGGCGGTGGTTCTCCCCGTCCGCACCGACCTTTTTCCTCTGTGAAATGCTATTTTTACTTTTAAAAAATGAGAACGTGCATTTTGCGTGGCTCACGTCCCAGAAGGAACAAGGTCGGGGGGAAAGGGGGAGCTGAGTGAAGTAGGGCTGTGCTAGTGGCGCCGGGCTGGGGGGGGAGGGGTTTAATGGCCCCCCCCAGTCACCTGGGGCTGTCGAAGACTGCCTTTGGGCTAGTGCTGGGCTCTGCTGTGGGGGAGAGGGCGAGACCCCATCTGTGGGAGGACCTGGGTCAGGGCTAGGAGGCAATGTGCAGGAAGGGCCGAGAGCAGCCTTAGCAAACCTTTGCGCTTTTTTTTTTGCTTTTTTTTTTTTTTTTGCTTTTTTTTTTTCCCCCTTCTTTCCTGTTCGCAAAAGCTCATCTGGGGAGTTTTTCCTGCCAGCCTTCCTCTGCGCTGCAGGAAGGCCGAGCAGAAACTTCCCTGAGGGTGGCCGACTTTCCATCGCTGCTTTCCAGGGGATTTCTCCCCCCGCTTCTCCAAAAGCCTTCTCCCTGTCTGAGCAGCTGTCGAGCAGGGACGGTGCAGGGCCAGGTCACCCCACGGACCTCTCTCAGCCCTCAGCGGCAATAAAGCTGTCGGCAGAAGCAGCGGCGCGGTCCGGGCGGCCGCGTGCTGGAGATGCACTTAGGGGAGGCTGAGCTGCCGGCGCGACCCTGCTTCCCTTCGATCGCCGCGCGTCTTGCCCTCCATCACCGCCGCCGGCATGTGCCAGGAGACAAAGCTGGCGCTTCTCCCGCCAGCGAAGCAGCGAGCCGTCAGCCAAGACGTCTGGTGAGAAGGAAGAGCCTGTCTGCGAACGCCAAGGGGAAGCCCTCCGCCGACCCTCTCTGCTCGGTCTAGCTTCTCGCCGGTATTCGCGCAGCCAGGAGCGAGCAGCCTGAGGCTCCGTCTGGATCTCCGCGGCCATCTGGAAGGGAACCGTAGGGGATCGGCAGCCCTGATGCAACGCACGTGCCAGAGACGAGTTCGCCCCTTCCCATCGCGTAGCCTCACCCTTGCTTTGTGCGTGGGGAAACTGAGGCAGGAGAGTCCCGGAGGTGGTGGTTCCAGAGTGGTTCTGTCTCCCCTGAGGACTGCCCAACGGCAGAAAGTAGAGGGGTTTGAAGAAATAAGGAATTTCCGTCCTGTCGGGATCATCTTGAAATTTAGAAGTTTGGAATTTCACCTAAAAAGAAATACTCGCAAGAAGAAATATTTCCTTTTGTCTTTAGAACTAAGAGCGAATATGAGAGAGGAATAAGGGCACAGCACAAGGCACTAAACCTCCTGAAATCCAATGCTTTCATAATCCTGAATAGGTATTTTCATCGAATTGAAACATGCCTGCAAAATGCTGTCTGGCAAAACTCTATTCAGCTGGAAAAACACTGTCTAGCTCTCTTTCCCTTCAAGTTATCTCTCTAGACCTCATACAAAGTCTTATTTATTCACTCCCTTTTCGGATGGTCTCCCCTTCTCCATCTCTAGGCGCCCACAAATCATGATTTGCCCCTTTAGCACCAGGGACTCGCTGAAAAAACACGAAGGACTTTCTTTTTAATTTCACTTTTGTTGCCCCTGTTCCTTCTGCAGTTCGATTCACTCTTGGATGTCTCTGAGCTTCTCAGCGAGTCTGGGAGCTAGAAACGTGTTTTCTTCCTTGGCGGTTGAGATGCTAATGAAATTATTCGGCCCCAGCACGTGAAATCAAGCAACCGTTAGATATCGTTGAATTTTTCAGCACTGTGGTAAAGGTTGTCTACGTGTAGGGTTATAGGACAGCAGCGAGAAGCTGGTGTTACCCCAAAACCATATAGTATGTGAGCCTGGGCTCTGTTACGGCTGTCTCCTCTTAGTCTTTCAGGCTCCGGAGGCAGTCGGAGTGCGTGCAGGCTGAGTTTTATGAGCAGTCCCATCTGTCTGTGCCTTTGGTTTGGGAAGGGCATAGGGGGGTGTCCGTAAAAGCAGCTCTTGGGGTGCAGCCCTGAGACGACGCAGACGTGCGGTCTGTAACGCTCTCGGCACAAAGGCACTCCCGGGGAGCGTGTAAAGGGATGCGGACGGTAGCGTGCAGGGAAGTGGCTCCCTGCCTCCTGCCCTGGGACACGGGGGCGGTCATTTGGGACCTTTCTGCTTCGGTCCCTGTCTCCCGTGCTATTTCTGTTCGTCCCGGTACCCAGGGAAAGCAGGGGTCAGGAGAAGCTGTGTCCCTTTCCAGTGTTACTAGCGGGCTTGCTGAGAGGTATTTCTGAACTTAACTGGACTCACTGGAAGCTCCAGTCTGACTTTCTCACGGGAAGAGCGGACTTGGCCCCTCCGAATAGGCCCAGGCCTCCAAATTACCCCCTGCCTGCGTATATTTGTGCATGTGCGATCTCCCTGACATCGTTTCCCCCGTGGCAAACGCTGGCCCTGGCCGGCCCCCCGCTGTCCACCCCCGTGGCCTCGGGCACCGCAGCGATGGGGTGCGAGCACTCTAAGGTGGGTTATTAGGAGCGGGGGGGCCAGCAGCGCGCCGGAGGCGGTGTGTTTTCACGTTTCCCTTTCAAGGCTGAGGATGCTGGTCCAACCAGCAGTCCGGTGAACCCGACAGCCCTCAAGGCCAGCTGACAGCTCAATTGGAAATAGATACGGTCCCCATCCCGCCCTCGTGTTGTTGTTGGCAGGCGGGCTCGGAGGCCTCCAGGTTGGGTCTGTTGAGAGCACAAGCGAAGGAAAATTGTTCTCATCTGAATAAACACGATCAGCTGTTGCCAGCAGCTCCAGTGCCCCAGCAGAGGATTCACGCGGCCGGCCATTTTCCCCAGTCTGGGTAACTGGTTTGACTGGCAGGTCAGAAGGACTTGTTTCTCTTGAGTGGACGCTTTCAGGGGACATTACATTGCTCATCCTCCATCCAGGTGATGGAGTTGGGTCGGCGCAGGCACCCTTGAGCATTGCCCTTCTCCAGGGACCGCGGCTCGCCTCTGATACAGGGAAGGTTTCTGCAGGCGTGGTTGCACTTGCCCAAACGATGGGAGAACAGGAGCGCGAAGCAGGAGGAGGTGACATGTCAGGGCTCACGGTGCTGGAGTGCAAATGCTGCAACCAGCACAAGCTTTGCCCTTTAGACCTGTTTGCAGCAGTTTGCTGTGTTGCCTTCATATCAGATTAATCAGCGTCTGTCTCTGTGCAGGTTCACGTGTTGGCTGCTGACGGACAGTGTCTTGCAAAGCCAGCTACGCCCCGCTGAGCTCACACCAGGTAATAATAACCTCTGACGTGTACCCCTCTGCAAACGCTGTCACTTTTGGCCCTTCTCTGTGTGTCACCGAGAACCAGCTCACGTCCCGCCTATGGGTCCTGCTCCGCATCGCCTCAGGTTGGGGACGCGATGCCGCGTGTGTCACCTTTACCCGTGGTGTTGCGTTGCAAAACCATCCGCTCAAATAGCTGGCGCCGCCGCTCGCAGCAGATAAACCTCTGCCTTCCCCCGCCACGGTGCTCTGCAGGGAGGACGCGGGTTTTCCCAGGGCTGCAGAGCGTGACCACGCTGCAAGCTGGGCGATCCTGGCAGATGTGCTAACTCCGCGTCGCCCAGCCAACCTAAACAGGACCAAGTGACCCAGCGACATATAATATATTATATCTCCTGTTCGCAAATGCAGGCCCTGGGGCTGCTGCCCGCTGGGTGTCTGTCGGGGAGGAATTTCTCTGCCCTGAGCAGGGGGTGGCTCTGGGCCCCAGGGGATCCGCCTGGTTGGTTGCGGGGGGGGAAATATCTTCTCTCTGTCTTGGCCAGATAACAGAGCACAGACTTTTGCTTTTTCGTGTGCCACGTGAACGTCCCTGGTGTGAGATGGGATTGTCTCCATCGGTACTGGCTGCGCTCAGCCGTGCTCGGGTTTGTTGCATGGTGGCTGTTCTAATGAGAAACCTTCCCTAGAAAAACCCGCCTGGCTGCGACTCAAGCCAGCCCTTACACCCTGCTTAAGAGAGTCTCGTATAGCTTCGATCTGTTCCTAATTGCCGTAAAGCAAGCCAAACCCCACCTGCTTCCTACCACCCACGGGCAGTCCACCAGGCCCACTTCTCCTGGTGAACTGCGGAGGTTTAAACTCCCCTCTTATTGCTACCGTCTCCTGTAAGACATTTCCAAAGCGTCTGACCATAACACCTTCAAAATCCTTCCCAAAGTGGGAGCCTCGAGTGCTCAGGGCATGAAGGACGTCTGTCGTTTTCCAACATCTTCTCCACCTTTCTGGGTACCTCCCGGCACCAAGAGATGCAGGGGGCCAAGAAAGGCCGCACAGCTATGTAAACTGTGAGTAATTTTTCCTCCTTTAAACCGCGGTGCCCCGCACAGCGCGCGTACCCCGTCAGTGCAAGGAAATGGCATCCGCGTTTCTCTTTTACTGCTCGCTCGCTATTTGGTGATTAAGAAAACGGGGGAGCGGGGGGCACTCATTCTTGACCTTGGGGAAAGCAGGAGGCTTATAAAAACTCTAAGTGCTGCAGGAATTATGAGGCAATTAAAAAATCAGGCCAGAGCTGGGACTGCGTCAATAAAACCGGGAGGAACTGATGTCAGCTCCGTGCAGGATGCAGGGACCGATGCCTCTGCCCTCTCCTCCCGGCGCTGAGCCCCGGGGGCCAGCGGTGCTGAGGCCTCACGCTTCCCGCCGGCATGTATCGGGAAACGCAGGAGAAAGAAGGGGTTTTGGGGCTGCGGTGGGCTTTTTATTTTCTCGGTGGGTTCAGCTGACCTGAATCCCTCCCCCCAAATGCGAATCCTGCGTGAGCCCAGGCGGTGGGCGTTTTATGAACGTGAGATGAATAGCCATCAAAAAAGCAAAAATCGATACGGAAGGGGTGAGGACGGGTCCCAAATGACCGCTTTGGGGTATAAGAACCCCAGCCTCAAGGAGAGAGAGTATTTTGCTCGCCAGTGGGTCATCAGGTTTAAACCCAGGGAAGCTGGTTTTTATTTATCTACAATTTTGTCGAGGCTCAGCTTGGGTCTCCTGACCTGATAAGAAGAAGAAGAAGAAAACAAATCAGCTGGGATCAGCGGGGATCAATACGCAGTGGTTTTCCATTTCTCACTGCAACGCCCGTCTCTTTCGGATCTGGGTCTTTCCAAGAACGGTGACTAATGTCCTCGGATGGGGTTGCGGCTCAGCATCTTCAGGCTGATGTTTGAATGTTGCTCTTGGGCATAAGTGATTTCTCGTGCAACCCACTTGAGTTGAAGTGCGCGGTGGCACGGAGCGAAGCCTGTTCTCTGCTTCCTCTTAGGAAAGTCCCAGAGAAACGTCGTCTGGCTCTTAGGCCACGGTGAGAGCGTTTGCCAACGTCCTCTGACCAGTTTTAAAACAGGAGGAGGCAAAAAAAAGGAGTCCGTTTTGCGGTCTGCGCTTGCTAAACTCCCGTTCGGCAGGTTTACTTAGCTTTGGTCATTTATTTACTTGTCTGCACTGGAGTGCTGGCCGGATCGGGGCGATGCAAGCGTGTTTCTTTACGGTAGATGAGGACTCAGAATGCAAACCCAGAGCTGACCCAAACGTCCAAAGAGAGTCCTGGGGTGCAGCGTGAGCCCCCTTGGGTTTGGGCTCGGTTTGGCTGTGTGCCGCTCAGCAGCTGCCTCCCTGCTGTTTATCCCTTCCTCCGGGGAGAAGGAAGTGGATGCACTTCACGTGAAGTGAAGTTACATAAACCGTGGGGGCCGATGGGGGATAATTTGGAAATGAAGCGGTCGGTCAGGCTGGCAGCAGGCCGGGGGTCGACACACACCGTCGCTTTTAAGGACCGGGCCGTCTCAGAAGCAAAATGTCGTCGGCGCCTACTAATGCGATAAAAGCCATCGGTGCTCAGCTGCTAGGGAGAGCAGGGCTTTGGTGTTTGAGTACCCAACACCTGAAGCAGACCAAATTTGTTCGGAGGGAGAGGGTCCGGGGTGCACGGCGTGCATGTCGCTGCGGTGCCAGGCTGCTTTCCACGCAGCTGCCTTGAAATTTTTGCAAAACGCGTTTGACCGGCTTGGGGGATAAGTGTCTGGGGCCGGAGGTGAAAATTCAGGTGACAGCTGAAGATGGCGGGGACACAGCGAGGGGAAGTGCCTCAACCTCCCAGCTCAGTCCTTGCTGCTTTTGGGGTCAGGTCCTGGGAGACACCAGCCTGATGCTCAGGGCTCAAACAGCCAAATGTGCGACCCCCAGCCTGCACTGCGTAAATGCTGTATGGAAATGACTGGAGTTACCCCAGCAGAAAGCGAGCGAGCGAGCGGGGCGCTTTGACCCCTCTGCGCTCTGCCAGCCTGGCTACGACTTCAAGGGAGCAAAGGTCTTGTCGAGGTCTGGTGTTCACGGTGTCCCGTGACTCCGCTGATTCCTGGCTGTAGAAATCAAAAGCCTGGAGGCTCCTCCAACGTCCTGTGCAGGCTGATTCAGAGAGGCGGGGATGGGAAACGCGGGCTTGCTGTCAGGCTGCTCCCTCCGCCGCTGCTGCAGCGCGCAATACTGCGGAGCCCTAACTCTTGCCCGGTCTGCATGTGTCTGCTGGGAGAGGCTGTCCTCCCAGCAAGAGCTCTGCTGCCTGGGATGGCGGCTGGGATGGAGGGTGGGCACGGTACAGACCCCGAGCCTGAAAGCACCCAACCAGCCCCAAATGGGACGGCGTAGACTCTTTTTTTCGGTGTAGAAATGCTGCGTGCGCGGGGTCTGGCACCTCGCGAGCTCGGCACGGTAGCCCTGGTTAGCAGACCCTCGCGCTGCAGGGGCCGTGCAGGCACCGGTCCCTTGCCCCGCGGCCAGCGCTGCCTTTTGCAGCTCCGTTTTTACGGGCAGCGAGGCCTGAGAGCAGCTCGTTAGCTTCCCTGCTTGCTCAGTTTATATTTGCTGGTTTTTCCCTCCCTATAAAACAAGAATGCACAAACACAGGCTCGTGCTAAGGGAGCGGGTGAGGGGGCCGGAGGGGGATGACCCTCGCGGGGAGGCTTTGCCACCTCTGCTGCAGAGAGCGAACCTTTCCCTGCCCTCGCTAGCTCAGCGTGAGGCCCCTCATCTTAGGAAAGGGGCATTGCACAGGGTCCCGGCAAGGAGGGGGCCAAACCGGGGGGCAAAGGGCTCTTCCCCTGGCTTTTGCCCTCCTTGCACGCCCAAGGTACAGTGTCTGGGTTATCCGCACCTCCCGACGGGCGGTTGTTTTTGAGAGAAACCTCAGAAGCCCTTTAGCAGAAGGGTTTGCTCCATCCCCGTTTCAGGGACGGAGAAATTGAGGCAAGAGGCAGAGACAGGATGCCCTCACCGTCCCCTAAGGCGCGGGGAGGAGGAGAGAGGAGTTTATCCTATGCCCTTAATGTCCTTGAGCCTTTCCCTTGAGCTTGTCCGTGAGGCTCTGCCTTCCTGGCCGGAGATGACGGCTCCCGAGTGCAGCGCTCAACATCCTTATCTGCCCGCCCCGCCTGGTTCCCCCAGTGCCAGCTCCAGATCAAACAGGAGGAAGCCCAGGATCCGAGCTATCGCCGCTCTCCTGGGAAGCAGATAGCAAACCGTGTATCTGCTGAGGTTCGCAGCTCGAAAGGCGGCAGATCTGGCGGGGAGGAAGGAGTTTGCTTCCTGGGGGGCGGCCCCCCCATCCTCTCCCCCTCTTCCAAATGTGCAGGTGCTCCCTGGCCCTGTTGACTTCAGGTTTGGGGTATCCCACAGGTAGGGTGTCTCCCATAAGCTGGGCAATATCTGCTTTCACAGCTTTGGGAGGAAGCGCTGGCAAAGGTAAACTCACAGTTAGCCCCCCCGCTGCACACACACACACCCACACCCCCCGATTGGCACTTAGCTGCCAAAAAATGGTGCAACAAGTCCCAGGAGCCCTTGCAAAGAGCAGCTGCCTCCTCCAAGAGCAACACACGGGAGGTTTCTCGGTGGGACCCGCTGCCACCCGCATCTGTCTCCATCCCACGGCGGTGGTCCTCGCGCGGCAAAGCAGTAAGGACGCAGATGTTGGGTATTAAATGCCAGCAGCCGTGCTCAGCTGTTCTCCCAGGCTTTGGCCCTGGTAGGAATTAAAGCCCTGCCTTTAACAGCCCTACCAAGCACGTTCCCATCCCCACGTAACGGCTCGCGTATCCCTGTAACCTGCTTTACAGCCGAACACCTTTTGGGCAGTCAGCAGGGAAGGGAAGGTTTCCCCTGATCAATGCTCCCCTAATAATTTCTGGCTTGATTAATACATTTTACCTGGCCCCTCCTCATCGGGACCCATCTGAAAACCAAGCTGTGATTTTGCCCTTGAGGGAACCTCAGGTTTTCGCCTGTTTCCAGAGACTGTGTTAAGATGTGAGGCCTTAATGAGAATGATATGGCTCAAGCTAAGAAATCCAGCCTCGTTGCTTTGTTTCCTGAATGATTTTCATTCCAGCTGATGGTATCACATTGGCGGGTTTTGGGGGGCTTTTTTTGTTTTATGAATGAATGTAATCCTTTTGCAGAAAGGGAGGTGTCAGCTTGGATGCTTTGGTCCTCAGATTTTAGCGATCTTTAGTAACGCCTGCAGTGTTTTCTGTAAGTGCGAGCCAAAGGTTTGGGATGTAACAGCTTCCTAGTGGGAAAAGTGAGTTGCTTCCAAATCAAAAGGCTTTGCAAAAATGACACCTTGTTTCTGATATCTTCTTTTCACTTCATTTCCAGCGCTTCGTTTTGCTCTTGTAAAAAAACTGCCAGCGTAAAGTATCCTTGCAGGTCATTTGCCTTGGTTTAGGTGAGATTTTATGTTCAGATACATATTGATAAGAGAGATGCCTACTTTTAACAAATGACTAGGTAGTGAAAGGAAATATTTCTGCCTGGTTAAGAAGGAACAACTGGATGCTGCCCAAATGGGGCACTGCAGCTCCTTGTAACTGAAACAGAAGATGCTGCGAACTCCAGTTACAGTCAGACTGTGCCCGAACTGGGCAAGCACCCCCCGAGATTTGCCATGTCACCCCAAGCCTGGGAAGTGCAGGAGATGGGGGTACCCAGGGAGGGCGCAGGAGCGGCTCAAAAGGAGGAGCCATATTCTGCATCGCACCCTCGGGAGCGACGCTCCTGTCCGTGAACTCGTTGCAGCTGCTTGTCTCTACCTTGTGATGAATCCCAGATGATTCCTCAGCCTGAGCTGTACAGTCACTCGTGTTAGATTATAAACTGGAACTTTTACAGGCTGTATGTGGGGTTTGTGGCTTCCTTTCCCTCTCTCCGTCTCCAAAGTCCATGATTCTTAATAAATCATCCGCTAGCCTGAGCTGAGTCTTGCTGTTTTAAGTTTAACTAGCTTATTTTTTTGCTGATAAGCCAGACTTTGAATTCTTCCCAAGATCACGGGTTGGGGCCAGTAATATCACGAAGGAGAGACTGTTAATCATGATATATCACATGCCAATGGGAACAGCATCGAGGGCTCACTGCGAGCAGCGCGTTTCCCTTATATCAGCACTTACAGGCAGAGCACTTGTATCTCGCAGAGCTGGTGGGAGGGAAGAGTCAGGGCTCCCACCAGACATAAATTAGGTTTATTATCGGAGCCAACTCGACAGAATTGCAGGGCAGAGCTCTGGGTAATGTGCAAAGGGTAAGGGGAAAATGGACACCCATGGCAGGAAAATGTTGTAGTATGCACCTATTTCTTACACTGTATCAATGCAAACAACTTCTTCGGGCTTTGATCCTGTCTTCGCTCCAGATTTCTACTCTTGCACCATCTTCCGTCCAAAGAGACCCAAATCCACCCCAGGGTGGGACTGAAGGGTGGACCAAAGCGTCGAGAGAACCCGATACACCCTCTTGTTGTTTCCCTTATTCGTCCTTGCCACCACCCTGTTAGCACATAAATTTCTTTTCCTTGACAGCTCCAGGCAAACATGGTGCATTTTCAGATCCATCATGATCAGGTCCTTGTTCTCCCAGCCCAGTGCCTGAACTCCTCTCCCAGTATCACTGTTGACTTTGGCCAACTGCTCCCATGGCTGTGCCGCTCTGTGGACGTGTCTGCTGAGCCCTCCTTCTCGGGGCGCAGACCAGCTCCCATCACATCCCATAGAGACGGAGGCCTCAAAGAAGTTGTGTTCCTGGAGGATTAACCCTGCAAAGACCAATGTAGCACGCAGCGTAGGTCGCCCTTATTAGAAGAAGGACCAACCCAGCTCTAGGTAGAGCAGCTCTCTGAGGGGTTTGCACCCAGCAGGCTTTACTGGTATGAGGCGGGAGGTGGAGGAGTCCTCCTGGAGGCATGTCATGTGCTAACAGTCAGTGGAAAGAATGGATTAATCAAGATTAAAAGTAGCCCTGATGAGAGCAGCCGGGAGAGCCGGTCAGGAGACGTGAGACACGTGCGTGGGGTTGTGGTTACCAGCCCCGCTTTCTATCTGCTAACGCCTCGTACTGGGCAGCCCAGCCCCTTCCACCCCGCTCTTCTTTTGGGTCGGCTGTGAACCCTGAGCCTGACTCATCCTCCCAGCTTAGCCAAAAAAAACCCCCATCCCTTCAGTCCCAGCATCCCCCAGAGAAGCCCCTCCGTGCCGGACGGTGACGGCCCATCTTTTTTCTCGCTTGGCCCAGCAGGCCACGAATTCCCGCTCCTTTGCAATGGAGGTGGGCGAGGGAGGGAGCATCTTGGGGGTTAGATTAGATGGCCTTTGATGGTCCCTTCCAACCCAAGCCATTCTATGATTCTACGATGTTGCTCGGTGCCCCATTGCTCAGGAGGCAGCTCCCTGTGTCACACGGATCCGCCGGTTTGTTGCGCTGGAAAATTTTTGCTGCTTGTCCAGCTGGGGTCTGGAGATCAGCCAGGGTCCATCCGTGCTTCCGTGGGAAGGCAAGATGGGAAGACACGGTGAAGGCACACTCGGGGCTTTGCTGTCTTCATGGGAATTTGTCTCGCTTTCCCTTTCCTTTTTTCCCTTTTGGGGGGATATTTTAAACCACAAGGAGGCCATTTTTGTTTTTCTGCAGTTCAGAAAGGTCCATGGCTGTGAGCTGATGGCATCTGTCCTGTCCTTGCTGCCCTCTTGCCAAAGCTACCGGCACATGCAGCACCGACACCTTCCCGTTGGCAACTTTTGCAGGAGAACATCGGTTTGGCTGGCAAAGGCTGGGACCACCTCAGAGGTGGGCTGCGCTCCTCCCCAGTGAATCATGTTGGCAGGGATGCTGGCAGCATCCTCTGTGGCTCTGTGGGATTCGCAGGGCTGATCCGTCTTGGTGAGCGCTGATTTCCCTCCCACCCCGCCTTGTTACAGCCATCACTTTGCGACTGAACTCCCAGGGCGAGTCCCTCGAAGAGGGGGAGAGCTTCGTCATGCATCTGCTGATGGAGGGATGCGTGTTTACCTTGGCCTTCCCCGTCTCGTGGCTGCCGGGTAGCTATCTGAGTGATGAATTCATCTGTGCAGGGACCCCCGAATCGTGGGGGCAGAGGAGAAGCATCTATTATAGTGGTTTGGCACAAGGGAGAAGGAGTAACGGAAAGGAGACGGGCGGTGGTTGCACATCAAAGCCGGGCCTCCGCTTTCCTAGCCCGTCTCCTAGATTCCATCTAGCCATGGTGAAACTGCAGGCGTGAGCGGTCTTGCACGTTAGAGGCTCAACTCTCTGTCTGCAGGGAGAGAAAGGAATTTCTTAATTCTGGCTGCGCTGGGCATGTTACTTTCTTCCTTGCCTACCCTGCCCGGGATGATTTTTTTCATGGGCTGCAATCACAGGGCATGCTTCGGCTCCGGGCCACCGCGCTGCCGCAGGGAAACCCAGCGGCTCCCAGCCTGCGCACTGTGCGGCGGCGGCTGCTGAGTTTGCAGATTCCAGCAGCGGGGAGAGGGGGAAGAGCTGAGACCCGAGGTCTCATCCGCGGCACCTCCTTGTGCCTGCGTGTGCGTGTCAGCGTGGGACAGCCTCAGGGGCTTTGCACGGATCCGATGGCAGGGAAGGATGGAGAAGAAACTGTAAAACCCCCGTGAGAAAGTTCTCCTCCCGGCGAGGTTTCCTTGCAGTGGACACCAGGAGGTTAGCCTGGAACCCGGGTCCTTCTTCCCCTAAACCGCCCAGGACCCGCAGCCCTCTCGGGCTGCAAACCCTTTCGCAGGATCAAGTGACCCAGCACAAACCGGGAGGTTCATAGAGGGGGACCATGAGCTTCACATACCCCAGCGAGGGTCTGTAAGGCACCAGCGGCTCAGAGGACGCGCAGGCAGCAGTCTGTCTGGCAGCTGAAACCCGCGTCTTCCTTGGCGACAGCAGAACTGGTTTGAGGTGGCTTTGGCTCCGAAAATAGGTATCACGGTCCCCAGTGGAACGCTAGGTAGAAGGCATCCAGGACAGGGATGCAGGGCCAAGCACTCGCGGGTGGCTAGGTCCTAAAGGTGCAGGTAGACGTTGCAGAGAGACCTGGACCCCTCTTTCCGGTTCCTCTTAACGTTGCTCTGAAAACGAGCTCCCTTTTGTATCTAATCCCAAGAAATCCCAAACTATACCAGCACCCTAAATTGTCCGACGGAGGAGATGTGGGGAACAGCCTCTTGCCTTGGTTTCTCCGGAGCTGCCTGTCCCCAGAGCAGGTTGTGTGACAGCCGGGGCTGTCAGAGAAAGCGAACCCCTCCGTCGCCTCGCCCCCGTCCCTTCGCACTGAGCAATCGCAGGGCTGCCGTCGGAAAGGTCAGCGGATCCACCTGGGCCTGCTGGAGGAGGCCATCTGGGTGGCACAGCGGTAGGAAAAACAGCTGAAAAAGGGGTCACATTTCTTCTTCCCCTCATCCTCAAAGCTTTCAAAGCGTTCTCCGCAAAAGGGGACCTTTTGCCAGCATTGCGCAATGCTGGCTCACGTTTTCCTTGAACTTTAGTCCTCCTTTAATCTATGCCACGGTAACCTCCAGGGGAAAGAACGTTGCCGATTCCCAATTTAGGCTGCTGTCAAAACCTTTCAGCTCCCTCCCAGGCCATTGTTCTGTGTCCTGTCACCCGCGTTGTCCCCGGGGCAAGGGCAACCGTGTACGTGGATCAGCAAGTCGTCCCCCCCCCGTCAGAGCCAACGCTCCCGTCCCTGTCCCTGCCGGCTGCCAGCAAAGCGATCGTGCAGATGGGTTGTAAAATTAGCATTGTCCCCATCGCTTACAGTCCCACAAAAAGCCGTGCTGAACTTTCGGATATTTGTTTGTTTGCTTGTTTTGGCAAGAGGAAAAAGGGTCAGATTTAAGTTTGGGGGAAATGTATCCTGCGTCCTTCATCTCGCGTTGCGGCTCCCGACTGAAAAAGCTGTTCCCTGCTTCCTTCCCCTATCAGTTAATTAGGTGGTTAATGCCGGAAAGGCAGTTGGACAGCAAGAGGCACAGTCCACGTGTTAAGTGTTATTGCTGCAGTTATTAATAGCCTAACTCTTGGGCAATGTCTCTGGGCAATGCCGGATCCAGGAATCGCGGTTTTGGGGAGCACGTGTTTGCTCGCCCGGCTCTTTCGGGGTGGGGGGTGTGAGGTCTGCTGTCGGGGGGCTCTCCGTGCGGGCGCCGGGGCGCCTGTTTCTTCCAGCTGAGG
>JAVKLA010000081.1:2386436-2399457 GCA_034782735.1 Sagittarius serpentarius
CCCCCCCCCCCCCCCCCCCCCCCCCCCCCCCCCCCCCCCCCCCCCCCCCCCCCCTCCCTGCCGGCGCCGGGGCGCCTGTTTCTTCCAGCTGATGGTAGTTTGGCCAGCAACTCCATTCCCGCAGGGTGTCAAGCTGCAGGACAGCGTAAACCCGCAGGCACCGGAGCAGGCAGGAATGGAATCTTTCCACCTTTTGGAAAATCGGGAGCGGGGAGGAGAAAGCAGAGGGGGTTCACGCAGGCAAGGAGGGTGCACATGTGTCGTCCAGATTACAGCCATCCAGAGCCCCCTTCTTTCCAGGAAAGCCCGTCTCTCACCCCAGCCTTCCCGGGCCCCTTTTCGTTGGAAATTACAACGAGCTGCGTGTAATAACCTCAGCTGGCTCTTTCCTGGAAGGAGCCTTTGCCGTCCCACCCTCCCGCTGCCCTTCCCCACCCCGAAGCACTTCTTCCAGGGACGCCTCCAGCCCCGCCAGCTCTTCCAAGACCTCTCAAGATCATCTGTTTCACATGAGGCCAGTCGCCTGCAGCCCAGCGTCCATCTCGGCTGGAGCCGGACAGTTTTTAGCAGCAGGGGATGTGATACTGGGCATTGGGACTGGGGTCTGGTTGGGGTTTCCCCCTGCCCCGCCCTTGTTTTGGGGTTTTTTTTTGCTCAGATCCAGATTTATTAACCCCACAGGGTCAAGGCATCTCCGTGCGCTCGTGGGCGGCGGTAAAGCTGTGTTTGCGTTCGAGTCGAAGGTCTTGGAAGGGGCCAAGGAAGACAAGTGCTGTATTAAGGACCTTCACTTAACTGCCAGGGCAGTTCTGGGTGTGGATACAGGATCCCTACTCTGAGAGCATCCTCGAGGGGGTAAAGAAGTTCCTGCTCTCTCTCCAAAGCTTGGAGACAAAACCACAGTTTTTAAGCTTCTTTAAGGCGTCTGCAGATGAGGCAAAGTCATCTAAGTGAGGCAAAACCATCTAAATTACACAAAGGCCCTTCCCAAACTTGCCCTCAGTTGGAGAAATCCCAGTTCATCTCACTGGTCTTGAATCCTACAGGCACCCATGAAAAAACTGGAAAAGAATTTTGATCCCGTAAATCTGTAAGGACTAAGTTTTGGTGGATTCACTTATTCAAATACTGTCTTTGCGAGTTACACAGTAAACCAGGGTGTCCGTGTTCTGCAGACTTGACCAGAAAAGTGGGAATTCAGCCTAAAGGGAAGCATCAACACAAATAAAAGCAGAAAATAGGAGACTCCTACAAACCTCCCTCTGTATGTCTGAATTAACGCGTGCATCCCCTTCCTCCCCGACCCAGGAGTGACCACACCGTATCTCTTGTCTGCACAGCCATCCTCCGCAGGGCAGGACACCCACCCGAGCGTGGTACCGCCGTCTTGCCCGAGGGCCAGGAATGGCCATTGTGGTCCAGACAATGGTCAGGGAGCATGAATGGAAAATGATCTCCTGTGTTGGGCTGACAAGCGGCTCTCTGTTCCCCGGGCAAGTTCTCGGCTCCTGGGCAAAGGGAGCGCTCCCACCCCAGGCAGTCCTTGCTTTGATCTTCCTGCTGGCTGCATTGCTTTTTCTTGCTGCTCCTAAATAATTCAGTACATTTTAAAAAAAAAAAATAAAAATAAAAAAAAAAAAAAAAGAGGAGAGGGAGAATATTGTTTTACAGCCTTATTTACTCGTTGCTCTTCAGGAGTCGCCCACGAAGCCTGCTTATAAGAGCACAGCAAGGAAACGGAGAGGAGGGAAAGCCCTCTGGTATACCCGGGCTGTCGGACGATGCTCGCACAAGACTCGTGTTTACCTGAAACCATCTCGGCCACCTCTTAAGAGTGGTGAGGGCACAAATTCACCCTGAACGTGTAGAGGACAGTGGGTTTTAGCATTGCCACACGCCGCCTTCTGCGTGTTGTTGAGAAGCAGAGTATTAGTTGGGGAATACCGGTGTCTTGGGGACTATGTATGGTTGTGGGAGTTCAGGATGAGGTTTTTTCCTTGCTGATGCTATCCCCGAATTGTTATAGACTCTCTCTCCTCCTTAGCCAGCCTGAAAACCCCGTATCTGCCTGCCTCTGCGTTGCATCCCGTGGTGGCGCGGAACAGGGAACAACCGTGGGAGAGGAGCTGTAAAGCAAATAATCTGGCCTGTTTCTCTGCAAAAGTGCCAGAAGGAAGGGGCTGGGACGAAGGAGATCCGAGTCCTCTTCCACCCGGCCCCTCCGCGGGTCTCACGGGGCTCGCTGGCCGTGTTATTCCAGTTTGCATGCTGGTGCAGTCTGGCTGACCAGAGCGGGGGGCAGAAGGGTTTGGGGAAAGCGGGGGGAGGACAGGATTTTTGCATGACAAAATATGTGAATTGCCAGACCTGTTTTCTCAGGTTTTTTACCCTAAGTGTACTTTTGAGGAATGTCCAAACGCAGAAAACTTTAGCCCAAAAGGAACTTTATCCAAAGAATTTATGAGCAACTTAAAAAGAGAAGGCAGTGAGAAGAAACTGAAAGCCAGATGTAACTACAGCTTTAGACGGCTTTTAATTTAGTTTCAAATTTTGTAGGGGCTCTGACTGGGAACCATCGGATTTCTGCAACGTCTGTAACGGGGTATTGAGGCAACTGTGAACTTTCGATCACTTATTTCCTGGTCTTGTGCCCATCTCCGAAAGCGAGTATCTGACCATCTCATGAAACTCTTGCTTTCAGATGCTGGTATGAGGAAGAGAGCAGCAGGAATCGGCAGAAATGCTGTGAAATCCTGGACTCGGGAGCTGCGAAAAGCCCCAAGCAGCGCAGAGACCCGTTCCTCTTGAAGACACATCCCGGGGGGGCTTGGCTCCAGAGAAAAAAATTATTCGAAATAAGCTGGTAAGCAATGCCTCACGTGTTATACTTCAATACATACTCATACTCTGGCACGACCTGGTCGAGAAACACAAGCAAACCTTTGCCGTGCTAAGGAGGGGAAGATCAAGATAGCTACGGGTTGGGGAGGAAAGGTGCAATGCCAGTAACTCGTAGCTGGAGTGAGCTCCTGCAACACAAGCAAGCTGTCAAGTGCTCCTTTGGGGAGGCCATCCTTGGCTAAACCTCTGTCAAACAGGACGGGGGTTGGGGATGAGGCCTGAGAGATGCTCAAGGCACAGGATTTCCCCTTTGCAAATAAGGCCTCAGATCTTCGTTAACTGGTACCATTTGGGGGGGGGTCAGTCCCTGCGGCTGTCGGAGAAATCGGTAACAGCGCTACGGCGGGGTGCAAGGATTAAATAGAAAATCTGGGCTAAACCGGGGTAGAGGAGACTTGCACATCTTCCCTGTGAAATGATGAGGGATAATTAGGACGGGGCAAGACATTAGCACCTACTTGACTTAGCATCCTCTGCTGCCCCTTCTCCTTTGCTCTGAGGAAGAATATGGCTCCTTGGCGGTATCCCTGGCTGATGTGGGGGTGTTGGTGCACAAGTTGGGCGAGAGCAGCCTCCTCCCCTCCTCCCTGCCCTGTACCCCCAGCGGCATCAGGGCCTGGTGCTCTCCAGTGTGTCTAACTTCGCTCTGCGTTTTGCCAGAGACCGTTATGAAGAAATAAGGCGCTGCCTTTTTATCATTCCTCTGAGCGTCTGTCTGATGTCATTCTGTCTGGCAACCGAGCGATCAAAAGAAGCCCCCCTGGGAGAAATTTCTCAAACAAACAGCCAGCGAGAAAAAAATAATACCCCGTTAAATATAATAAAATGCAAAAACCACAGCGTCTCCCTGATAAATGAAAAGGCAGTGTAACCTAGCCTCCAAACACAGAAACTTGCCTCCTACCGTTCGCCCGGGGCAGGGATGTAGCGTGCCCTGCGCTTACCTGGATGATTGTCCTTAATTGAAGTTATGTCAGAGTCTGAGATCACGAGGCTCGACTCCAGGATCTCACAGCGTGCACGTTTTGGCCGGCAACACCCGCTACCATCCCTCCCACCTGTGCAGAGCCTTCGTGTGCCACACCGGCACGCTGGCACCTGCAGATCAAGCAGGTTTAGCTCTTAACGTTTTTAAGCAGGTGGGGGTGGGGTTTGCCCTTGTATAAGGCGTGTGTACGCCTGTAAAGCAAATTCTGGCTCTGCTTCTCCATATTCGTTACTTCTTGCAGGTTACAGGGGTGACAAACACCCTGTTGCCAGCCCCCGTGAGCCCCAGAGGTGTGTGTAGGCTTCTAGTTTGGGCAGCTCTGATTTCTCTTCAATTCATCCAGTGCTGGCATAGTCCCAAGAGCCCTGCTCACCGAAATGGGTGAGACCGAAGGAAGTTAATGCAACCTGATGCAAAGCTCCGTCCCTCCCCAGATGAGGGAAAGAGTCCCGTAAATGCCAAAACGCTTCGTGGCCACGTTTTCGAAAGGAAAATGACCAAACAGCGACTTGACTCTGGATTTGGAAAACAAAGATAGGAGGAATGGTTTTTAATCTGTCAGAGCAGAGCGTTTGAAGAGGAGCTGTCGTGGAAGGGAGCGTATGCACTGATGAAAAGCCGCCCATTTGAGCTGGATCCCAACTGAGTTATCTTGGATCCGTCACTCACACATCTGTAGCTGTGATCCTCCTTTCCAAGCTGCTTCTCCTCGGAGCACTTCGCAGAGGTCATTCCTCTTTGCAAGCCTCGTTCCCTCTTGCCTTGCAAATCTCTCTGCCATTTTCTTCCCTCTTGCTGGGGGGTTTCAGGGCCTTCAGCAGAGCCCCCCCTCCTCCTTTTCCTCAAGAAAACCGCCCGCTCTTCGCTCGGCTTTGCTGGGAAACTTCCCACGAGCAGCTCTGCCCGCCGGCAGCCGTAAAAAACAGGTCCGTTTTCATCGCAGGGTCCCGAAGCGGCACGCGGAGCTCGCTCTTGCTGACAGCCTGAGGCTGGGGAGAGCATCCCGCAGCCCCGAAATGAGGCGTCGGTGGTTTCTTTGCGGTTTCGCAGGGTCACTGCCGCAAGGCGGAGATGGAATCCAGCGCAGAAGCTTCCCAAGGAGCAGCTCCAGCAAATCTGGGAGAGGGTGTCGAGAAGTACCTCCGGCTCGAACGAGCTTTCGTGAAATACGGCAGGAACGTGCCAAAAGCATCCCTGCTGCCTGCAGGATCTCAGGCCTGGTCTGGGGCTGGGGTCTCGTGGGTTAGGGTAGCACCCGGGGTTGCAGCAATCTCAGAGACCGTTTCCACTTTTTTCCAGGGTGGGAAAACCTTCGAAAATTCCTGGGAAATTTCTTTTTTTTTCCTGCCGCTTGAGGCCAGTTTCCTTCCTTGCAGATCGCAGCGTCCCAGGCAATGAAAACAGCAACTTGCCAGCTAGAACAAACTGCCCCTCCGGGTCTTTCAGCCATTTCACGGCGGGGGCTGGGGGGGCGGGGGGAGGGGGGGGCAGAATCACTGCTTCACACCTTCCTAGGGCAGCACTGTGCGTTCCCTCGCACCAGCTATTTCCTTTGCAGTGAGAGGGGAAACTGAGGCACGGACCTGACCTTTTCTGTTGAAGAAGGAGACCTTCTCCAGACCTCTGCACAATCTGAAGAGACGGGGCAAATAGCCCCGCGGCCGGGGTCAGAGCAGAAGTGAGACTGGCTGCAATCAGAGCGATGAAGAGGTAAAATTAGTTCAAGCTAAACCAGGCCGTGCATTGTATGTTCACTGGGGGAACAGCGGCGTGTGGATAAATGACAATTTTGGCACGCTTCTGCTCCGCTTCTTGTCGCTGGCCCCGGTTTCCCCTCGAACAGAGATTTTCTCTGTCGTCTTCTCCACTCTGGGATCCTGCACAAATCTCCATTTCCAGCCCTCTTAGGTGTGACCCTCACCCGCCCAAACCCCCAGTCAAACCCTTTTGGTTCTCTCTTAAAGGGGCTGGTACCTCTCACACTTGGCTGGGGGAGCGGCAAGGTTTTTCAATCATCTGCTAATGATAGGAAAGCAACTTTTATTCCCCCTCTCCCCCGGTCTTGGCAGGAAAGGTGGAATGTGGATCGTGAGAGGTGCAGCCACCTTTCAGGCCAACAGCTGCTTTGGGGGATGGGTTAGATAAATGTGCAGGATTTGCAATCGGCCCTGCACATCCTAGCCAGAAGACTTCACCGGAGCACGGGTGCAGGGGAATGGCCGACTCGGATAATGCCGCATTCGTCTCGGGTGATCCCGGCTCGCAAACCCACCGCAAAGGCGCGGCTTGGCAGTTCAGGGTGCGAAAGGAGATGGCAGAGATAAAACCAGGTCAGCTTGCTTTGGAAAGAGCTGAAACGCAGAGGGATCTTCTCCAAGACATCTTTTGCTGCTTTTGGATGCTAGGACTGTCCCTGCGGGAGGAACCAACCCCGCTTCGAAGCACTTGCACGCAAGGCGAGACCGAGGTGTGATTTCCCCCCTCCGCCGGGGGAGGTATGGCAGGGCTGCGGCCCCAGCTCGCGCGGGGAGGACGCGGCAAGCTCAGAAAGGAAACTTTTTCCGGGGGCTTTCCCATCAACCTGTCGCTGTTAGGCGCTCGGCCGGCCCCCCGCTTTTCGCGGTGGCGATGGGAGGCCTGGCCAGCGGAGGGACTCATCGGAAAGGAGGTGGCACCCAGGGAAGGAGGATTCGCAGCCGTCGGCTGCCGAGAAGAGCCATGTCTCTGGACGGACGGACGGACGGACGGACGGACTCTGCTCCCCGCCTGGCAGCGCAGGACCAGCTCCAAATGACTTTCTAGCCGCAAGGCGTGTCACTGACGCGCCTCTGCCACCGTCGCGGTGTGCGCCGAGGTGTTACCGCTTAGCGGGTGGACGGCCTCACACAGCGAGAGGAGATCTTGTGGGAAGTTTGGATTTCTTCTTCTTCTCCCTCTCTCCTCTCCCCTCCAGCCACCCCCTCCCCGCTTCCCACCCACCCGCCCAGTTTCACGTGCAGTGGGAAAGGAAGCAGCCCCGGGGAAGCGCGCCGGTCTGAATTTCCATCTGGGCACAGTGTAACGCAGCCCTGGGAAAGGCCAGGCACGCTGTGATCTTCCACTCTCCAAAATCAAAGCAAGGCAAAGGCTGTTGCTCCTTTTTCCCCTCTTGCTAGAGGCTAGAAATCCCATCAAGATCCAAAGTGTATCATTCCAGGGGGAGATTTGTAATGGGGGAAGGGGCAGAATTGGTTATTTGATGATTGGGTTGGTTTGGTTTTTTTTAAAAGTCCTTAATATCTCCCTTCCCTCCTTCACCGTACTGCACAAATCCCCTTTCCAACACATGCACGAGAGCAGAGCTGAACCGTTCGCACAGAAAACAGGTGATAAATCACAGGGCAATTGATTCAAACCATTCCAGGGAATGGGAAACACATGGACGGTCTTTCTAATTAACTGTTTGATATGGCTGCGGTGAGTTTGGGTGTAGTTTCCAATGTTTTGCATTTGGCTTGTCTCAGCCTTCTCCATGGTAACTGCAGTTTACCGGAAAGTGAGAAAATCCTGCATTCGAGAGAGCTGAAGTGACTTGGTACAGTTCAACTCAACCACAATAAAAAAGAAAAAAAAAAAAAAAAAAGTAAATACGGTGTTTCCTCTGTGGGAACGTTCCCTCCTCTTTCTCTTTCCAGCTGGAAAAACAAAACAAAATAAAAGGTCCTTCTGCTTTATCTGTAAATCTCAGCGTTCTGATGGGTTACAGACCGGCTGCCCTCCGAGACACACGCTGAGGTTTGCGGGTCGGGGTGAATTCCCTCTGCCAGCTCTCCCACCCGTACGTAAATGCCAACTGAGGTACCCAAAGAGCCCCTCTGTCACCTCTTCTCAGTCAAACTGCCCACCAAAAAACCTGAGAAGTGTCAGGCCGCGGGTGTGCCGAGACCCCTTTCCACCCACACTGCTCAACACATCAGTCTGTCTGTGCGTCTCACGCGAGACACGTCGACGGGTTTCTTTTTATTCGCGGGGTGGCATCTTGCACCAAGGTGTCACCGTCTGGCTCTGGGGTTGTAGAGTGCCACCCCCAACGTGGCGGAGGGGGCTCAGGGTACGCGTTGCACCCATTTAGCCCTGATTTACGCTGTCAAAGTAAGCAGGCCTTTTAATTCATGCTTAATTCACAGCGATTCTTCAATTCGGGAAGCTCTGTTAAGGACACAAAATGCTCCAAGAGGTGGCTGCTTGTTTTGGAAGAAGAGCGAGGCCAGCCTTGCAGGACGCGCCGCGACATTAAACCCGCGTGCTTCTCCCGTGGGAGACGGGAGCTGAGCAGGTGCCCATGGGACAAACCCGGGGAAGCATCCGACCGCCTGGAAGGGGAGCTGCTTTGGTGACCCCCCACAGCACCGAAATCGGGACGGAGCTGACCTGGAGGAGTTAGAGGTGACGCAGGGCACAAGGACTGGGTGCTGCGACAGCTGCCAGAAGGGGTTTGCGAATAACAGGAGGACGGGGAAGGGTGGGCTGGGGGGGACGGAGATCTGCCAGGGCCACCCGAGTCACTCTGGACGGGGTTAGCGAGGTGCCCTGGGGACACTCGCCCCAAACCTATTCAAGCCCAGCACGTCCTGCTGACATCTCCGGAGTAGCCGGTGCATTAAAATGTAATTTAGAAAGGAAGAGAGGTTTAATCCATCTGTGTTTGAAAACAGCCTTTTCCCATATCCTGCTTTTGGCACGGCCTCCCAGCTGGGGCATTGCACCTCGCTCCGTAACACGGGCGCAGCTGCTGCGGCCGAGGAGGGGAGCGCGACGCAGGCACCGAGTGGCAAACGAGGTCGGGAAGTTAATTTTTTCTTTTTTTATTGGCTTTTTTTTTTATTTCCCCCACCACCCCCACCATTTGTACCCTTTCTGCACCACAACTCCCTGGGGCCCCGGTGGAACATCTGGCCAAGCCACTTCTGGTTCCATTTATTGGCAGATAATTTATTTGCGGATCAGCAGGGAAAAGTGACCCAACCATTTACTGGAGGTATATTGGTTGACCCGTTGGTGATGCTTGCTTGCACACAGGTTCGTTAGGTGTTTGGGGCCTGATCCAGACCCAAGGAAGTCAAATGCAGATCTCCCCTTTAAGATCCAGGGCTGTTAGATCTTGGTCCAAAAACACTGGGGGAAATTAGTCAAATAAATGCTCTGTGAATATTATTACATATTATTCATTCTCTGGGACTACTTTAAAGTGTTATTCACTCCTTGTGCATATTATTAAAGCAGCTCCCACTCAAAGAAGGAAATTAAATTGTAAAAACCAGTGTTTCCCCCTGTCCCCTTTTATCTTTTACGCTCTTTTTGCCCACCATCCCTTTCTTCCAGCCTTTATTTTCGGCAGTCTACAAGCTCAGGATAAGGCAGAAGCACCCCAGATCCCAGCGCACGAGCAGTTTAATGCGGGGACCGTCTTCTGGATCCGTGCTTTCGCAGCACCTATTGCTGCGAGGGCTTGCCCGTCCTCCTCCCTGCTGCTTACTTCTATTGTAGCAGTAAGCTCAACTCATTGCATCTGCAAGGTGTCAACAGGCTAATACTCCCTTGTCAACAGACTCTTCGAAGCTCTCTTAAGCCCTTCCAATGGCCGTGGATCCTATTCAAATTCTGTTCCCCATGTTTGGCTAAAATTATCCGGCTTTCAAGAATATAAAGTGGTGGGTTGTTTTTTTTTTTTCCCTTGCACAATCAAAAGCGTGGGCTTATTTTTTCTTTGAATCGAAATGCAGAGGCATTTTCCAAGGAGGCATTTTGGAAAAAATAATGAAAATTTTGCAAATTTTGCAGCCAAAAGTCATTGACCCTTTTCCCCAGGGAGGAGTTTCATTTACTGCTGGCATCGCCATGCATACCGGTGGTCAACCCCATCGTACACGTGGCTAATCACAGCGTATAAAACGAAACAGGATTCTTTGCATGGGCTTTTGGGAAGAAAAGCCAGAGCCTGCGCTGTACAGGGAATGCTTCACCACTGGGCACGTCGGTGCAGAAACCCCTAGTTATGTGCACAGCACAAGGCAGCGCAACAAATCCTGCCGATTTTCCAGCACCCGTGGACCGGCAGGACCCGGGAGCCGGCAGCTGATCCCATCTTGATGGCTGAGAATCTTCCCGGCACTTCCAAAACACCCTGAAAAAAAGCAATATCCCCTGTTGCTGGATAGCACCTGGGGACAGATCTTTATTTTTACGGACTCAGCCTGCGTGCCAGCCTCCCGTGCACATTTTTAGCAGTTTTATCAAACTGTTAACACCCTGCCCGGTTCTCAAGTCGCCACCCCACCGGGAGTGCACCCCCAGCCACGGCCGGAGCGGCGTCCTTTGCTGAATCAGTGATGGAAATGCGTCCTCCTAACGTGCCCCATGCAGGTGGGACTGTGCCGGGGGGAGACACCTCTCCTCCCAGGGGCTGTCTGAGGTCTATTAAGGCCCCGCAGAAATGCACAGGTGGATTTTAATCCACCTCGGGTAGCTTTCGGCAGAGGGTGCGAAGGACTTTGGCTGGTGCCGGCGAGATGCCGGAGGACGGCAGGAACTGCCCACCTCTTTGGGCTCACACGGGAGGTTTCCCTTCCACCTGCACGGCCCGAGCCTGACATCAGATCTCACGGCGCCGGCTCTCACGGGGGATTTTCAGCTGTAATGAAATCTGCTTTTCCTGCTTATGACCAAATCCAAACAATTAAATTAAAAAAAAAACAAAATAAAAAAGGAAAAAATTCCAAGCCAGAAACGAAATCGCCACGTGCTTTCGTAGCTCGGTAGGGCTTCGGGATGGGTTTCAGCCCTGCTGTCCTTTGCCTTTTACTTTCGGCCGGGGAGGAACCGGTGGGACTGTGCGATGAGGAGACTGTTTACAGAAACAGACTTTTTCACCAGACATCTACCCTTCTTGACGGATATTTGTTTGGAAAGAGAGCGAGCTCTAAATGATGGCGGATGTTGATTTCTGCAGTTTCTTTGAACTCGCTGGCTTAACGGGCCCCATTAAGGACTTACTCATTTATGGTGAAACAGTTGGGAACTGAAAAAAGGAGAACCTCCTCTAGTCCGGAGGGACGACTGGCCGCTGCTTTCCACTCCAGCACTGACTTACCGTGTGACCTTGGTCGTGTCATCTCATCTCCCTTGTCCCCTCCGTAAAAGATGGCCTGTGGTGCTTATGGAGACGCTGCTATTTCCAGCCCAACGGCCCACGGAAAGCCAAGGATCAGTATTTTTAAAGACAGTAGCCGCAGCGGTGTTTTCTTCACAGGCTCTTTCTGCATTCCTGCGTTTCTAAATCCTTAGCCCTTTTAATTTCTTGGGAAAGCGTCTGGTTTCCAGCTCTGGGTCTCTCCAATCTGTCATTTTACACAAATATACAAACACCCCTTTTTTGGATGATGGATTAAGGCTGCACTTTGGCTTGGATCACACAGCCGAGACTGGAAGAGGGGCTTTGAAGTCATGAAAATTTCACATTCCCGTACTGCCAGCAGAACAGCGCACAGGAGAGACATACACGCTGGGAAACACAGACCCTGGCACATTTACAGTGCTCCAGCATCATCCCGTGTAACATTACACACTCAGTTAATTCACCTAAAGGGCATCGTTACCCTCTGCTTCCTCTGCCATTAAGAGGGAGCGAGTTGGATCTCACATGGATTTCCACTGGAGGACATGCTCCTGGCCTTTGAGGGAGCCCTCGGGACCGCCGCTACCGCAGACCCCGCGGTAAAACCCTATAATAATATTGCATCCGTCCACTCTGCCCTCCCAGAGCGGTGCAATGCCAGCTTAACACATGCACAAATTGCCTCCCCAGCAGAAAACACCCTTGTATTCCTTTCCCAGCGTCTCCATCCCTCCCCATCGCAGGGATTTGTTTTGGACAACCCCTTTGCAGTGACACCGGGGCAGCGGGAGCCTTGCCTGCAGGACCTGGGACACGGGTGAGAACAGCCTGTAGTTTGTCTCCCAAAATGAGCGCGAGGGCTGTGGCGTTGGGTCCCAGGACCTTTCGCCTCGCACGTGAGAAGGCTCTGCTTGGAAAAATACTAGCGAGTACTGCGATGATTTTCTGCTGATTTACTAGCCGAAGCCGTAAATCAGCACTTGTCAGAGGCTTGAGTTACGTGCCTGTGCCGGAGACTGATGGAGCCAGCTGCCAGGAGGAATTACCAAGCAGCAAACTTGAGTCTGAAATCAGTGTTTTAGGCCTCGAAGCGAGCTAAAATATTCAGGTGATTTACACAGGAGGAAACGGCTTTATGTCCTTTTCAACTGGAGTCCTGAATCCTGCCAATAAAGACCTGCAAAATCTCCTGGTTTTAATCTCGCGCTCGGGAAAGACACTGCCAATTTAATGAATTTAGGCTGTGAATTCACCATGATGATTAGGTTTACGGGTGACGTCCCACCCCCTGGGTGGGAGATTTTGCCTCGGTCTTCTGCCGAGCAACAGTTTACCCAGCACACGCTGCCCGTCCGTTTTTCTTATCCCACCTTTTACGTATATTTTAGATACCGCCCTTGTATAAGCCTCGGCGACGCCTCAGTGCACGGATGCGGCAGGGACGAGCAAGACCGGA
This sequence comes from Sagittarius serpentarius, assembly GCA_034782735.1. Taxonomy (NCBI): domain Eukaryota; kingdom Metazoa; phylum Chordata; class Aves; order Accipitriformes; family Sagittariidae; genus Sagittarius; species Sagittarius serpentarius. Next base: position 2,398,935 of record JAVKLA010000081.1, read on the forward strand.
TGGAGGGGGGTTGTTTGGCTGTTCGGCAAAGCAGAGCTGGGCCGATTAGGAAAAGGGCGTCGCGTGTCGCGTGCAAGTAAATAGTGAGTGAATAAATAAGGTGCCAGCAGATGGTGCTCAATAATTTGCAGCATCCTCCCTGGGATGAAGTGGTCCATCCCCAGCAAAAGGCTGTTCGGAAGGAGGATTAAAAAGCTTTTGTTGCACCGAAAGTACCACTGCAAAGAGAGCAAGCTGAGGCACGGTTTATTGCATCGTGCTAACTTTATTTCAGACACATTGTGGCATTAACAAGGAGAGCGCCTTTTTCTTGCAGTCGGGCGTAAGCGCCTCGGCCCCTGATCCTGCTGCTTGTTTGCATCCCCGAGGTTTTGTTTGTTCAGAAAACGTACAGGGGCGGGGGGGGGGGGGGGAGGGGGGGGCGGGTGTTTCCCCGCCCCGTGGGTCCTGGTCCTATATGGGCCCCGGGGTCCTTGTCCCCATATGGCCCCTGTCCCCATACGGCCCCTGTGCCTATACAGCC
>JAVKLA010000081.1:2399557-2427690 GCA_034782735.1 Sagittarius serpentarius
GGGGGATGGGGGGACGGGAATAACATGAAAAAAAGACATTGCAATTCAGTTTCAAAAGAATCTCTCAGTGCCCCGGGAAGATAAAACTCCTAATCGTATCATTCGCCTTATCTCCCTTGGATGTTCCACTTCCATCGCTAAACTGCTGCGGCGGTTGCTTTGGGTTTTCTCATGTGTAAATGGAAAAGTATGAAACACAATGGTTCAGATGAGCAAGCGGCCTCGGAGGCAGGAGTTGAGCGTTTTTCTTTCTCCTGTTTCCAGGACTTAACGTGTTGGCACTTTCTTGGACATCCCTTTGGCTGGGATGCCTGTCCCTGTCCCTGCTCGCCTGCTCCCTCCTTGCCTCCCGTAACCTGCCCCTTGCACACCTCCTCCCGGATTGCCCCAAGGTCACACAGGAGCCGCCTGTGACATTGAATTTCTTCACTGTTCTGGCCTCGAGTGAGCATTTCGCAACTCTCAGACGCTCTGGGAAGGGACCAGCAGTAACAAACCCTCCTCCTTTAGACCCCCCCAGACCTCCTCTGGGGTCCAGGCCCCAGGGACCAGGTACCGGCCGGGTGGGCACCCAGCCCTCAAAGGATGCTCCAGCCTGCGAAGCGCCACGTGATAGGAAAATTGTGCAAACAACTTCGAGCACGAATGCACTTTCTGGATTAGGGCTGGTGCCCGGCCTGCCAGGAAAAACGGCGTTGTCCCGGGGGAAAGCAGCGTCATTAGCTCATTTCCCATCGGCGCGGGGAGCAGGCGGTTTCGATGCAAGCGAAGCCTTTGCAGCGGTGCCTGCCAAGCAGCCGGGGAAGGCGGCGAGATAGGACAGCGCGGGGCACCCCGGGGGCATCCCGTTCCCACCCCCCTCCCCCGGATGGACCAGCATCCCTGGCTGGCAGCACGGCACGGGCAGCAGGTGCAGGGATGGAGGCAGGAAACTGTTTATAGGGCTTAGGAAAAGCTGAGGTTTCTGGCAGGTTCCTGAGACATTCGGTTTGGCCCAGAGCTCTCCGCTGTATAAATTGTGGAATTGGAGTCGAACGTGAAACCGGAGCAATAGGCCAAAGGCAGAGCTGGCAGCTGGCTGGAGGTCTTTTTTTTTTTCCTCCGTGCAAGCGTGTCCAAGCCAGGCCTTTCGAAGAGAAGAGGAAGGTGAGGAAGGGGGAAGCCGAAGGGGAGCCCAGCAAAATGGGGATGGAAATAAGCCCCAAAGGAAGAGGGATGGAGCAGCGAGGGAGTGGAGAAGTTGATCCAGAGACTGCATAGTGGGAAGCATCTGCAAAGCAGGGCAGTCCAGGGAACGGGGGGAAGACAACACCTCCCCGGGGACCGTCTCCCAGGTGGGTGCCACCAGACCTGGCACCCATCCTCGGTGACACCGGGTGCTGTCCCACTCACTCCTGGGGCCTCAGCTCTGCGGCCACGCAAGCGGGAGGGTGTTTCTCCACCGATAGCCGATTATTATTGGTTTTGCTCGAGATGCAGTTCTGCTTTTCAAGATCAGGACCGTGCACTGGGTTGACCTCCAGCGTTTTACTGCCGTGTGGTTTGGATTAGCTGACTCATTGTTTATGGCGGGGTTTCACGGCCGTTTGGTGGGGCCGAGACACACGAAAAAAAATCATCTGTGCTGGGCACAGAGGGAGATTTTGTCTGCAAAGCATCGACGCGTTGTGAGATAGGCAGGAAAGCAGGGGTTTCCTGGGACTCCTGGAGAAACCTGTGGTTTCTCGTGGAGAATTTCTTATGTGTTGCAGGTAGCCCCCAGGACCGAGGGGATAAACAGATGTCCAGCGTCAGAAACCCTATCTCCATCCTCCCAACTTTTGTTTTCTCTAACCAGTCTTCCAGACGTGCTGGGGATAGAAGTCAGATGTAGTCTGAATAGATGTGAGGAATTCAAGCGGGGAAAATCGTACCATGTGGAGGAAGCAGGAATTTGAGAACAGAGCCACTCGGTACCGACCTTGCCTCCTTCTTCTCGTGGTTGTCTACTGAGAACCCCATCCTTTAATCAGACACCCCCTGAGCTCAGCGATGGGGGCTCTGGGGATCTCATCAACCTCAGCAACCCAAGCTTTCTTCTTTCGGAGGCCAAGCAAAGCATCAAGCCGTACTTCTCGGTAGTGCCATCATCCGCGCACGCCACCAGATGCAATGGGAGGTGCCAGCTCCCCGTAGCCTGTGCCCGCAACGACAGATGCTCTCCTGGAGCGATGGCTTCCTGCGGCCAGGTAGGGTTTTGCTGAACGAGCCCACTCCTCGTCTGCAACAAGGACATTTGAGCCTTATTCCTCCCGGAGTGTGTGATCTCAGCTGCCGGCAAGGACCGAGGAGGAGGTCAGGTCCATGTCCAGATGTCCGCAGGGTCTGTGGGCGTTTAGACTGTGGACTCCTTCCAGCCCCAGCCCCATCCCCGTTAAAACTCACAGGAGGTTTCCATTGACTTCACCGTGCTTCTGGCTTGCAAAACACTGAAAGATTCAACAAATGCAGCTGCTGTCACCGGTCGCCCCAAAACCCGCTGGCACGAGGCTCCTAAATAACCGGGGAGGTTGTCGGCCCCGCACATGGCTGTACCCCGTGCAAGGACCTTGCTCTCACTCCGCTCCTTGCATCTGCTCGTGTGCGAACATGCAACAGCAAATCCGCGCGTCAGTGGTGAATGAATACTGACATTTAGCGAGTAATTTGGCAGAGCCCGGCCAGCTGCCGAAGCCCACGTTGGCGTTTCCACGATCGAACCTGACCTGCAGAGATGGGGTGTAGTGCGGTCGCATGCAGCTTCCCCAAGGCTGAGGTTTGGCTTTAGGGTGGGACTTTGGCAGCAGTTTCTCCGGGTTCTGGCTGTAAAAAGGGGCATCCCTCTGTACTCATTGCCCCAGATGAAAACTTGCTGCATTTACAAGTGGAGATTTTATTTTTCAGCTCCCGAGCCCGCAAGCTCAGCCGGGAGCTGGCGGCGGCGTGGGGCTCGCTCTTGCTTTTTCGTCACCAGCACTAACGATCCTGCAAGAGACTTGTAAGGCTTGAGTGTGAGCTGGAAATGGCGGATGTGAAGACAGCTCCAGGTTTCTAGGCTGGCTTCGCTTTGGGCCTGTCTCAGGCCCGAATTCGGGTTCAGCTCGTGACAGAGGCAAGGGCAAAGTAGCAAAAATCGGATCAGACCCATGTTTGGGCTCTGAACTGCGATGCGGAGTTGTTCCCAGTAATGTGCCTTCCTGCAAACCATCTACAAGTCCTGGTCCGAAGCAGAGGGGTTGGCAGCACTCCCAGAGTCCTTGAGCACCACGTTGTTTCTTCCAGCACGCTCATGATGGAGCAGCAACGCGAGCTCCGGCTGCCACCCCAGAGACAGATCCATTCCTGTGCTAGATGACATCTCCTGTATGCCCAGCTCCTTCGTTAGGGCCTGTCGGGCTTTGCTGTGGAATATTGGTGCTTGGCAGCTTATAAATGCAAGGTGTGCTGGAGTTGAAGCAAAATGCGTAGTGTTAAAAAGCACAAGTGAAAGACTCTTGGGTCATCTTTATGTTCTTGACCTCTCTGCCACCGCTCCGAGCTGCTGTATGCCGCCCGGCGCTCGTAGCAGACAATATCCCATTGATTGCCTGAGGGGCTCATGCCAACGGAGAGGGTCGTGCTGACGCTCTGCAGCATCGCCGGGCCCCGATCTGCCCTTGGAAATGCCTCACACAATGCACCGACTGTGTACGTCAGCGCATCGTAGCACCAATACAATGTTGTTGGAGGCCTGATGATCAGCAGCACAAAAAGGGTCTTATGGCGGCGGGGCACAGGCGTTCCTTTCTCAGGGCGACGAACGTCATTGATTTACTCCCTCCTCTCACTGGAAACAAAATGCCCTTTAAAAATAAAGCAAAAGAGCTGAACTGGCCGTGCCTTCGGTCTGAATACCGCCGGTCCCCCTTGCTTGGCCTTTTCTGTAGGGTGCCCTGCCCGTGCTGATAACCCCGGCCCCCAGGGAGAAGGGAATTAGCACTTCATATTTCTAACGTGCAGGTCGGGAGCAAGAGCCCGGCCGGCCGGCCGGCATCCGGGCTGCTGCCGTCCCGTGCCGAAATTCCTCCTGCTCTTTGCCAGCAGCCCCGGTTGGGTTTCATCTGATCCCTTCTCCCTGGAGAGCTGCCGGCATCGGCAACACCCCCAAATCTCCCTCCTCCCGGGAAATGCTGTTAGCAGGCGGTAAAAGCGAATGTGCGAGGTAGGAACCAGACCTTGGAAAAGGCTGGGTGAAAAGCTGAGGAGAGCTCAAATGACAACATAAACCCTCCTGGCCATGAAACGTGGGCAAGGGCTCCGAGGGGCTGGCTCCTGTCGGAGGCTCCATCATCCAGCCCCGTCCTCGGGGTCGGGCAGGGACTTTGTTCTGCGCGGTGTTGCGGTGTTGTTTGGTTGCGCTTTTCTTTTTTTTTTTTTTTTTTGATCTTTAATACCACATTATTTTTATATAAGCCTCTTTCCAAAACAGGGCCTACAAAATCTTCAGGCGATGTCCCCTCTCCCTGCCCCTTCTTCCCCGAGTAAATATTTTTAGCTCTCGTAAACACAAGATATTAAGCACTCGAGAGTGAAAACCAATGCTCTGGGGAGGCACCACTACAGGGGCAACCCACGTTCCTCTCCATCCAGAGACGCTTAAAGCACAACCCAAAATTACACCCGTATTTTAGCACCTCTGGCTTGGACCCCATGGCGTGGGTTTGGGACCCACCAAATGCTCGACCCTGACCCCTGCTTCCCTCCTTCATGGGGAGCCGAAAGGAGGCAAAGCTCTGCAAAGCAGGTACCAAACTGGGATTTTTTCAAAGGAAGCCCAAAGGAACGAGCTGGCCAGAGCTCAGTGGGTTGCAGCTATCCCCAAAATGTCACAGAGCTTGGAAAACTCTCATCCCTGTGGTTAATCCCCCCGAGCCTTTGCCGGATACCGTGCAGGAGACGCTGTATACAAGGATGCTTTTGCTGTCTCTTGCTGCCTCGCGGTGCCTGGATCGCATGCTGATGAGGTGCTGTCTTTCGGTTTAGACAGCAGAGGGGGAAAAAAAAGGAAAGATTTATAAATTCTCCAGTTTGAAAGCCAAGTGGAGGTCTCCTTTGATTCAGCCTCACCCCCCTCCATGATCTCCTTTGATTCAGCCTCACCCCTCTCCATGAGCTTTTCTACTGTCGCTGCCCGAGCTCGCACCAAAGTACGTCTCTCCACTCTCCGATCCCGGCTTTGATCACAGAATCCCTGCAGTCTTCACCAGATTTCCCTAAAATTGATGGAAAATTCACCCTCCACCCTTTCTTTTCCCCCCTAGTCAAAATGTTGACGTTTGGGGAAATCTGAGCAGCCACAGCATTTCTCTGTGTTTTGCTGGAGGCCAGCGCCCTGGTTTTATACAAATTGCACAAGGGACCGCAAAAAGAGATAAATAAGTTGCCCACAAGGATCGTTTGGAGCAGTCCAGCGAGAAACGCCGTCCAGTTCCCAGGTCTCAGCGTTCGACCCGGGTTGCGCAATGAACGGGAGGGCTGGGATTGGGCTGATGAGTGCAAGATGTCCCCAGGAAAGGGGACATCCAGAAAAAGCTGGAGGAAGCCAAAGCCACCAGTGCCAGGAAAGGACACTGGGAAAGTCTTTGATGAGAGCAGATATGACGTTGGCTTGGGTGCAAGAGTCCTTTGAAGAAGCAAGGGGCTGAGGACGTGGCTGTGGGACAGCAAGTGGCTTTCTCTGGATGCTTGGGGCTGTTTAATCTGTCCAGCTCCGGTCTGTGGGACTCGGGGTGGCCTTGCAGAGCTGGACTCACCAGGGCAAGGTCTAGCGTCGCAGCCTGGGGAAGGGGCTTAGTGGCAGGGCTTAAATGGAGCGAGATCAGAGCTAGGCTCCCGTCCAAGGTTCAGGGCAAGGCATAACTCTGAATTTCCCAAGCTACCCAAGCCTCCTGGGTTTGCAGCTTTGCGGCCTCCCGAGATCAGATTCCCATGATGGATTCCCAGCGGCAGAGATAGAAAGCTTCCCAAAAGGGCCCAAATCCCATCTGCTGAGCAGCCTCCTTCTCAGGCTATTTGCGGTATTTGGATTTCTGAAGAAAGCAGCAAACAAGGAGGAATTTCTCCCTACTCTGAGGCTCCTGATTCCCTCCTCCCTGGGGAACCTCCCTTCCCCCTGCAGCAGCGACGCAAGTCCGAGGCCAGCCCATCGAACGGCCCGGCCCGTGGTGGCGGCTCTTCCCACCATCCTTCTGGCCCCAAAAGCCTCCTGCTGTGGAGCCATCCCGTTGCCATCAGGTGCAATCAGACCCCTGCTTTCTTCCTCCGCTGGGTATTTACAGGATTCGTTGGGCTGCGATTTGCACAACTGAGGATAAGGCCCTTTTTTTCAGCTCCCCTGATCTCGAAGTAGTGGCTGAAAGCTCAGGGGCATCCCAGTTTGTGGTCGCATGTCTAGAGGGTCTGCGTTAATATTTCTTTCCCTCCTGCTCCTCTCCCACACCCTCACTTTCACCTTCTTGGGGCGTAGTGTCATCTCTGAGGATTTGTGGGCTCTGCTTTCCAAAGGGGAAAGGATGCTGAACGCTTTTCGTAACCCAGCCCCAAGAGCTGAGCCCTCCAGCGTCGTTTCCCCCCTTGTCCTCTTTCCCAGCCCTGAGATGGGAGTGGTCTCATCACCAATGGGTGTAAATGGTGGTGACATCAACCGGGGACAACGTGCCTCTCCCCTCTTCCCAATAAAATACATATATCATCGCCTGCGCCATTCATTTTCCTCTCACCACTCCCCGTTTTGTTTACCCCCTGATTTAAGCGCTGCCAAAAGCCCTCCTTGCACAGCAGCGGGCTGTGGATCGGGTTTGCTGTCCCTGAAACAAGGCGATGTCAGCCTTGAGGGGAGATGTCAGATTGCCCTGAGTCATAACAAAACCCCGCACATTCGTTTTCCTGTCAAATCGGCTTTAAACAAGCCCGATGTGAGTAAACATGGAAGCGCAGATTGCAAAGCCTGTACAAACACTCCCGGCTAACCGGTTTATACTCAGCAGATGTTAATGTTTAGCGGGCGGGGATGTGCCAGGAGGCTGAAGTAAAAGGGTTTCCTTCCACGGCAGGCGAGGAGGCAAAGGTGACGTGGCTGCCGGAGCCGGCCCTTTTCGGTGGGCGAGACCCACGTGGCAGCGGGCGGTGGGATGCAGGAGGCAGCGGTGCGGCCTGGAGCATCCCCAAAACCCCTCGCATCTGCCTGGTACCTCTCGTTTGGTCCCGATTCAGCCCGGCACGCAACTCAAATCATCTCTGGGGTGGGCTGGGATGAATATCACCTTCGCGGGGTGTGTTGCAGGGGTTTGGGCAGGTTTGTCGGTCGGGGCCATTTAGTATCCGTAAGAGCGGAGCTGCGGCACGTGTAGGAAAGTGGCCGCAATCCTGAAATAATGTTATCTTAGCAAATGGTTTTGTTACGGTTGTCGGCTTCCTTGAGGAGCATTTCTTAATCCAGAAAAGCAGCAGTCCCAATGGCGGCGGGAAGTTTTTCATTGTCGGCTCCGAGGAGTTCGGAGATGAGAGGTTAGGGGGAAAGGCACGCAAATCCACTGCTCCAGGGAAGAAAAATACAGGATCTCTCCTCGGTAAGATGTGAAAATGCCTTGGAAATACTGGCTGCATCCAGATGTGAACTCAGGTAGCCCAAACCCGTGACGGCGGTGACCAGATGTGGGCTATGAGCAGCTGCCGGCGTTGCTTTAGCGAAGAAAATCTGACAGAAAGCGGAGCAAAAGAGGATCTCTGCACCTGTGACAACGCCGCTCCTCCTGTTTCTTCATTTCGCCACATTCTTTGCATTGTTTTTCACAATATTTTGGGCAAACCCCAAATATTTCCGCTCGGAGAAGCACAATATTGGCTTTTTGTCTATATACCAGCAGCGTTTCCAGCATGCGCGCTGCAGGCACAGCCCGGACCTGCAGCCTGGACGGGAAGATACGCTGCATTAGGACTGCAGGAGTTTCACAGCAGCTTGGGGTACACCCAGCAACTTGATTTTGGTTTTTTTTTTTCATTTGGGAAAAAGAAAGCGTTATGCTTTTTGTACAGCGGGATCTATGGGGTGTTTTTTAGGAGGCACCCACCGAAATTGAAGCTGACGCCGGGAAAAGAGGCAAAGCGGCAGACTAAAGGACTGAATGGGTCAAGAGAGGAGTTTTATGTCTCCCCTGCAGCTGGCTCGACTCTGATCCAGCAAAGCGATGTGATTTCTTGCAAATACCCATTTGTCTAGTGCAAGACGCCTTCCTTGCCCTTGGCTCGCGGTCCAAACCCGAGCCCTACCACAGCTCCAATGGGTTTGGAATCCGTCCTGCAGGGGCAGCCGCGGCTTGAGCACGGATTGAGCCTCTGTGGCCCAGACTTGAGCAAGAGCTCAAGATTGCTTCTAGCTTCAGAGGTCGTTTGGCACAAAACCCTACAGCCACAGGAGGAGAGAACTTGTGTATATGTAGGCGATATATATGCATAGGCGAACCAATTTGAGGGACGAAAATGCCATCCGGAGAAGACTAAAAGGTGCATAAAAGCGTGGAGGACTGGAAATAGCAGCACGTGGGCGGCAGAACCAGAAGGTCCCATCCCAAGGGAGCGTCACCTTAATACAAGCAAACGTAGGCATGAAATACCTCGCTGCTGCTCCGTCAAGGATTTATCCCCGAAGGTTTGGACTCGCTACCCAGAACAAGGAGGATTTAGGGCCTTTTCCTAAAAGCTTGCATCTCTCCCACCCAGCAGCGCGCTGCTGGCATCCATCAGCGGAGCCCCAGAGCCCCCGTCTGTCCGTCCGTCCGTCCCACCGTGTTGTTTGGTTTATCGACATTTTCAGCCCCTACTTTCCCTGCCGCGACGGGAATGCTGTCGGGTTTTTTTATCTCCTTCCCACTCCGGTTTTATCAGTTATTTATTTATTTGGGTTTATTGCTTCCCTTGTTCGTCTTGTCGTTCCGTTTGCTCAATCCCTGAGGCTGCTGAAATGAGGCACCGAAAAAGAAAATATAGGACAAATAATTATTATTTGCATGTTCTCTGGAACAAGCCAAGAAGGAGTCTCCGGGGAGAGGGTGGGATTCGCCTCTGTTTGTTTCTTCAGAGGCAATATTAAAAAGGAAAAATGTGAAAAGGCGGGTGGAAGAGTTAACCCTTGCCGGAGACGTGTCTCCGCACCACAGAGGGGGCTGAGATCTCCCAGCAGCGGGGAGGAGAAAGAGGATGAATCAGAAACAGGTTCCCTGGTGCTTTTGGCTTCCCACCAGCAGAAACAATGCAAAACTAAAACGCGAGAGGAATCCTTGGCAGCGAGGAGAGAAAAGCCGTGCGGTTTGGTACCCAGGGCAAAGCGAAGGGCAGGGTTATTTTTTTCCCGTGTAAACCCACCCCTCCCCTCCAAAAAAATATACACCCCCCGCCGCCCCGATGGCATTTGTAGGAGCGAATCCCAGCCGGGTTTGGTGAATGGTTTCCAGGTCTGGGTGTGAAGGAGATGAAGGGCTCTCGCGTGGCACGTGCCAGGGGCCGAGCGCCCGGCTGCGTGGGGTGCTCAGCCGAACGCCCCGAGGGCCGAGGAGCCCCTGCGCCTTCCCCCAGGGCGGCTCAGGAGAAAACATTTGCATGCCCATCGCTTTGTACCAACTCATTGGCTTTGCAACGGAGTTAGTTTTGTGCTTTTGTGCCTTTATTTTTCCCCCCTTTACTAAAAGGAAACAAAAACTTAGGCTCCCCCGCGGACGCACGCGAGGCGCTTGTTAAGGCAGACTTTTCTTTTTCGGGTCCAAATAGGAAACGTCGGCCGCGATCGGAAAACCACCTTGGCTGAGCGCTTCCAGCAACCCTTCGGCTGCATTAGAAAACAAAATCCCTAAAGGCTTTCTAATTGCATCTGCATTGGGGATGGGAGGAAGGAAGGAAGGAAGAATAGGTGCAAGGAATTATGCAGAATCATTTATACGGGAGATGGACTTTTTTTAAAATAAAGAGCAGCTTAAATGCTTTAAAATTACGTGCTTCAAGACGTCAGAGCCTTGCTCTTGAGGAGATGGTCCTAAGGACTGGAAGGGGGATACATGCTTCCCTTTCCCCTCCTCAAAAGCAGAAAAAAAGTAAGTTTAAAAGGGACTGAGCCACAGATTGCCTTTTCAAAAAGACACATATTTCAAACAGTTTTATACCACCAAAAAAAGCACACTGCGAACAACATAGAAGTGGTTTTCCTTTCTTCCCCCATCACCTTTTGGCAGCCGTCATTTTGCCTGCCCCTCTGGGGACGGCGTAGCACAGCAGGCGCAGACTCACGGAGGGTCTCCAGCAGCTCTGCGATGCTCCGGGGACGTGGAAAAGCCAAAAAAACCCCGGGATTCAGGTGGGATAACAGCTGCTTTGCATTAGCATCTCCCTCTTGAGGTTTCCCTTGTTTTTCTTCTTTCTCCTTGTTTCCTTTCCTTCCCGCTCGCTCCTTTTTCTCCTGCCTTTGGGAGAAAAAAAGAACGCAGCCCAGGTTCTCCCTGTCTTTCAGTGTCCATTTTCCTCCGCGTTTGTTTTTCCACGTAATATATCCTCACCTCTAAAGTAAGTGCTGAAGCCAGGGGGTTAATGGGCAACTTGGGAAAACTATGATCAAGGCCCTACCTTGCCGCAGCCATCCTGCGCGACCCCGAGCAAGACCCTTAAACCCGGATCTCGCCTCCCCCTAAATCCCGGGGGTATCTAAAGCTGGATGAAGACGTGGCCTTTAGTCTCCCTAATTTCATTTAACATCTAGCGTGGGGTTATTGGTTTTTTCCCCAAGCTCCCTGGGATTTTTTAAGATGCCCAGATAGACCGGGCTTAAGTAGACTCAGTCTACTCTTTACTCATCATCTCGCTGCACCTTCCCCTCCATCCCTTGTCCAGATGTCCTTCCCCTACCTCTCACGCCTGTGTTTCTATAGCATATGGGGGCTGCTTCTGGCCAACATATGTCATCGAGAACACAGGGAGCCTTAATTATCTCTGTCATGATGATGTGGTCCCTATAGTGACCATAATTTCGGGAACATGTGTTTCTGCTATCCGGAGCCTGGGCGCTGCACTTTGAAAATATTCCGAACAACAGGGAGTTGCAGAAAAGGCCGAAGCAGTGTATTAGCAAGAAAAAAAGCCCGTTCTGTGACGTGGGGAGGGATATATTTAGGATATTTTCTCAGCTCAGTACACCCCAAAGGCTTTGATTCAGCCTCGGTGTAAACTTCCAGCATGTGTGTGAAGTTGCCTTGCTTACGGGCTGTACCGAGCAGGGAGGTGCTGAAGCCCCTGCTCAAAATTAAGAACAAGCTTAAGGGCTGGGAAAAACGTGCGGTATTTAAGCACGAATCGCAATTAAACAGCGAAATGTGGCCCTGCGTGCCTCGGTGGCTGAGGGACAGAGTGTATCGCCTAGCCAGCCCCGGCGGTGCCCGACGCTTCGGCCACCTGAAAGGGTCTCAGATGCTCTGCTGAATCCCTGCCATCTCTGTTTTTTAATTTAGAGCAAAAAGCAGCTGTTGCTGCGAATAATTGCCTTTACGCCTCGATTACGTACAGTGTTGTTCCTTCCACGACTCCAAAACATTTTCCCTTGAGGGCTTGTATTTCCAGAGCTGTCAATCCAACACCTCTCACCAGCGCTAAATTCATTTACAAGGAGGGGCGGGGCGGGCGGGGAAGCTTTAAAAAAATAAATAATCAAGCCACATTAAATAACCATTTGGGAGACCGTCCGCCTCCCAGGCTTGCTTGGCTGAACTTGATATTAATTAGGCTAAATCCAAACGCAGCACCTTCCCCAGGAGTCGGCTGGAAAGCTCTCACCGCTCACCCCATGGCTGCAATTTCCAAGGGCTTTACCTAGTTAAGGATTATAATCTTTAACAGCTGCCTGATTTACTCAGCTCATACCCTCGGAGATGCTGACACGGTCCTCGGCCGACGAACGCTGTCTCTCTCCTTCTGCCATCGCTTCTTCGAGGATTACGCATTTATAGGAGGGAAAGTATGTGATGGAGACCTCCAAAAAGATAAAATCCCGCTCCTGCCACCGGTCAATAAGGAGGTGGGGGTCTGCTTGCCGTAAATCCACAAGTTTTGCTTGCCAGATTAGAGCTGGCCGGACAAAATTGGCACTGATGGCGATGTACAATTAGAAAAAAATATTAAGGAAAAAAAAAATCTAAAAAAAAATACCAAAACAGCAGAAATGCTTGTGGGAACGTGTCGGTTTGCTGGCTGGGGAGGACGACGGGGGGAAGTTTAGTCTGCTGCAAGTAATCAGCAAGGGTCGGCATCGCCGGGGGGTTGGCATCCCTCCCCAGCTCGTCTCCATCGCCCAGCTGCGGACAAGCTGCCCGCCTTTTCTGCAAGCGCCTGACCCGGGGTTAGGGTGAATGACACATCTTCGGAGCCGCCGGAGTGGGAAAAAGGCCTTTTTGGCTTGGAGAGCAGGTTTGTTCCTGCCAGATTCGGGGAGGACCGGCCGTAGCCAGCTCAGTCTGTCCTCTGCGATCGGCTCCGCGGCCGTCGGCGCCGGGAGAGGTGACGGGGACAAGGCGGGAGAGGGGCCGGGGTCTCCCATCTCTCCTCCACAGCAGCGTTTCATTTTACATCACCGACCTCGTGTGAACATCCCCGTTTTCCCCGTCCGGCGCGGGGCACGGCAGAGCGCGGCGCTGCCCTTCCCAGTTTAGTTCCAGCCCCGGGAGAGGTTTTCTGCAGGACACGTGTTATCAATTAGGTCCATTTGTTCAACCTACGTCTGGTTTTGCTTTTGTCTCTTGGCAAAAACCGATAATAACAGCAATAATAATAGCAATAATAATAGCAAGGCTGCATCCCAACCTCAGGGAGCGGATCCGCGGCCACGTCGGAGCCCTTGACCAGAAAGACAGATGAGGCAGGAGCGCTGCCCTCACCCTCGATGGTTTCTCTCCCTGACGTTATACTTCAGGTAACCCTCTGGTTTTTGGTGGTTTGGTTTGTTCGGGTTTTTAATTCTTTTTCAAGCTTCTTGGGTTTCAGCTTAGGACAAATGAAAACAAGCAGATTTGCGGGCGGTCCCAGATGCGGGGTCGGGTTTTAGTTGCACAAAGGCATTCGCTAGGGACTGCCCGAGCCACCTTCAGTCCTCGGGCTCGGCCAAGGATGGGTTTGGAGGGAAGCCCTCGGGGGTTTGGCTGGAGAACCGCGGGACCTTCGTTCTCAGCAAATCCCCTTGCGTATCAATTCATTTAGGGAGTTTAGCACTTGTTAGATGTGTTGCCGCAAGAGCTTAAGAGGCTGGAGATCTCGATGTCCCATCGTGAACACCAGCCATGCCTCCGGCTACTATGCCCTGAGGATAAATTCAGTTTTCATGCTGTTTTTACTGCTTAAAACGTAAGAAAAGGTGTATTGGGTCAGAGGGGAGGTCTGTCTAATCCCGCGTCTTTCTCCCAAAGCGGCCAAAAGCAGCCGCCTGGGAAAGTGCACAAGAAAAAGGCAAAGAAAGTGGATGGAAGGCTAAAACAACCGGGGGAACTAAATGCACTTGTGCTAGCAGAGGACTCGAGTCGGTCGTCTTTTTTTTTTTTTTCGTTTTTTGGTAGGTGGTTTTCCTTCTTTTACACAGAACCCCCCAGTGCTCTCCGTGTGCCAAAGCCAGGGAAGAGGAAAATAACATGCTACCAGAGGGGCATTTCAGAAATAGCCCCTGTCCCTCTCCCAGGGTGTAAGTAATTCCTGGGAGCTTGGGCACAATTCCCTGGCCTGAGGGGGTGAGCCTCTTGCCCATCAACCTGTCGGCCACCTTCAATTCCCTGGCTGGTTTTAACCCCATTTTAGCCACAGCAAAGCTGACGTTTCAAAGCTACAGGTTCCCTTCGCATTTAGCGGAGGTGGAGGGTGCGGGGGAAGGCGCATCAGTGTCCCCTGAAGGGAAAAGCAGCCAGCTCAGCCTCTCATTAGACATCAGAGAATCCAAAAGAAGACAAGTTCACAGTGAAGGGAAGCAAAACAGAAAATCTTTCGGTGTCAAAAAACTAGGAAGCCCAAGAGGCGTCGGCGACACCATCTCGGGGTGCTGGGAAAAGCTATCCTTTCCCCTCAGACACAGCATATGATGCCCCGCATCGTTTCTCTTTCACCGGGAGCCTATTCCTGCGGCTGCAGCCTTCATACAGGTGCGGGACATCACCGGTGTCACCCCGCTTGGTGCCAGGTGTCGGTGTTTGGCTCAGCCCCATTAAGTCACCGCCGGTTTTCCTGCAGCAAAGAGCCCTGAGCAAACAGACCGTGACTTGGCTGAACACCGGCCTTCCCTTTGAGCGGGTGTTTCTGGCACTGGGGCTTCGTTCCTTCCTTCCTTACCAGGTAAATACTTGGGGCTTGGGTGGTTCTTTGTCCCTCTGGGTGATTTTTAAGGGCGCCTGGTTAAAAGTGCGGCTGTCACCTGGGGCTGGAGGAGCAAGGCGTTGGTTGTAACTCAGGTTTCTTCTCCTGAACAGGTACTCGAGGGGAAAGCTATGGCACCGGGTATCGCACTGGCTGGAAATCTCCCGCTCTGTTCCTAACAAAGCTGTTTGCAGCTGAAGCTTTTGCAGGGTGGGGTATATTTGGGCTGAAACTGATCTTTCTTGTGGGGAGGGGCACAGGCAATCAGTCCTTTATTTCCCCGTAGGAGCCAGCGAGGGGGAAGGTGCTCGGTTAGGTCTGTCGTGTTTGTTTCTTTATGGTAATGAAAAGCAAAGCGAGCTTGCCCCCAGTAAAACACGTCAAATTTGCCAAAACATTACAACATAGCCGAGGAAAAGAAATTGCGTTTGCTGGGGGAAAATAAAATACCAGGCAATCTGTCCCTGGTGAGAGCTGGAGGGGGTGACATCAGGCATCCCTGAGCTGACGTGTCCCATTAAAAGGAAGGAGTTTATCTCACCGTTGGCCCGATGTAACGGGGAAAGAGGGCTCTGACTCAGGGAGGGTGTGCTGGGAATCGGCAGAAGGAACATGCACGGCTTTCCGGGCACCCAGCAAGCCCGCAGCCGGGCCGGGCCAGCTCAGCTGTAAAGATAACCTCGCTTTTCCTGGACCATCCGAAGGTGAGGTGACAAGGGGCTGTGACTGAGGCTTTGTCCGCCTACGGGGCGGATGACTCCAGAGTAGCACATCGGGAAGGGATGGTCCCGTAAAATGGGATGCGCAGACACGGTTGTTCCAGGATATGAGAGTGTTGATCCGTTTAACTCTATATTGCTGTCATCCTGACAAAGGAGCATCCTGATATCAGGCTAAAGCAAACCAGCCTCGTGCCCTTAACGCCCCGGTGCAGGCGAGCCCCAGGGCTTGCGGGGACTAATGCTCCACTGGACTCCTTCGGGCTGGGTTTTGTTTTTTGGTGGGTTTTTTTTTTTTGCCAACAACAAATCCTGTAGCAGAAGCAAGTCGGAATAAACCTGTTAGGCATTCAAAGGTGGTGTTTTTTGTTGTTTTTTTTTTTTCCTTCAGTTAATGAGTTGAGGCTTCAAAGAGGCCGGGATCGCAATAAGACAAGAAATGCTCTGCAGCCACCAGCTAAATGACATGGGCGCGACCGTGTCCCCTGGGGATCCAGGTGTAACTTTAAATACAGTTTTATTTCAGGTTTGCTATTGACGCACAAACAGCAGAGACTGATGTTTAGTATACATGGTATACACAAAGCAGCCAGTACGATCGGCATCTCCGTCCTTTTGCTGCACGCTCGGCAAAAGAACCGCCCACAAGAAATCCCTCCTGCCCCATCCTTCCCCTCCCCGTCAACGAGGGTGACAATTTCTCGGTGGCTTGGAAACCATCTGTTGGATGGCAAGACATGAAAGGGCAGCTCCTCGGAGCTCTGTCCCCAAATAAAAGAGCGGCAGACTCGGCTAGGCAGGAAAACCCTCCGAAAATGGATGATACGTTCATGGGAATGGAGACCTGGAAGGGATTTCCTAGAACATTAAATCCCGTCCCCTGTTGTGCAAAGCAACCACAACATCTGCTCCTGGCTCTGTCGAGCAGCGTGGAGACCCAAAATGTTCTTGTGTTCAAACAGGCATTACATAAATCCAGGGAGGATGGGTCCGCAAACGTTGTCACGAGGGGTCGGCTAAGCTGGTGGAAAGGTCTAGCAAGGAAACCCTTGTGCTACCGCTGTCCTGTTTCTTGTGATCTCTCTTGCCTTGCCCGCAGCTGGAGACCTTTCAGAGCAGACCAAAGGGCACAAGGAGTTTCCGCGCTATACCTGCGTGGGACCAAGCGAGCAAGGTAGGCTCCAAGCCTCTAGCTGCTGAGGCAGCATCTTCTGCCTACCCATAGCCTGTGTCTCACCCCTATAGTCCCTTTCTGCTGATCCCGACAACTGCGTAGCTCGACCCAGAGACTCTGGCTTGCTCGCAGTCACAGCTAACCGATTAAGAGGCGCCTTCATCAGTGGAAAAGCAAAAAGTGAAATGGTCTGAGCAAGGGACCTAAATGATGCGTTAAATGGGAAGAGGGCGGTGCATGAGGTAAGACAGCCTCCCACCACAGCGGGCACGATGCTACATAACCATCAGAGGTACAGAATAAACCCTTGCACAAAAGCCCGGAGGGTGAAACTGGTTGTAGATGCTCCGCAGCAGCAAGAGGTTCAAGGCCCCCTCTTTCCCCGCACGCCTGCACCCCGCTGAGCCCCTTTCCCCCAGGAAAGCCCAAGACCCAAATTTATCTTGCGCTCCCGCAGCTCGAAAGCGATGCCGGGGAAGCCGCCCCAGCTCTGCTAGAGTTCAGCTCAGGATGTCTCAGGGAGGCTCAACGCAGAGGAAAAGTAACCCAGCCTGGCCCAAAGGAGAGGGCGGTGGGATGTCTGGGCACGACGTACTGGTCCCATTGAGCAGCAAGCACCATTTCCAGAGTGGAGTCAAGTACCGGCAGCTCGCGGGGCTGCGTCTGACCCCGTTCGGCACCGCGCCGTGGTACTACAGTATAGTTGCTTGTTGCTTTTTTGGAATGACAGCTCAAATCTCGGGTCCGTAGTGAACCCCTTTTAGCCCTGAAAAACTTCAGGCGGGCGGTTTACAACCTGCCCTGCACCGGGGTGTAAAGGAGCATCCAGTTACGCACGGGATGCTCGCACAGCCCCATCCCAAAGCACCATAGGAAAACCTCAGCCAGGTGAGAGAGCCCACTGGGAATAACGCCGTCCCCGCTACGCAAGGTGTACGTCCACCGGGGCGGGAGGAAGGAGGTTAAAAAAAAAAATACAGAGTTAAGCACCATAAAAATCTACACTGGTCAGGTCATAAACATGAGGAGAAAATGAAAATAAAGCCACCACCTTCCAGCCTGGCCCGGGGATGCTGCTGGGGCTCTCCGGACCCACCCGGGCTGCAAAGTCATCACCAGCGAGCCCTGGAGGTGTCAGTCCCAGCACCTCGTCACACCGGTGGTTGGACAGTATAATTTGCCATCGTTGCATTGGTAATTCCTTTTGGTCCCATTTAGCACGAGGGTTGGGGGAGTCCGGGAAGGGGGGTGGGGGAGGTAGGCTTAGCCCTGGGAAGATGACGGAGGCTGTGCAATTTAGGGACATCTCCCTGCCTGTACTCGGATCCATCCCGGGCAGCCATCCTCCTAGTTTCCACCTGTCCCCCCCCCCGCCGCCCCCGACTCCCAGCCTCCGCCGGTGGGTTTCCGCATTGTTCAGCGGCTTCGAGGTAGATGTTCGTTCCCGCTCTGTCTCCGAGCGACCTGGTCGGTAAAAGCCCTCTCTCCCGGGCACATGGGGTGTGCGTGCTCTGACCCCACACCCAGGTCCCTTTTTTTCCCTTCCCCCCCTCCCCCCGCCCCACCCCAGCTTGCTATGTGCTATGGACATCTCCCCCTCTCCCAACCCCTGGCTGCTGCTCAGCTGCATCCAGGCAGAGGAACACCGTGCCCTTCCTCGCAGACACCCCTTGACCCACTCAGCAGGGCCTCAAGGTGCAAAAATCCAGCTCCTGTGGCTTCCTCCGAAAATTGCAACTCTCCCGGGGCAGCAGGCGCCCGGTTGGGACCGAGCACTTCAGCGCCCGCCTCTTGAAACCCCGACCGCAGCTCTTGGAGCAGGGAGACCAAGGTCCAGCTTCCCACGCCGGGCAGGGCTCCCCGCACAGCCGGACGTCGGCCGGTCGCTGTGCCGCGTCGCACTCGGCGGCCGGTTGGCCGTAGGAGTCGCGACAAGCCACCGAACGCTTCTGCAACCCATCACCGCAGGTGACGGAGCAAGCCTCCCAGCCGCCCGCTGCCCACTTGTAGGAGGGACGCTTGTAGCTTGGTCTGCCACCGTCCAAGCGGTTGGACAGGCTGAGGACGCTGTTGTTGAGGTCCGGTGGCGTCTTGCCCTCCTTCTTGTAGGAGGACTTGTCCTCCTTGCTCTCCTTGGGGAGGTAGAAGGAGTAGCGTACCCGAGGAGGGGTCATCTTCCCCACGGAGAGCACCTCCAAAGTCAGGGGTTCCTGGATGGGCTTGAAGGCTTGGAGGCTCTCGACAGCGGTGCCGGTGCCGCTGTACCGCAGGACGCTGCCCTTCACCATCAGGTCCCTCTCCACGGCGGAGACGATGAAGTGGCCGTTCAGCAGGTACTTGCCCTGCCCGTTCTTCAGCGCCAGGTAGTTGTCGTCGCTGATCAGCCCCTTGTAGCCCCGCTGCCTGATGTCGATGTTGGAGGCGCCCGCGGGGATGACCACCACGAAGTTGTAGCCGTGCCTGGAAGAGAAGAGCGGGCAGGGCGGGCCATCAGGCAGGGCGGACGTCCCGCTACGACGTGGCCTCAGCCCGAAGCTCTGCAGCTACAGCCCCGAGATCTTCCCACCCCTTCGGTTATCTCCTCCTTCCCGTGGAGATCATTTTGAACCTCCTCCCTGCGCCGAGTTTCATCTAGGCTGAGGTCACCCAGACATGGGAAGATGCTTCAGCTCCTCTGGCTCAGCAGTACACGTGTACTGGAGATAAGTCCACCAGCAGAAGCCGACCGCACGCTAAATGTGCCCTGCGTCTCCTTCAGAGCTAGCCCAGGTCTTCGCTAGCACCAGGCGAGTTTCCTTGGGACGGACTTAGCCCCCATCACCATCTCCATGACCTTCCTGCGTTACCACCCCAAAAAGCAGAGCAGGGAGAGGGGGAAGCGCACGTGGTCGCTAAACACTTACATGGGTTTGGTGAACAAGCCCGAGACCTTCTTGCAGCTCTTGTTGTCTCCTCCGCAGACGCTGCATTTGTCAAACTTCTTCTTGGAGCCCAGCTTCCCGTCGCAGCCTGCTTTGATGCATTTGCCCTGGACGCAGACGGAGGTGGAGTCTGGAGAGCACGGGGTGCCGTCCACAACCTGCAGGAGGGTGAGCGGAACAGGCTGCTGCATTTCTCTTTAGCACCCCACAACACCCACCCCTCCTGCCCCCGCTGTGGCCATCCAACCC
Organism: Sagittarius serpentarius; assembly: GCA_034782735.1. Taxonomy (NCBI): domain Eukaryota; kingdom Metazoa; phylum Chordata; class Aves; order Accipitriformes; family Sagittariidae; genus Sagittarius; species Sagittarius serpentarius. The sequence goes on from JAVKLA010000081.1 coordinate 2,419,039, forward strand.
GCGGCTACCCGAATCCAGCAGAGGAGCCCTGAGGAGACGCTAGCAGGCACCGTGTTGCCCTTCGCTCGTGCTCTGCTTTGCAGCCAGGCTTTTCAGGGTCTCTGAGAAGAGCTGCATGGGACTGTATCCCTTTTCTTCTCCAGCTACATCATTTTCTGCCCTTTCTGTTGCATCGGTGCAAAGGGAACAGGCTGCCCTGGGGACACAGCTAACACCGCCCCGCTCCGTCCCACGTCTGGCCCCCCGCCCTGCCTGGCACGCACATCGCTTCCCCAGCACCGTAATTATCATCCGCTATCTCAGAACTACGGGCATGTCCCACGGGCACCTTTATAAACCCGGAGGAAGACCCTCCGCCGACCAGCTCCAGCCCTGAAATAAATAAGCAGACACGGACAGGCTGATTGATGCCAGCCTGGTGGATTCCCCTCCTCTACAACCTCATCTAACACCAGCCGCCCACCAGACAAGGAAAACCCTTTCATTTCCAGGCAGGTTGGATTCACCCTACGGCCCAGACGCCGACCCTGGGAGTCTCTCACCAACCTTGGGTGCCAGCACGTAGAAGTAGCCGGTGCCGTTAGCCCGGCAGATGAGCTTGCATTTATCCCGGGGCGAGATGCCGGAGTATTTGGGGACCCAGGAGACGGAGGCGGTGAGGCGGTTGGTGCTGTGGCTGTAGCCGTTGAAAGCCTCACACTGCTCCTCGCGGAAGCTTTTCCCTGGCACTGGAAAAAATGGGGAAGTGCATGGGATTGGGGACTAGCCGGGACCTGCGGCGCTGGCTTTATGGGGTTGTTGTATAGGTCGTGCACACAACCAGGACCAAGCTGAGCTCTAGCCCCTTACCTGCGGCAGAGCAGGGGTCCAGGTTGCAGGAGCGGTACTTGACGCGGACGCCCTCGCAGTAGGAGCCCCCGTTGGCAGGCACCGGGTCGGTGCACTCCCGCTTGGCCAGCTGCACCCCACCGCCGCACGTCCGCGAGCACTGCCCGTAGGGCGCCCACTTCGCCCAGCCGCCGTCCACCTGCGGGGATGCGGCGAGGTGAGGTGCTGCATCCCCTTCGGCACCGGCTCCATCCTGAGCAGGGCCTTCTCCGGACTTGGAGCCATCCCTTCGCAAGCAAAGCCTCTGCCAGCTGCCCCCAAACCTGCCCGGGGCTGGCTGGTGCGGAGCAACAGCATCCCTCCTTGAGAAATCGGCAATACCCAAGGGACCTCCATCTCTTTTCACATCGGTGTCCCCCCGCCGGGTCCCGAGCACCAGGAGGCGGGGGAGTGCTCGGCCGGCACCCATGCAAAAACTCGAGCTGACCCCGCGGGATGTTTTGGGGGGGCTCACGGCGCAGGTACTCACCCTGTACTTGCTGATGTTATGCCTTTCAACACAGGCACCCTTCAGGCAGAAGCGCCCTTCGCCGCAGCCGGTGCCGTCCGCCCAAGGGAAGTGACGGGTCTGGCAGACGACCTGCCCGCGCGCCTTGCCCGTGCACCAGAGCTTGGCACAGTACTGCATGTACGGGCAGGGCTTGGAGCCCACACCGAAGGCCAGCTCGCACTGCTGGTTCAGGCTGTAGCTCGTCCCCGGAAGGTCTTCGGGCAGCGGGATGGGTTTGGCAGGCTGGTCCAGCAAGCAGTCTCCTGTGGGAGTGGGGATTGGGGAGGCGGGGAGGTCTACCGGGTCCTTGGGGGGGTTCCGTGGACCAGTGTGGGGAGGGACAGCGTCGCTGCGGGGCAGGTGAGGGATGGCTGCCGGTAATTTGGCCAAAGCTACCCCAGCGCCGTGCCACCAGCAGGACCAGGTGCTACCCCAGGGATGCCCTCGATGGTCGGCTGCATCCCAGCCCCAAGTGACTCCATCTCTTGGCGGCGCTGGGTAGAGCCGTGCCAGCAGCCTCGGGGCAGACATCGCTGCTGGGGACACCCCGGCACCACGGAAGCTTGTCCGGTGCAGAAAACGCCACCAAACGCCCCATTTCCTTCTAACTTTGTTTGCAGAGCGGGTAGAAGAGTTGCTCTACAGCCCCTTAGCCTCTGCCGGTAACCAGCCCCAGGGACGGATCCTGCTTCCACGGGGCAGGGACACAGGGAAGAGGGCGAGGGCCGCAGGAGGGCTCACCGTGGCCGCTGTCGAGGAAGTCGGTGATGATGGCAGCGCTGCAGGCTGACCAAGGGTTGGCCCGGTCGATCTGGATGAGGGTGGGGGACATCATGTGGTTGGTCTTCAGCCGACCGAAGACCTCCTCGCAAGCCTTCACGTTGTCATGGGGCATGTTGAAGACGTGGCCTGGGGCGGGGGATAAAAGGGGGAGGAAGGGGGCAGCATGAATAACCCCGCTTGGCACGGAGAGTAGGGCCCCTACAGCTTCTTGCAATGGGGGAAACTGAGGCACGGAGTGGGGCAGACCCCGGCAAGGATTGCAAAGGCTGTGGAGAGCCCAGGAGACACCTGGGGACGGACGATGCTCGTGCGCGCCCTGGCTCGGACCGCACGCAGGCACCGGGAGCTTGCAGGACCGGCACGCGCGAGCCGCCGTGCCGGCAGCGTCCCCGAGCCAGCGAGCTTTCCGGCACTCTCTCCCGGCTGCTTCGTGCATGTGGAAAGCACACGGGAAAGGAAGGACGAAGGAAACTGCGAAGAGAAGGGGACTTCAGCGCTCGCCTCTCTCCTCCCCCTCCTCCTCCTCCTGCTGAGCACCACCAGTGTCTCCGGAGGTAGGTGTGCCCTCCGCCTGTTATTTCAGGACTTCTGAGTCCTGGAAACCCAGCCAAGGTAGCAACCACCACAGCAAAGCCATTTGCTTTCTCAGCAGCTCTTTCCCACCCAGCTCGGGGGGTTTCTCATGCCCCAAGGTGGAGTTTCCCCATCACCGGATACCGGTTATTGTCTGATCTTCCGGAGGCTGAAATCAGGGTTATTTTGAACCTCGCCAGCTCCTGGCGTTCCTCTCGAGAGGAAGAGGAGAGCGGGGAGCCTTACCCAGCTCGTGGGCAGTGGTGAAAGCCGAGGGCAGCCCATCGTCCTCGATGACGGAGCAGCTGCGCTTGGGGTCACACATGGTGCCCACGTCCGCCATCCCCAGCGTGTCGCAGGTGGTGGCACCGCACAGGTCCTGCGAGGCACGGAGGCAAGGGGTTAGTCCCGGGGCCAGCACGGGCACCACGGTTCCCCGTCCCCACCCCATCCCTGGGTACCCCACGGCGAACTGATCCCAGGCTGCTGCGGGGGGGGAGGCAGCCCAAAGGGACGGGGACCGCACCGGGCCGCGGAGGCAGGAAACCTCACCCTGACCCAGACCGGGCTGCAACGATGTGCTGGCGTTTAAACCCTGGCACCGGGGATGCTTTTTGTGTGTAGCATCCTCCCGTGCCTTCAGCAACAGCCTTTCCCACCCGAATGGCTCCTCCGGCCAGGGTGGAGCTGGTTTTAGCACGGAGGAGTCAGTCTGGCTCCCTCCTTCAGCGCGAGCTCAAGGACCGGACCCAGGCGGGTGGGTGGGAAGACACCTGGCCTTGGGCTCACAGCTAGCCCAGTTCTCAACCTCATTTCTCAACTCCTTCCTAGGAACAAGAAGCCCCTGGCCCAGGTCCGGAGGTTCCCAAAGCTAAGGGGAGCCCTCCTGTCTCTCCAAGACCCCTTGCAGCCATCCCTCAAGCAGCAACCAAGCCCAGCTGGCCGAAGAAGGAACCAGCCCAGCCTTCCACCCCCAGCTCGAGGACGGCCAGACCCCACGTAGGCGCTGCCGGGACAGGGGACGGGAAGGGTCTCGTCGTAGGTGAATCTGCCCTTCTTCAGCATCCAAAGGTGCTTGTGCAAATAAAAAGTCCCCGTTTGAAGAGGCACCGCTGCTGCAGCCTGGCAATGGCCTTGTCCTCGGGTGCCCCCTTCCCATGCTGGGGTCTGTCGGCGGCTTGGGAGGGCCGGAGCATCGTCCCCATCCCTCGGTGCTGTCCCAGCCGGGCTGGGAGCTGCAGGGGAGGCCGTGCAGGGGGCAGGGAGCAGCTTTCCACATGAAAAGTAAACGTAAGGGACTCGTCGGGCGCTCCCGTGCTATAAATAAGCGTGATTCATGCTCAGCACTCGCCCGGCCAAAGCGCCTGGGTTGCTCGAAATCTCGCATGAGCGGCTCTGCCAACATTTCCAGCGAGGTTTCCAAGCTGAAGGCATTCCCGCGCAGGCAGGTTCAGCCGTGGGTAAATAACAGTCCTGACGACTTCAGAGAGCCCCGGCCAGGGCCGAGATGGCTTTAACAGGAGACCTGTGGCTACAAAGTCTGGAGGCACAGACGAGACCGTGATCTCTGGAGAGGCGAGGCGGAGAAACGCCTGGGTCCGGGCCGGCTGTCGCGGCTGGCGGAAAACCCCGTCGTACAACCGGGTTCAGCTCTCCGCTCTGCAAACAGTTTTCCTTGTCGGCTGGGACCCCGCTGCATCCCTGATCCCACCGCGCATCGATGCTGGCAGGGACAAGCAGGTGGCAACCCCGCGTCCCCGGTGGCAGGGCCACCGTCGGCGAGCGGAGGGTGAATAAATGGGGCCGGCAAGCCCGGGCGCGGGGTCCCCTGTCCCAAAATGCCACCAAGAGCCGGTGCCACCCCTGCACTGAGCTAAGCCAGGGATGCAGCTTGCCCGAGACCCCCTGCCCGTGCTCTCCCCTGTGGCAGTCCCGGCGCTGGGGCTTTTTGGGGGTGAAGGTGGGGCACGGGGGGTGGGGGGATGACACAGCATCACGGGGAAGAGGCGGCCGCTCGCGGCTCCCCGCTCGCTGCTCTTTGACGGGTTGCCGTTTCCTTGCTGGCGCGGCGAGGTTTTGGCTCCCGGCCCAACACCTGCGCTGACACACTGACCCGCTTCTTGCTCTGAGCCTCGCCTGCCGGCTGCGGGGATGCATGAGCGAGCAGCTCTTAACGGGGTTTTTCCCTACACTCCCACCCCAAACCCCCTCCCCCGGCCACAGCCTCCTAGGGGCAGCCTGCTTGGAAAGGCTGGGCAGCATCTCTGGGCTCTAATGAGGGGTCCTGACCCGCCTCCCCCCAAAAAAACACCTCCTCCAGCCTTGCCGGGGCTCCGGCCTCCTCAGGAGGGGAGGCAATGCAAGGATGAAGCTACGGAGGGCAGGAGAGAGAGATGCAAGAGGTTTAAGGTGGGAAAGCGGCACGCAAAGGGCCAGCTCTGCCTTTGCACGGTGTGCTCGCCGTCATCGATATCCCCCACTGCCAGCCCAAACACAGGGAGGATGCCCGGTGCCCCAGGGGGCTCCAAGCAACCTGCTGGATGCGCCATCAGGGCTCTCCTGCCAGCCTGACCTTCATCTGTGCGCACTTCCACCTTCTTCACCCCCTTGAGAACTTCCCGAGATGTTCTGCAGGTCAGTTGGGTGGGATCCTCGTGGCTAGCGCATTAATTCGCCCACTCAGAGACCAGGTCATTCGCACTCTCCCCGCCGTGGAGGCTTCTCATGCCTGTCCAAAGCAGCCCCGAAAATCTGAGCTTCGAGCTACAGAACGCGGGGTTCCAAATTCCCCCGCGGCATCTGCTGCACGCTAGGCTGCAGCCGGACCTTCCTTGGTGCGACGTCCCCTCGGGTTTACAGCAGGCCAAAGATGGGCAGCAAACCTGTGCGGGTGGGACATCAAGGTTCAGGATGGGCGGCAAGCACGGCTGAGCCCTTCACCTTGGTGTCCGACGCTGTTTCCAAGAGGCAGGAGTGCAGCCGGAGGCTGGATGCTCTGCAGGACCCTCCAACAAGCACCGGCTCAGGCAGGAAGGCGTAGGTCCCGTGGCCGTGGTTGCTGGCAGATCTGCACCCGCCGGCTGAGCGGGCCCGAGCTCCCCGAAGGCGAAGCCACAGTCCAGCACGACCGACCGACGTCGGGAGGGAGCGAAGCGGAGCCGGGTAGGACGGCCCCATTCATCAGCAACTCGTTGACACAACTGGGAACTGCCTATCAACCGGGCTTGAGATGAAATTTAAGTCGGGGGCTTATGTAACAGCCTTTTGGCAGGGAGATAAGCTTCGAAGTGTCAGGGGACCACAGATGGATGCACTCAAGGAAGGCAGATGTCTCCTCGATCGTGTGCCTTTGCACCGAGCTTGCCTTGGGATTTCAGGAATGGATGGTTTAGCAACGTGTAAAAAATGCAGCCCGGCCGTGATCCGCAGCCTTCGAATTGCTGGGACCGAATCCGTCCCACGTGTGACCTCACCGGGTTCCCACCAGAGATGGAGCTGGCTCGTCCCCGCCGGGGTGTCAGCAGGCGTCCTCCTCTTCGCAGCCGCCCCGCGCAGGCAGGAGCTGCTCCGGCAGCCTGGGATTCAATCCTGCCTGTGCTCCGGCAGGATTTACAGCTGGCCGGAGGACACGGTCCCTGCCTGGGGCGGGGAGGAGGGGGTGGACAAGGAGGATGGGTGGGATGAGGTCTCACCCGTCCTGCACAGCATCGTTCCTGCTCCAGGCCATCGTCAGCCCGCGCTGACCTCAGGCTAGGGGCAGCCGAACCGAGCTGGACGCCGTGTCCTTCCCACCCACAAGCGCCTGACCCGGAAAGACGTTTTGGGAATGGTCTCCCTGCCGTTGAGGGGAGTTCCCGACCTGTCTGTAATCCAAAGACATCCGGGCAGGGATGGAGGAAGGAGAAAAAGTTAAGTTGCTCTTGCCGGCAAAGCCTGCCGCAGCCAGGGCAAAACGCGGCCGTCCCCTTCAAACCGGGCTCATCCTCCTCCCCTCCCATTAGCGATTTTGGGGGTGCAGGCTGTAACAGCCCAGCCTGGCACCGCCCCAGCGTCAGCGCTGAGACAGGACCACAGGGAAGAGGAGAAGAGTGTGCGGGGAAGGCTCTGGGAGCGGTGTCACCGCTTCGGTGTCACCCAGTTTATCGGGGCGGGAGGATGGAGAGCTCATCCTGGCGCGGCAATCGCCCCGCACCCCGACGTAGCCTGCAGAGCCCTTGCCAAAGGCGAGGAAACGGCAGCTCGGCAAAGCCCCTCTCCCACCGCAGGGATGCAGCCAGCCCACGGCAGAGGCGAGGAAGACTCTCGCCTCCTCTTCCCCTCCACGGGCTGCAAGCACCGGCTGTATCTCCGGCGCTTCTCTTCCAGCCCTGAACTGGGTCCACGGGGAGCAGCCAGCGCGCGGAGGAGAGGTCCAGGTTCTCAGGAGGACCTCGCGCGTGAGTCAGAGGAAGCGGGGAGAGGTCTTATTTTTTAATCTGGCAGGTAACACCGTGAGCTCTTCCCAGCCGGGAAGGGGGAAGCTGGGCCGTGCTCCTCCTCTCCTGGGCTCGGACCCCGCGTTTCGGGGTGGTGGCCGCTGTGTGCCAGAGCCGCCGGGCACCGGCTGCCGAGGCTTTTGCCAGCAAGCAGGGGATGGAGCGGCAGGTTTCTGCCCGTGGGGGCAACCTGCCTTTGCGTAGCTCCTGGCCTCGCTCACCCCCTGGCAGGGCTTTCTCCGGGCTGCTGGCCAAAACCTGCCCAGAGGACGGCAAGGGCTGGCTCAGGCGGGCTTGCTCCGCACCTCTGCTCCCCCCTCCCTGGCATCTGAGGGTCCCTTGGGGAAAGGGGGATCGGTCACCAGCGCGACCTCCTCCAGCGTGCCGCAGAGGTCGGGGGGCAGGTGGCAGGAAGCCTTCGCGTGGTGCAGGGCTCCTTGAAATGGGGGCCAGCCCCTCCGGGTCATCCCTTCCCCCCCCCCCCCCGCACCCCGCACCCACCTGCTTGGTGAAGAGGATGGCGGTGTCCCAGTACTCGGGGTGCTTGTCGCTGACCTTGTTCCACTTCTTCTGCCAGGCGCAGAAGTTGCGGAGGGTGAGGGCGGCGTTGCTGGTGACCTTGGGCCCCTTGTCATCCTGCCCGATGAGGAGGAACTTGACCACGGAGATCTGGATGGGATTACGGATGCTGGGGTGCTTGTAGAGGCGGGCGGCCGTGGCCATCAGGGTGAGCAGGTAGTGCTGGAGGTCATCCCCGTGGAACTTCACCATCGACTCGTCGGCCACCACCAAGGTCTCCACGTAACGGGGGACCGAGGCAAAGCGCTTGGCCCGACCCCCTTTCCCCCCCCCACGCCCCCGGTACTTGTCCAGTGCCTGCAGGACCCCGGGGGTGAGCCCGGAGCCCACGGCGCAGCGGGACGCTCCGGCCCCGAGGGGGCGGCCGGGGCTGCGGCGCTGCAGGCGGTGGGCTCCGCCGGCCGCCCCCCCCGCCAACGGGCTGATGATATACTCGGCTCCGCGGTAGCCGAAAGCCCCCCGGAGCCCCCCGCAGAGGCTGAGGGCGGCGAAAGACTCCCGGTCGGCGTTGACATCCCCCGAATAAAAGCAGTGGCGGAGGCCGGGGAGGGGGCGGGCGGCGCCGGGCGCGACCCCCAGGTAGCGGGCGGCGAAGGCGGGCGCGATGAAGTGGGCGTCGGGGGAGAGATGGAGGTAGAAATCCTCCCCGAAAGCCGAGAGCTGGAAAACCACCGCTTGCCCTCCCCGGGGGGGTTCGGCGGGCCCCCGCCTGAAGTAAGACCGCCCGTTGATGTCGGGGTCCAGGCGGAGGGGGGTGACCACCTCGGTGTCGGCCGGGGCCCCCCCCGAGGGCAGGCTCAGCCCCGGGGCGCCCAGCAGCAGCAGCGGCAGCAGCGGCAGCATCGTCCCGGCGGGGCTCACGCC
>JAVKLA010000081.1:2439332-2460865 GCA_034782735.1 Sagittarius serpentarius
TGTCCCCATCCCCGCTGCCTCTCCACCTCCTCCCAGCTCCAACCCTCTGTCCCCGCTGCCTCTCTGTCCCCCACCTCTGCCCCCTGCCCGCTGCTGGGCACCCCCCACCCCGGCCCATCTGGCCCCCGCAGGGACAAGCAGCCCCGGGATGCCAGGGTTCACTTTGGGGGGAGGAAGTAGAGAGCTGGGGACGGGGTGGGGGACCTTGGCTCCGTCCCCACCTTTCCTTGCTGTGTAGGGGCCGTAAATCCCCGGGGCAAAGGCTGCAGAGCTGATCTATGGGCTTCGGTCAGTGTTTGGGGACCCTTCCCCAGACCCGGCATCCGTCCCGGGGAGCCTGTGTCCGCACGGGGCTGGACGCCGTGACGTCCCATCGGTCTGGTGTCCCCGTAGATGAGGGACAGATGGGGTTAATGCTTTTCTTGCTACAGGGAAAGAGCTGTGCTGCAAAGCGATGGGCTTAACTCCCTTCCGGATAGGAGCCTGGGCCAAATAGTAAATAAACCAGGGGCTGAGTAATGCGCAGTCCCGCTCCTGAGCCACCTGTTAGCAGCCGAGCAGATGCACGAACAACCCTTTCCCTCAGCCACCACCGCCAGAAATGCTCCCCCTCCTTAAACGTGCCCCGGCTGCAGAGACCCTGCCCATGGCCAGGCTCTGTGGAGACCCCAGGAGCGGAGGTGCTGGCCTCTCGGCCCCCCCCCCCCCATCTGTCTCCAGCGCTGTTGACCAGCCGCTTTCATCGGCACCGGGTTACGTATTCGTGCTTCTTGCAAAGCCAGCTCCCCGCAGCGATGGGTTGTTTGGTTCCTCACGCCCACGTTCAGGTTCGCGTGGTCTGAAACGCGTTCGGGGCTCTCCAACTGTGCGCCGAAGTCGCTCGTCCTCAGCTGTGGGTCGGCTGGGTACGGGGCTGTTAGAGGAGTCCTTGAAGCTGGAGCTCAGCGGGGAGCAGTCGGGCAGCTGAAACCAGGGGCTGCGCTTTGGCAGCCTGGCTTTGCCGTTTCTGCCCGCTTTATCCTTCCCCTGGGGGCTTTGTCCAGCTTCTCCGCTCCTAATAAAGCAGCGTTTTAATTCTAGCCCTGCTCAGGCCGGGCTGGACCTTGAGAAATGTTGAACCTTGGAGCTCCAGCTGATTTCAGCCGCTCAGCGTCGCTCAGGTTTTGCCCCTTGCTTGGTTTTGCTTGCATGCCACGGAGCCAGGCTGGCAGGAACAGGTAGTAGAGGGTCAAGGAGCAATGGATGCTGCACTTAGAGACAATCCCCCCCACCCCGAGCCCACGGCAGTCAAAACCAGAGCTTGCAATGGAGTCGTCTGAATTTTTAAGCAACGGGCGTGTTAACGATGGTAGGAATTAGTCTCCCTGTAGCGCGAAGCTGGTCTCGGATTCCCCAAGAGGACAGGAAAAATAGTGTATCGCACCTTCTGCAACCAGCTGGGCACCCAGGGGTTTTAGAGCAACACCTGAGGGTCTGCCTCCTGCTACAGATAAGGGGATCTATTTTGCGGGGGGATATCCTGATAACGCCCGGCTTGAGCTGGGGAAAAAGCAGCAGCCCTCTGGGTAAATCTGTGCCGTGGCGGGTCTTGAAGGCCGAAAGCTGCTGAGCTGCACAGAGACACAAGCGAGGGGCCGAAACGCTGCCCTGGTTCGGCTGGAACAGCCCTGGGGCTGGGTGATGCTGCCTGGTCGGTCCATGGCAGCTCCCTCCTTAGTTATCAGTGACTTTCCAGTCTGCTTGGCTCCCATTTTACCATCATCTCCTCTTTTGTCCCCAAGAGCAGTATCTTTGCATCATCTCTCAGGGTTATTTCTTGATGGGAAGGAAGCCTTTCAAGGTCTCAGTCTCCTTTTGGACGAACAGAGCGATAGCGTATTTAAGTATTTGGGAGAAAACAGCAACCAGCTCTCCTGTAGCAGTCAAAAAAAAAAAAAAAAAGCCGCCTGCTGTGTCTCCGTGTCTTTTGTTCTCGGCAACAAAAATGCAGGGAGAAGCAGGGTTGCTGCTAACTCAGGAGACCAAATAGCCATCTCACTTCTCCCTAAATACCTACATCTTGTGGGCCAAAAAAACCCCGACGGCTTGCTCAGGCTGGTGAGATCTTAGAGAGCTGACTAGGAGATGCCCAGGGAGCAGAAATGTTGAGTCAGAAGAAACCGTATTTATACAGTGACTTTTCTTCCCGTAACCACACTTTAATTACCAAGTATTTATTAAAGGTCACAAGCATTGTTTGTACTCCCAGTTATTTTCTTGCATAAGCTGTAACTGCTCCAGTAGAAGATAGTCGCCATAAGATGCGTTCAGGCATTGCAAATTAGCATCAATGTCACGCTGTTGTTAGGAAAATGCTATTAACGACTTATTTCTAATCAATCCGAGCCATTATAGCTCAGCTGTTAACCTAATTTAGATAACAAAAGCTTAATTCTGCCTCCATCAATACTCATGTAAACCAGGAGGACACGCCGAAGTGAGAGCAGAACCAGACCTGAAATTTGGGGGTTTAATCATTCTTCTGGCTTGATGCTTGCAGGAGATGGGGTATTTGGGGGTGGGGGGATTAGCAGCAGGAGAGTGCTGAGCAATAACACCTGTGGGCAGCCGGTGGGTTGTGGAGGACTTGGCAGGATGTGACCTGCAGTGATTGGGAAGAGCCCCCTTAAATAGGGATGGGTGCGAGGCCCCAGGCTGGACCCACAAGTTATCTTTTGCCTTTTTCCTGCAGAGAAGCCAAAAAGCTTGGAGGGGGAAAAAAAAAAAAAAAAAAAAAGGACGGTGAGCAATCACTAACAGAATTAAGCAGGGGTTTTGAGTATGGGAAACTGAGGCAGGAGACAGAGTAGAGGCTAATCCTTCTGACGTGCAGGAGAAAGGGCATTCGGGCTGAGCACCTGCAGCGCAGGCAGCGCTCGCGGAGATGCTCTGCAAGGCTCGGGGGATGTTTGCCGAGACACCTAAAGCAACAGGCGGTTACCAAAAAACCGGCCGCAGCATCCCCAGCCAGTTGGCAGCAGAATCGGATTCCTGTGGTGGGATTTCTCCAGTCTCTTGGGTGCAGATGAGACGCATTTCCAAGCTTTCCTCTGCAAACATGATGGCTACGATCCCCTTTCCTTTCCCCCTTGCTTTTGCAAGCGAGGACTCTGCCAGCCCCAACCCCAAGAGCTGGTGAGGACTGAGGACCAGGGTGAAATCAGATCGGTCTGCTAAACCTGGGATTCCTCGCCTGACTTCGGTGTTTTTTCCGGGCAGATTTACGAGGTTTTTAGGAGTGCTGTTGCAATCCCTTCCCTCTAAGACCAGACGGGTGCTGGAGCAGGCGGCACGGGCCACTGCTGGGGTCCCGCTGCCAGCTCTCCCACACCCGGATTGACCGTCAAAGTGACCTTGGAGGTAAAGCCAAAGCCGCCCTGGAGCCTCAGGTCCCCTCGTGTCCGGCTCCTCAGCTCGCTTTAGGATATTTTGCAGCTTGAGCGGGTGAGTTTGCTTAATCCCTTGACAAAAGGAGCCAGCCCCTCCTCAGCCCATCCCAAAGGCAACCGGGGTGGGATTAAAGGGGATCTTTGCAAAGCAAAGGGGGACCTGCGCTGATGCTGCCCTCCGCCAGCATCGCTGGTGCTTTTCCTTTGGGATTTGTCCCCCGGGTACGCCCCCGATCCTGCATCTGCTTTGGTGCAAGGGGTCGGAGGACCGGGCAGCCTCCCTAAATATTCCCCTGGCCGATGCGCTCGCTTCCTCGCGTCGTCCCGTAACGTTAAACAGCTGCCGCGTTTCAGCCCCGCTGCTGGCACGGTGAGCGCCGATTATCAAGGGCTTCGGTATGAAAAGCGCAAGCGTCAAGGGAGCCGGCTCCCACCGAAGCGGCCCAGGAGCAATTCCAAACTGCAGCGCCTCTGCCCCGGGGATGCTCTTGGGACGGGGTTTTGCTTCATGTTCATCTGTGCCTGCGAAGAGGTGGTGGCAGACCTGCGTGTGCCTCAGTTTCCCCCGCCCTGAAAAGAGGTAATTGCTTCTTTTGCGGGTCAGCCACAAATACCCGTCAAAGAGGGAAAGAGAAGGGGAGGGGGAAAAAAAAAAAAAATCACGTGGCAAATGGAAAAGGGATGGGGCAGGGAGCTGGGAAGGTAGGAGGGCAGCCAGGCACACCGGCAGGCTGGCAAGGTGTCCCCCTCTCCTCCGGCTTCCCCCCCATTTCCTTTGGCTGCCGCCCACGTTTTTGCAAGGAAATTCTTGGCCCGGGATTCAAACCGCAGGAGGAGGCTGGCAGGGCGGCCGCTGGCCGCTGAGGGTATCCGAGCCGGGGGGCCAGCACACAGACGTCGCTTCAGGGGAGAAAGACAGGCTGGGATATGTTTTTACCAGTTGTTTTTTTTAAAAGCTGGGCAGCCCTCGCATCTGACCCCGTGTTTTCTTCCTTCCATCTGTCTGCAGTCCAGAAATCTCAGTGTTTCTTCCCCCCCGCCTCCCTTTACAGAATTTCTGGCTTCTAGGGAGAAAGGAGGGAAAAAACAAACCAAAAAAAACCAAACCCCAGACCCAACAACCCTACGAACAAACAAGCAAACCTACAGCCCCCAGGTCGGGTTGAGCATTAATCTCCACGAGCTGGGGAGCGTGTGGGAGGGAGGAGAGTTGTGCTGGGGTGTTGCACGGGTGCTCCCTGCCATCCTTCTGCACTGGGTGGGTCCGGCAATATTAGATCATTATCTGCATACCACAATAATAGTTAGTGTCTGTGTAAGAGCAGTTTCTTCCCCCCGCCTCCCCTTGATAATAATAATTAAAAAGAAAAACCTAAACAGTTCAGGGATCTCTGCAGCCTTCAGCTTCCGAGTGATTCCCACGAAGGAGAATGTAAGCAGAGATTTTGCAAGAGCCTGTGTCAGAAAGCGAAATCCTTCGACGTTATCCGCTTAAAAGCAACCGCTTCAGTTCCCCGTGCTCCGATTTATATTTTCCTTTCCCACTGCTAACCCTCCGCACGTGCTGCTTGCTGCTGGCCGCCTCGCGTCGGGCAAGGCTGGTGGTACCTGTGCCTGCCTGGGCTAGGGCTCTCCCAGAAGCAGGAGGGATATCGGGGCTGCTGCAATGCAGGTGTGACAGACAAAAGGCGTTTCGCCCCTCCTCGTTTTAGGGGGCAAGTGGGTGGGATTTGATCTTCCGGAGACCAGAGGGGAGCCAAGGATTGCAGCCGGGGCAAAAAGAGGCAGGAGGTTTTTGGGGTGGCTCAGCTGCAGCGCTCATGCCTGGCCAGAAAAGCAGCGCGTGGGGCAGAGGAGGGATGCGCCCGCAATCCTCTCGGGCTTGGCCTCGTGTCCTCTCCCCGCAAAGCGGGTAAGGGGCTGATTTTCCAGCTGCATTGACCAGTTGGACAGAAATCCTGCCAAGGTCTCCCGGGATGCTGGTTGGAAATGGCAGGGAAGCGCCTTGCGCCCGCTGTGCTGGGGTGCCCTTGCAAGGAGGCAGAAACCAGTCCGTTCGCGCCTCTCGGCTCCCCAGACCCGACCCCGTGGCTGCCCCGCATCTGATCCCGATACCCACGTCCTCAGCCTCGATGCTGGGAAGGAAACCCCCGAGAAGGCGACGTTCCCTCCTGGGTGGCTCGTCAAGCCGGAGCCTGTTTGCAAAGGCACGGGGAGGACGGGATGAGCGGGATTCAACTCGTCCGCAGCCGGTTGTTGGCCAAAAGCGCTCAGTCAGCCTCTCCTGAGCCCTGGGGATCCTGTAATTTGCTTTTGGCCCCAGCTCCAAACCTTTGGCCGAGCCAAGGCGGTGCAGGTGGATTGCTGCTCTCCCCAGAGCAGTCAGGGTCCATCCGAAACCCAACCAACTCCCGCACGGTCCAGGGATGGGTCCACCAGATGGTGGACCGAGTGAATTTGACCTTTTATTCTGCACTAAATAGCTGTTTGTTTGGTTTGCTTTCCGTCTTCGCTTTCCAGACAAAGGGAAGGCGGAGGGATGTTTTCCGAGTCCCTCTGTTCCTGCTGCTGAAAGGGTTTCTTGGGTGGATGTAACCCTGAGGATGCGAGCGTTGGTGTCCCGGGGGACTTGCAGTAGGGACTGAGAGCTCCCAGGTAGCAACCAGCAGGGTGGAGGGAAACCTGTAATGGGTTAGAAAAGGGTGGGATAGGATTTGCTCCCTTGGAAATGATGGATGATTCCATGTTGGGCAGCTCCAGCGCAGAGCATCCTTCTAGGTCTTCGCTTTAGGAAGGCTTTGTGATATTTTTAGGAAGGTTCCCAATGAACTTTCCCCGTGGGGTAAACAATTCCCCCGGTCCCTTGGAGCAACTGCTCGCGGGGATCTCGCCTGGGTTTCTTGCCTCGGCGGTGACTTCTCCGTGACATTTGTTGCATGCTTCGGGCTGGGACGTGAGTCATGTCGCGGCGATCTGGCCAGTCTAAATAAACCAGTCTATTCAGTGCTCCCATCATCCTTGCTGGGGCCTGCCCTCGGATAATGAGCCGGGGAGGACTTGGGATACGTCTTGCTGAAGCGAAACATCTGTTTACGTGGAGCTGCGAGTGGCGGGACAAGATGTGGCAGAATAACTTAAAATAGCCACAACTGGCCTGGGCCAGAGGCTCTCGGTGCAGCAAAAATGCCGTCGCTGTTAGGGGAGGAGCGTACCTCCCTAAAGGTCTCCCCTGCTCGCTAAGAGAATGGTATTTTGTGCATATCGCCGTCCCTGCAGCACCGCTATGGATGAGCGTGCAGAGCCAGCTCCACTCAGGAAACATGTATTTTGGGTGAAACTCAGCCGCCGAAGAGGGCTTCCACCGAGGCTTTCCAGTTTAATTAGGTAGTGGCGCTGAAGCGAGACCGTGGGGTGTAATTCGTCTGGGGAGGAGAGAAGCCGCTTTCCCTTTCCCAGTACTACATTGTGTAATAGCTGCATTTTTTTCTCCTGACTCTGGGGCCGTGAACGGGTGCCAAGCAGAAGAGGAATTTCGATGCTCCGATAAGATGTTTACATCAGCCTAAACATCGCTGGCGCGTTTGACATATTAAGTAATCGGCGGTCATCCCGGTCGCCCGAGCAGGGATGCTGCTGGACCAAGTCTTGGCCGTCAAAGTGCTTTGGCCCCGGTTTGTCGCCAAGGACGTTGGGTTCGAACCCTGCCGACCAGCACGGGCAGGAGTTTTGCAGCGAATCGAGGCCGGTTTTGCGCCAGCGAGATGTTGTGCGCGAGGCGGTTCCTGCCCCGGGGCAGCGAGGGCAGGGTCAATGCTTTGGCAATATGCAAGAGCACTCGGCCAGACACGTGAGGTTTTCCCGAAGGGTTTCCGGGTGCAAAGGGGTCATGGCAGGTGGAGAAGGGGTTGCAGGGGTGGGCTTGTCCTGCCCGTCCTTCCCGCCGGCACAAAGTGTCAAGGATCACGTACAGAAAAGGCAGCATTTAGTCCATCGACCCAGGTGGCTGCCCGAGTCGGTCTGGATGTGGTAGGCTTCGTGAATGAGGTTGATTTTTCCTTTCCTAACCAAAGAACAAGAACCCCGCGGCAAAGGTTTCACCCAGGCTTCGCCTGCCCCTCTCTTTCCCCGCAGAACCACGTCCTGACCCTGATGTCCATGGCGGCTCGTATCTACAAGCACCCCAGCCTGAAAAACTCCATCAGCCTGGTGGTGGTGAAGGTGCTGGTGGTGGACGAGGCGGCGGCGGGGCCGGAGGTGTCCGACAACGGCGGGCTCACCCTGCGCAACTTCTGTAGCTGGCAGCAAAGGTTCAATCCCCTGAGCGACCGGCACCCGGAGCACTACGATACTGCCATCCTGCTGACGAGACAGGTCTGAGGGGTCCCTTGGGGATGCTCTGCGGGGGATGGGGGGAAAGGAAGGGGCCGAGGTGTCCCCGGAGGGAGAGGAGGGATCCCCCCACCATGCAAAGAATGGAGCTGGCAGCAAAGCAATTGGGGGGGGGGGGTGTTTGGTTGCATTTGGGGTACAGACCACCAGCGGTTTGCCCAGCTCTGCTCGGAGACGCTGGGGTCGCCGAACGTGGGACCCCTTCGCCCTGCCTTACTCCCCTCGGCGCTGCTCGCCAACAGGACTTCTGCGGGCACCAAAGCTGCGACACGCTGGGAGTGGCGGATATCGGCACCATGTGCGACCGCAACAAAAGCTGCTCGGTGATCGAGGACGAGGGCCTGCAGGCAGCCTACACCCTGGCTCACGAACTGGGTAATGCCTCCCTTCTCCAAGGGGGTTTCGGCTTTTTCAGCCCGGCGTGGCCAGCCCCGCTGCTGGGAGGGGATGTAGCGTGGCCCCGTGCCAGCGTCTCCTGGCTGGGTACTGCCCGCCAAGCTTTTGGCAGCGCTGGGGAGCTTCTGGCACCGGGAGAAGCTGCTTTGCACCAGCCAAGGCGCTTCGAAGTGCCCGACTTGGTGTAAATCGGTGCATTTGCCTGACGTGAAGAGCAAAGGCGTGGGGCCGAGCACTTCTTCCCCCTCGGTTTGCTACTCCTAGAGACGCGCTGGTTAATGTGGGCTGCTTTGCCCTGCATACAGCCGGCCGTGCCGCTGAGACGGAGCAAGCGCCCACCGTTTTGTTTACCGCTTCTGATTTACCCAAGCGAATAGCTTTTGCGGCAATAGGAACCGCGTGGTAACCCACAGAGGCTCCCAGCTGCCCGTGCACCGTCTGCAGCAGAGCAGGGCCGGGGCTGGGAGGCTGCAGCTCACCGACACTCTCTGCTCCCCAGGCCACGTGCTCAGCATGCCCCACGACGACTCCAAGACCTGCGAGCGGCTCTTCGGGCCCCTCGGCAAGCACCATATGATGGCCCCTCTCTTCGTCCACTTGAACAAGACCCAGCCCTGGTCTCCTTGCAGCGCCATGTACCTCACCGAGTTCCTGGATGGAGGGCACGGTAAGGCTCGGTTCAGCAGCCTCGTCACTCAAACCAGCCTTTTCCTTAATTTCTCAGGCTCTTTGCAATGCCTGGAGGGCTGTGTGGGATGAAGCGGGAGTCAAATCGGACCGCAGACGGAGGTCTGGGGTGTCCTGCTTGGTGCGATCCATGGCGTCAAGCCCTGGTGCATCTCCAGCCTCATTCTTGTGCCCTGCCCAGGCGACTGCTTGCTCGATGCCCCGGCCGACCCCCTCGCCCTGCCTGCCGAGCTGCCCGGCCGAGGAGCCCTGTACAGCCTGGACCAGCAATGCCAGCAGATCTTCGGCAAGGACTTCCAGCACTGCCCCAACACCACGGAGGAGGACATCTGCGCCCAGCTCTGGTGCAGGACCGGCAGCGGGGAGCCCCTTTGCCACACCAAGAACGGCAGCTTGCCGTGGGCCGACGGCACTCCCTGCAAAGCCGGCGGGCTGTGCTGGGACGGCCGCTGTGTGCCGCAGGATGCCCTGAAGCCTCAGGTAACGGAGGGGATCGGGGACCGACTGGCTGGGGCTCGACCCTTTGGGATTCCCAAGCCTCTGACCCCGGTCCTGCCGTCTCCTGGACTAGCTTTGGATTTGCCCAATTTGTTTTCTGGATACCTCTCCTTCAATAGCACCTTTCCTTAATCTTTATTACTGGCAAGCCCAGCTCGCAGGTAAATGCCGCTGTGCCTTTTGCCGAGGCATGGGCTGGTCTGAACCAGAGTGAGCAGCCGCAGTTCTGCAATTAAATCATCGCTTTTTTGCCCTGCCGGGGAATTAGCAACGGTTTCTGGGCCGGTCAGCAAAGTGCTTAAACCCAAGCTTAAGTTTAAGCACATGAGCAGAGTGGTGGAAGTCAGTAATAACTTTATGTGAAATATGCGCTGAAGTGCTTTGCTGGATCAGGGCCCCGGCTGGTGACGCGGGGAGAGGAGCTGGGGGGAGATTTTAGCATTGCTCCAGACCTTTGCTCACCCTGGCAGCGAGCAGCTGGGGATGGACGGGCTCGGGGCAGTAGGGGGGGATCTAGCAGCTTCTCGTGGCCTCTTGCAGCCGGCGGTGGATGGCGGCTGGGGCCCGTGGAGCCCCTGGGGCTCCTGCTCCCGGACCTGCGGCGGCGGCGTGCAGTTCTCCTACCGCCACTGCGACAGCCCCAAGCCCCAGCACGGCGGCCGGTACTGCGAGGGCCAGCGCGCCAAGTACCAGTCCTGCCACACCGACGAGTGCCCGCCGGATGGTAAGCAGAGCTTAGCAGATCCACCCAGCAAAAGGATGCAATTCCCAAGAGCACGCTCACTTCCCGCCCTCGTTTCTCCAGGACCCATCACCAGGGCTTGCTCCACTCTCCCTTGATTATTCATATATTTTGGGGTGTGGGGGAGGGGTAATAGCCTTCTGCTGGGGGTTGTGATCCCCCCCCCCGGCTGGGTGGGAGGTGTGTGACATCCCTCCTCTGCTTGCACACTCCCGCTCTCCTTAGCTCGCTCCCACACCTCCGTGACGGCCGAGGAGGACGGCGGTTCCTGCCAGCGTCCCGCGGCTTTTGGGTCACGTTTCGCCTTTCCTTCCAGGGAAAAGCTTTCGGGAGCAGCAGTGCGAGAAGTACAACAGCTACAACTTTACGGATCTGGAAGGGAATCGCCTGGAGTGGGTTCCCAAGTATGCGGGAGTGTCGCCCCGAGACCGATGCAAGCTCTTTTGCCGAGCCAGAGGGAGGAGCGAATTTAAAGTCTTTGAGGCCAAAGTAAGATACATTTACTATTGCCCCTCGTTACCCCATCTCAGATCAAATGCATGCACACAGCCATGCCCTAATTGCTCCTCCGCATCCCCCCTTTCCTAGGTGATCGATGGGACGCTCTGCGGACCAGAGACCCTCTCCATCTGCGTCCACGGGCAGTGCATCAAGGCTGGCTGCGACCACGTAGTCGGGTCTTCCAAGAAGCTGGACAAGTGCGGGGTGTGCGGCGGCAACGGCTCGACTTGCAGGAAAATATCCGGCTCGCTCAATCGATCCAAGTAAGGGGAGAAGGGTTTTGCAGAGATGGGCTGGGGGGAGAAGAGCCAGCTTCCCCTCTCATTCTCCTTTCTTCTTTTTTTTTTTTTTTTTTGTTTTAATTGCAAAAGTGCTAGGCTGGGAATTTTAGGACTCCTCCTAGGTCACGTAAATCCAGTTTGCTTTCCGCACCCGAAGCGTCACACTTAGCTGCAGTCCTTGTTTGCAGCAGCCGGTCTCGAGGAGTGCTCGCCTTCCCCTCCGTGCCGTTAACCGGGGTTTGCAGCCGTGCAAACACCCTCAGTCGGGTGGCCTTGCAACAGCCTGCTCTCCTCCCCCAGCCCCAGAGCTTACGCTACATTTATGTCGGGGCAGCATTATGCAAGCCAAGCAGAGTTTATTTCCTAAAATAATAGCTGGTGCTGATGCTGGCGATGGGCTCAGTATGCCACTGCAAGTAAATCTGCTGCCCCGAGGAGTTTACAATATGCATCTCACCCCGACGCAGTGAGTTGGACACACATTCAAGGGCTGATGTGAGATATAAATAGTTCCATAACTTTTCCCTGGGCTTGGGTGTGAATTTCAGTCCTGGGACACGGGCATCGAGGCAGCCGCTTCCCTCGCCCAAGATCTCCGTTGCTTTGCCAAGGAGCTGAATTTAAGGCTTTTGTTGAAAAGATCGTAACAAAAGCCCAACGCGTCCAATTCCATGCGGCGAGGTGACTCACGCAGTCAAATTAGATTTCTTAAATGGTTTCCTTCCAGGGAGCCAGCTTGAAATGGGGCTTCCACTCTCCTATGAATTGTTTGTGGTTGACTAAAGAGAGATTAGCGTGGTAGCTACAGCCAAGAAGAGATCCCATTAAGATCAGGGTTAGGGAGGCTGGGTTGACTGAGAGCGGAGTTTGACCCGAAGGCTTTGTTCCAAAATACTCTAAACCTAATTACTGACCACAGCATCAGCCATGGGGGATGCGTGGAAAACGATCCTACCAGCCCCACAGCGTGAGTCACGCCAGGGTGGCATTTTATTATAGTAACAAGTAATTACCGTAGCACGGGGTGCGGAGAGCCGAAGCCTTCCCGGTGCTGTCGCGGGAGCCGTGGTGCTCCGGGGATGGGCTCTGGCTGCCTTTGCAGGGAATTCCTTCCCTCGGCACAGGAACGTGCTCTGTGCCTCCCAACGGGAGCTCTTCTGCGTGGTGGTGGTGGCTGCAAAACCCTTCCGAAGACGAGCCCAGGGTGCAGAGATGACCACCCATGGCTAGGGATGGTTTTGCTACCGTAGTACTTGCTGTCTTCTAGGAAAGGCTTTCGAGTTAATACCAAGCCATCTATAATATGAGGTGTCTGTTGGGTTAACTGTTTAACTGCTGGTCTGGTTTGAGCAGCGACACCTGGCCAATGTACGTATCCTCTGTGCGTACAATGCCAGCAGCGCCCCGACTCTCTCCTATTCTGCTGTTCTGTATCTGTCTATAGCTGAAACTGTCCTTCAGCATCACTGGGCAGAGCCAGGCTTTTAGTCCCAAACACTTCACCCATTTCAAAAGAAAGAGGGTAAGGGCAGTTTCCCACCAAGGCTGGTAACCGTGGGGGCCGTTCCTTTGATTGCATCTCTCATTTTTGCACGTAATTCAGCAAAGTCTTGCAGCCGAGCGCACATCTGGCCCGACTGCAATATTTCTAGCTCCTGAGCGCTCCGGCTTACAAAGGAATGGCTTCAGAGCCACGATCCCACTCGCCAAGCGCTATCCCCTGCATGGGTCTCCTCTTAGTAAGTCCGGGAAAATAACCGTGTCCCTTTGCCCCGTCCAGATACGGCTACAACGATATCGTCACCATCCCCGCCGGGGCCACCAACATCGACATCAAACAGCGCAGCCACCGAGGGGTCCGTCACGACGGGAATTACCTGGCCCTGAGGACCCTTGAGGGCAAGTACCTGCTGAACGGAGACTTTGCCATCTCGGCCATGGAGCAGGACATCCTCATTAAGGGGACCATCCTGAAATACAGCGGCTCCATGACAACCCTGGAGAGGCTGCAGAGCTTCCAACAGCTCCCGGAGCCCCTAACCGTCCAGCTGCTGACCATCGCCAGCGAGGTCTTCCCACCAAAAGTCAAGTACACCTTCTTCATCCCCAAGGACATCCCTTTCAGCAAGCAGAAAGGCAAAGAGAAGAAGTCGGCCAACGTCATCCGACCAATGCTGACCTCCCAGTGGGTCCTGGGCGACTGGTCCGAGTGCTCCAAGACGTGCGGCTCCGGTTGGCAGAGGCGGACGGTGGATTGCCGGGACGTGGAAGGTCAAACCTCCTCCGCCTGCGACAGAGCTCTCAAGCCCGAGGACATCAAGCCCTGTGGAGATGTCCCCTGCCCGCTCTGGCGCCTGGGTCCCTGGTCCCCCTGCTCCCAAACTTGCGGTGAGGGCGTGCGGACGCGCAACGCCTCCTGCATCGATTACGCCGGTAAAATCACCACCCCGGAGAAATGCAGCTTGCCAGGGCCACCGCCGGTCACCGCCGCCTGCGTGCTACGGCAGTGCTGAGCCGTGCCGGGACGGGCTCGGCAGCGATGAAACCGCGCCGGAAACGCCGGGGCACGACGGCAAGGATGCCGCGGGCTTGCCCGCCAGACAAATAACCACTCTCCATCGGTTCATCCCCACCCCATCGACGTCTACCTCAGAGGGGGGAATAACGGCGGCAAAACGGGGAGGAATCACTTCTTTTCCTTTCTTTTTTTCCTTTCTTCCTGGCCGGTTGCTCGCCGGCAAGTTGTAATTTAAGGGGAAAAATAAGCGTATCTGTAGGGTGTTTCCAAAGCGCTGTCGTTAAATAGGGTTGCAGACTCTGTTTGCAAGGTTTGCTGGGGTCTGGCGCTGGAAAAAATGAGGAGCTTCGCTTTGGCATCGCTCCGTCCCAGCTGCAGGTCGAGGAGGTCCAGGGTGGGCGGCTTTGCCGATAAAATCGGGATCCCTTTGCAAAAGGCTTGGATCGGGTTGCTGTCCCCTCCCCACAGCAGCGTGGGTGTCCTTCAGCCTGAGGAGCGTTTTATCGGCTGCGGGTTTAGCTTAGGAGATAACTCGCTCGTTTGTTTGGGAGCGGGAACGAGCAGAGGGCCGGATCCTGGCACACGTTAGGCAGGAGGACAGGCGAGATGGTCGCAGCGGTTTCTGCAGGACTTATAATCTACGAGGCCTCCAAACACCCCCAGCATCTGCAGCATAATTCCTAGAGCTGCAACCCCGTACCTCGGTTTCCCTAGCTATAAACCCAAGGCCTAATTACACCCCACCTGGCTTGCAGGGCCGCCGTGAGGATTAATTAATTACTAGCTCTGCAGTGCTTTGACTGTGAAGTGCCTATCGCGATACCCTGTCCCCGCTCTGGAGAGGACACTTGGGTGTGCCAGCGTCTCCTCTCCCATCCGTGGCTTTCAGTCCCCTGTGTGCTGATTTTCTCAGCTGTGCTTTAATTTTGGAGGTAATTTGCTGACCTGGCTTGCAGCAGGGACGAGCCCAGGATCTGCAGATGCTGAGCCTCACCGCGGCCCGCCGCGGTGACCGGCGCCGCTCTTCACCTCTCCTTTCCCGGGCTACGTGAAGATGCTTGGATCTGGCGCGGGGCTCCAGCCTTGCTTGAGCAATTCTCGGTCTAAATCTGAGCCTTGGCTCTCCTTTTGGCAGCAAAACGTTGGATTTCCAGTGGGAACAGCCTTTTTCTCACAGGAAGGGGAGAAGGGCTGGAGGAAGAGGATTGAATTCGCAGTGTCTGAGCTTTTCCATTTGCAATTGCGGAGCAAATCCTTTTTCTTGTCTCTTTTGCCTGAGCAAAGCTCGTGTGAGACCCTTTTCTCACTGGCCAGGCAGGTTCGGGATAGGACTGTGGGGTGAGCTGCTCCCCCAAAGCCGCGCCAGAAACCCTACCCTTCATTTGAAAACCCGAGATATTCAGCTTTTATCTCCCGTAGGTGATAAAACCAAGGGGGCTACAGCCAAAGACTGAGGGTACCGAGGGCTTGGTTCCTTTATTTATTTTTTTTTTTAGGAAAGAAAAGAAAAAAAAATAAAGGCCAGCTGCAGAGTTTGGATACAGAGCTGTTTGTTCAGACCTACCTTCGGGCAATGTTCTGCGTCTGCTAATTAATCTCCAGGAATTTAAGCCCTCTCTCGCTCTAACAAATAGCTGGATGCTAAAGTCATATAGCCTCGCAGGGTTATTTTCTTTTTCCCCTTTGAGTCTGCGAGGGTTTTAACTCAAAGGCCAGCGTGCGTTTCCTCTCCAGCGTTGTAACCAGCGTGTAGGATGGGTCAGAAATTTCAGCCTGAGACAGTGCCAAGGAAAACGTCTGTATTTATCACACAGGAGTCGCGCACGCCAAGGGTCTCTTCCAGTTGTTTTTTTATATTCACTGCGCCGTTGCTTAGCCGGAGCTTCCTAGATGCAAAATCTCCCTTCCTAGATGCAAAATCTCCCCTCCTAGATGCAAAATCTCCCCTCCTAGGTGCAAAATCTCCCTGCAGCGGGCAAATCCCGCTCCTTTTCCAGCAAGGAGGAGGATTGGGACCCCGCGGGGAGCGGGGGGACCGCAGGCAGCGATGCTCGGTTGAGGTATGGGGTCTGGGTGACGGTAAGTGGGATTCCTGCCCTAGCCTTCCCGTAGAAATACGTAGCCTTTACGCAGATTTGAGTCAAAGAGGTTATATATTAGGATATATATATGTATATATACGTTTCCCTTCAGTGAAGGATTGTAGCAATGTACTGAGCCTCTTGTGTTAGGTATTTATTATAAATTTCTGTTTGGGTTTGTACAGTAGCTGTCTGGAAAGGAGAGAGGGAAAAAAGAAATTTAAAAAAAAGACTGTGTTTTAACATGCTGCTCCCACATCCCCACTCCGAAACCTGCAGCGGGGTCGGAGAGGGGACATCTCTGCTCATTGTTTAACCACTTCGGTATATGACTGATGTCTCCCTCCTCCCTGGTGACCCCAAATCGGGGTGCGATTGCCAACCGAGCTGTGTAAGCATAACAAATCCAACCCAAATTAAGCTTTGGAGTTTCATTTTAAGGGCGGGGGGGGGGGGGGCGGCAATATAATTTTGCAGTTTTTAGCCTTTTGTTTGTATTTGGTTTTGACTTTGAAAACAGTCTGTGACTCTGCCTTTACCCCCTTCAATAAAGGATTTCCTGCCTCTTACCTTTTTGCAGTTGTCTCTATTTGCGCTTCTCTCAGGATATATTTTTTTAATCTCCATCCCAAGAGCAACACTTTAAATCTCCTCTTTCCATAGCTTATTCAGCTATAAGCAAATGGTTAATTCGGTTTTAAGATGCTAAACCAAAACATTACATGACAGAGTAGACGTAACCCAGGGAGCAAAAATTGTTCCCCGGAAATTTTGAATTGTCTCTGTTTTGCAGACTGCTTATAAGCGTCTACCTCCTCTCTATGCGTACATGTGTACAGATAATTCTGCTCCTTACTAGGCGGACGTACAGCCTAAACAGGGCTAAAACAGAGAGGATGCTGGCTCCTTTTCTTAACTATATAATACCCATAGATAGTAGGACCTCAGTGCTGTCTCTCTAAGTGTGGTAGTGTCCTCTGAAACACAGGATCGCTGATATTTGGTATATGGCAATGCAGATTTTGGGGCTATCTCACTGGAATAAGCATGGGCTCATTACAAGGTAATTTGGTTATCTTTGCTTGGGTCAAACAGGCTTTGCTGCTAGATGTCCTAGGTGAAAGCACAGCCTGATGTTGAATAGCGGCTGTGGTTTATTTTCTGTATATCGGTGATTTCCACCCACTGATGGAGCTAGAAAATGATGCTGCTGCAGCCGGGCAGAGGCTGCGCTGTGTTTAGCGCCATGGGAGGGCAACGGAAAGGGTTAACTCATCGCTGTGGGACTTGTCACCACGTTAATGGGCACAGCGATGCATGCCGCCCTATTTATAACCAGGTGTGACATTCATTTTAGATGACTTCCCTTGGCACCCGTACAGCCTGGGTCCTGGGTTTCGGCTCATTAAGGCAGCAGCCTGCCCTGGCTTTTCCCCCCACCTTTCTTTTTCTGTCGTTTTGTTGCCATCGCTGGGTTTGAGTTGAATAATTGGAATTTCAAACAATGCCAAAGGCTTTGGGATATTACCGGGTAGGAAATTAACCATAGCAGCGTAACCGTCATAACTTAACTTTTAAAAAAGTACAGTGGGATAACAAAAGAAACCTTATGGGAGCTTCTCTGTCACCGTATCCACGATGGTACCCCAGAAACAACAGGGACCGGCGGGCAGAGAGACGCGTTTCTACAGTCCCATCCGGGGGAAATTACGAGGGTCAGCCCACGGCTGGACCCCCCCACCCCCTGCTGTGAGTAGCTCTGCTCCCCAGTCAGGGGTAATTCCATTTTATCGGTGTATTTCCTCTTACAAGGCACTTTCAGAGGAGGTAGGGTGCCGCAGGCTGCTCCCGCGTGCACGAACATCACCAGGTACGTGTTGAAATGGTGGTTTGCTCCGTCATCCCAAAACCTCCTCCCTCCCAAGGGCTGAGCTCTCCTGAGCTCCAACCCCAGTTGCGGCTGGGTAGTTGCTCCCCCTTGTCCTTGTGCTAATGCTGTTCTTCAGTTTAGCAGCTTTCCTCTCTCCTTGGTTTGTACCTCCCCTCTCATGTGTTTGTAGCCGGGACTTGTACCTTATTTTGCTAAACTTTGCAAGCCAAGCTCTGTAGGCTCAGCTTGTATAATATCTTCCTCAGCTCTGGGCTGAACTTATTATCCCCAGACAGAAGCGACCACGCTGTCCCAGCAAGGTCACACCAGCACCTGGGGCTCCCACCAAAAATCCTTCCTTACTCCTGACGGAAACATCCTCCCTACACATGTCCCAGGGCCATAGTGTCCCTTTTCGGCCATTACACTCTGCTCAGCTCATCCATTCTGGTTTTACGACCCCCCTGCTCTTCTAGATTTCTCTTTCTCCGTACAGATACCTGTTAAATCCATCCTCAGTCACCCAAGCAAGCGGTTTCCTTCCCAGAGCTCCTGGGCGGTGGCGTGTCAGAGAGGCTGTTGCAATTCAGAGCATCTTAGAAAACAGGCTCCTCTCCTAAACTGCCCACTTCAACCCCCTCTCCTGCCAATCAGGAGGCTCTAACCCCCGGGACGTCGCTCGCCGAGGAGCAGGCAAAGCGCCGCCGGGTCTGGAGAGGACGTAAACCCCAAATCCTCCCCGTGCCAGGAGAAAATCCGGGCTTGCCAAAGAGAGAAGGCAGAAGGATGGAGCTAAAGCAAATTAACCGAGCCCCGGTGATGGCAACAGGCAGGAGGATGGAGAGGAGACAGCTCCTGCACACCGGTGGTAAATTACGGAGTAGTCAGCGAGTCCGTAAGGGTCGGAGCAAAGAGGTTTTCCCTCTGGAGGTGCTGAGGTCAGGGAGGGGAGAGGAAGGCTATGCAGGGAAGGTGTCGCCTGCTCTCGGTGTTAATGGCTGCATGCTGCCAGGAGCAGGAAAGCAGGCTCCTAGCAGCACGGGATGTCCTCCAAGAGCCGCTGAAGCAAAGGAAAACGTATCCCACAGGCTGCAAAAAAGAGGGCGAAGCAGCCTCCGGCCAGGAATTGCACATTCTGGTCGCTTGAATGGGGTAAGCAAGGGAGAGATTCGAGGTTTAAAGTGAGGGCCAGACACCAGGGACGGACGGGAGACGTGGCTGGGTGTCTTCTGGGTGGCTGGGAAATGAGGATTTCTGTTTAGACGGATGAGGAGGGCTTTCAGGGGGCGACGGCACAGCCTCCTGCCGCGTCCATCGCGCCGCAGACGGGAGCCCCTTCCTCGCAGCAGCTGCTGGCAGCAAGCCCCGAGAGCGACGCAGGCCGGCTCTGCTAAGCATCCCCGGCTCCGGCAGTTTGCATCCCATTTAAAAGCCGAAGGTGGTGGCTACGAGTCACCCTTTGAAAGCCTTCTCCTCATTTTCCCATTTTCGGTGGTTTATACCCATCAAATTGCAGCCGGTTCAGCCGAGGGACTCCTGGGGTCCCTATAAAGGAGCGGTAGATGCACAGACCAGATTTACCACCGAATTACTCAGGGTTTATGTCGGCGGTGCTCCATCTGCGCCCGTGAATCGAGCCCACGACGTTGTAAAACGTGCGTAAGAGCAAATCCCCTTCCCCGGGAGAATACTGGGAGTCAGTATTTCGGCAATGTTCATTGCAACGCCTCTCGCTGAGAAGCTGCAACTCCACAGAAAAAGCGAAGAGCAATAAAGGACGACCCAGTAGCTTAGGAAACCCGAGCAGGTGTAAATCAATACGGCTCCCTCCCTGATTTGCTCCGGCAAACGACGTGGCTCTGGGAATCGCTGGAGAACCTCTTCAGCTATCGAGGGCAAATAAATTGTTGTTAATAAAACAGCCTCTTCTGCTAGAGTGAGAAGAAATTTGTATCGGAGTCAGACCGGGGAGGCAGGTGTGGTCCTCCGCGGCGATGATGTGCAGGGCACTCGGTATCCCAAACCTCCCAGCTTCCCACACCCAAGCGCCTCGCTGTTAATTGGAAACCTAACGAGCTACGCAGAGATGGCGGCCGGGAGGCGGGTGTGCCGTTGCAGGAGGTGGTAAGGAAAAGGGAGAAAGAGGAAGCAATTAAAGGCCTTTTTTATTTATTTTTTTTTTTCCCCAGGGATGGGTTTGAATCGCCGAAGGCGCGGCGATTTTTCGGGGGGAAATCAACACACGGGCGCAGGCCAGCTCCCCGCTTTGCAAACATCGCCGTCTGCAAGGCAGTTTGCTTTCCCAAGGGGGAAAGGCCGTGGATTCGGAGGCAAATCCAACCTCCGTACGCTGATTTGCACCGGCCGAGCATCCCGTGCTCATCTCCGCTCCAGGGGACGCCTGGGCATCCCAACTGGGTCCCCGCAGCCCTATCGCTCGCCCGACGCTGGGGCCGCGCTTTATTCTTGGGGTGTTTATGCGTAATGGATTAATTCCTTAAAAAGAAAATCAAGGTGGTGTTTCTTTGTGCGGTTTTACGGCTTATTTCCAGGCCGCACGTAGCCGTTTTGAAGGCTGTTGGTCTCGATGCTTTTCTTAGAGGATTTTGCTGTTTCGCTGAAGCACGGCGAGGACATAGACCACGCTGAATTTTACCGTCTTCCAGACGTGAATCCGGGTAGTTTGGACCCTGTTTCCCTCCTGTGCGAAGCCCACGACCTGCTCAGAGCGAGCCTTTTAGTCGGTTGACTAAAATCGCGCGATCTACGACAGCTTCGTCACCAAACGCCCTCAGCTCGACGCTTTTCGGAGCAGCATTTTGAAGGGGAGGGGTGGCAGCCCGAGTTTCCTGACGAATCCTCTGTGATTGAGGAATTACCACGGGTAGCCAGGAGCAGATTCTTCCTTGCCTTGTAAAATTTACATCTTATTAAAGCGGGAACAACCCGCGCGCCCGTGCAACCGGCCAAAACCGGGGCAAGTGTTGCTCCTGCTTTGCGCAGGAGTAGATTGCAACGGGAGGCAGCCGTGCATCAGGGTTGCAATCCAGCTCCCTGCGACTATAAGAGGAAGCAAAAGGAGAATTAAGCAGCAATTGAGAGAGAATTAGGAGTCCAGTCCTGGTGATTGCTGGGGCTCTGGTTCGCTCCCCGATTTTGCAAGGAATCATCTAAAATGGTCCTGGGGTTTATAACGACAGCACGGGGAGTTTGGCCTTTTTTTTTTTTATTTTAATTTTTTTTTGCCGACGGAGCAGCGCGGCGTTTTCCAGGGGCCGGTTTTAAATTTTTTACTGCTGATTAACATTTTTGGATAGCAGCCTTTCAATCTGTTTCCTGCTTGAATTTACTGAGGGCCCATCGTGGGGGAAAAAACCAAAAAAACCCAAAAACCCAAAACCCAAACAACAACAACAAGCCCCCCCCCCCCCCAACCCCACCGTAAAACAAGGCATGGAGGAAATGATCTGCTCTAAATCGGGGTAAGCGCAGCTTAATGTAACGTCATTAAGCTGCGCTTACCGCGATTTAGCGCAGATTCGGACCAAATCATAGGGGTGGATTAATTAGAGACTCGTTAACTCTAAGCTTGACCGGGATGGATGCAAACGGGAGGGCAGTTTGCACCGTCCTGGGGCCCGGGGGTGCATGCACCGGTGCCCCGCGAGGGGGGGTGGTTTGGGGATGCACGGTCTTGGCCGGGGGGTGCATGCACCGGAGCACCCCGTCCTCCGGGCGGGGGCGGGGAGGGGGCTGTGCAAGGACCTGAGCCTGCCGGTCCCCGAGGGATGCACGTACCGGAGCATCCCGGTCCCTGGGGAGACACACACGCCGCGGGGTGACCGCCATGCAGCGCCCCGGGGAGCGGGACGGGGTGGGGGTGGGGTTAGGACCGTGCACACACCGGAACACCCCGTCCCGGGCGCTGCCCGCCGCGGGGGTGCCCGTCCCGGCCGGTCCCGCCGCTCCGCACTGCGCATGCGCCTCCCGTCCCCTCCCCTCCCCTCCCGCCACCGCCCCGCCCCCGCCGCCCCGCCGCGGTGCATTGTGGGACACAAACAAAGTGCCCGGCCGGGCGGCGCGGCGCGCGGGAGCTCGGACGGGCGGGAAACACCCTCCCCCCCTCCCCCTTTCCCCCCTCC
>JAVKLA010000081.1:2461784-2488294 GCA_034782735.1 Sagittarius serpentarius
TGTTTTTCCACCACAGGCTTATGGGAGGAAAAGAGGGATTCCCACTAGCTGTTAGGCAAAGCTTGCTGTCCCTTTGTTGTTGTTGTTGTTTTTTTGTTGGGTTTTGGTGGTTGGTCCCCCCCCTCCTCCAACATCCCTTTCTGCATATTCTTTACTGCCCATCTGTCAGGGTCTGCTGTGCTGCCTCTGCTTGCACCCATGTCCACGCACGACGAGGATATCGTAGCGCTCATCTGCCAAGATCTGTTGCATGTTTTTCTGCTCTCCTTCCCTGTATTCAGGGTTATTTTCCAATATGCAAACATAAACATTGGCAGATGCTGGGGGGCGGCGGGTGGTATTGTCTGCTTCTTGCTTGCCGAGAGCCTATTACCTTCATTCATACGCAGAGGGTAAGGGTACCACAGCCTTCCAAAATCTGCTGTACTTGTTTCCACACACAGGTGTGCTGGGGAATACCTCCATGCTTGACCACCACAGCTTGTTAAATACATACACCCCAGGAGGCTTCTTCCTGTCTACGAAAAGCTGCAAAGTTTTTTTCCGCCCAAATAGACGTGCAGATATCTTCCACCAAAGCCTAAGGGACGACTGCTCCAGCCCAAATCCTATTTACGCTATGGAGCTTGTTCTGCCCCCTGATGAGGGAGGGTCTGTCTCCTCCTACATATCTATACACACACACACCAGGGTGATCTCGCTGAGTGCCTACCAAAAGCCGGTGTACTCCACGTTGTGCATGTTTGCACACACCAGGAAAGGCGCAGGCAGGGTTTCACTGGTAGCCTTTGGGAGGCAGGCAGGCAGGCATTTCTCCTACATGCTTCCAGGGACAAGGTTTCCACTGTTTGTCCTTTTGTGTCTTGCGTGTTCCCGCAGACACCCAGCGGCAGCTGTTTCGGTGCCTGCCCCCCAGACCGTAGTACATCCTTGCTACACGTGCCAGAGAGGTCAGCCGTTCTTACCCATTTCTTATCTCTTCTTGGCTGCGCTTTGTGGCTGCCTGTTACATCTTTCATGACTGAGACTTTCAAGCCTTTTCCTTCAAGTGCCCTGCTGATACTGCAGTGCGATACAGTCAGGTTAAGCCTACCTTGTTTTTTGCTTCGACTTTTGGGTTTTCTTTGCTGAGCAGTCTGCCAGAGTAAAAAGTAGTAGCCTGCGTACTTCCTAGGTATATACAGATCCCAAGTTGGAAACCACGGGTCTAAAATACATTTAGTTTCTCTTTTCTGGTCATATACATAATTTGTCCAGCCCAGGATCTATTCTGATGTTTCTAGAAGTCTCCTGCTTTCCTTATTTTCCTCACATGAGGCCCTTGGTTTGCCAGAGCCACGTGGGGAATTTCTCGGGTTTCCCAGTTATGTGTTTGCCCCTGCTTTTTCTCTCTGTGCTTCTGCCTGACGTGGGGCTTTTCCTTTCCCCCTTTTTTAATTTTTATTTTATTTATCCTTGGGGTGTCTAGTACACTTAGCTTTTACTTAGGTGGAGTTCACCTCCTGAGTTGACCCCCAGCTTCCAGCTGCATGTTTTTGTAGACTAGGTGACGTGTTGTTTATCATGTGCGGGGCATGCCTGCGGGGCATGCCTCCGGCACCGCTCTGCAGACCCTGCAAGGTGTGACACTAGAGTGGGAATGGCTTTTGTGCAGGCGGGTCACAGGCTAGCGTCCAGGAGTCCTTTAGGGTATTTTGGGTGCGATGTGCTTTTCTTCTGCTGTTAAGCTCTCTTACTGCAGCTTGACATCTATGTGTAACGCAGATCCAAGGTGCGATGCACCTGGAGACCTTGCCTGGGTTTAAGTGCATCTGTTTAAGGAGATGGAGCTGAACAAGTGTTAACCTGCTAGCTTAGACACAGCTCTACCAGTATAAATGCCTCCATTGATGTAAAACTGTTTATACCAGAAACTAGTTACAATGCTGTAAGTGTCTCTCCCTAGGGACTGCTTCTATTTGAACAGCTGTTTTTAATCCGAAACTTTAATTGGTGCGAACACTCCAAGCAGTCCCTTTCCAGGGGAAGGGAATTTCCAGCCCTGCTTTAGTCTCCCCAGGTGGATGTTGCATGGATGCTGGCTTGTCAGGAGGGAGGATCGCACTCGCTTCCCCACACAGAAGGTTTCGCGCTGGTTTTGTTTACAGGGTGAGAGAATTCCTCTTTTTGTGACTGTGAGGTTTGGAGGTGGCGGTGGTGGGGGAGTGTCCTTACATATTTCGTCTGCAATACGTAAGAGAAGTAGTCAGCAAGTGAAACTGAATCCTTGCCATGTTTGTTGCAACAGGAGGTTAATCATAAACTCTGGCAACTTTTAAAAGGGGTGGTTTCATTTTGTGGTGTCTGTTGCAAATGTGTGCTCTTGCAAAGGTCTGGTCAGCTGTTGGTGAAGAGGATCAAAAGCAAATACAGCTTCCCCTCTGTGTGAACAAGTGTCCCAACGTTATTTTTGGTTGTATCCCGTGACCTGCTTGAAGGAGGCTTTTCATTTTTATGTCCTTCTTGTGAATGGATGTGCGATGCCCGTGCTGTGAGGTGAATGGTGTCTGTGTGACTTCTCACCGATAAGGAGGAGGTCTTGGGTACTTTACTCTTGTATTGGTTGCTTCACATCTAGCGTTTTGCCGGTGTTGCCTGTTACATCTGCTAAGCTTCTTTTTCGATGGGCTTTGAGAACATTTGAGTATATTCCTGTGAGACGATCTGGCGATACCTGTAACTTTTTAGGCCTTGTAATCTGCTAGCTTAAACGAGAAGAAAGTCAAACTGTGACAAAGCAGTGATGCTTTTGCTGGCACGTGGCGAGGAAGGAGAATGTCCCTTGACGTAGAAGGGATTGTCTGTTGACATTCTTCTATCTCGCCCGGTTGTAAGTAGGTTATCCCTGCTCAAATTATGCAACTGTGCAAACAGCCAGACTTCAGGAATTCCAAATACTTCAACATGTCAAGTGCTGACTTCTAAATTAAATGCCACGGTTGCAGAGCGCGCTCACAGTCTGTCACTTGAAATATGACATCAGTCTTGGAATTGCATGTGGCTGAAAAGGGGCAGCAACTTAATCGCTTGTTTCTTTGAAAAAGTGTTGTGTGAGGTTGCAGGAACAAAACTGGGTGGAAGATGGGCCTCTACCTGTAATAGTGTTTCCACGTGGAAGTACGTGGTTAGCATTTCAGCAGTTATCAGCAGGAAAAAAAGAATGCCAAAAACATTGATTTACCTACGAAGTTGAAACGCCTCACTCTTTGTAGCTGCTGCTGTTTCCTCAAAAGATGCAGTTTCTAGCATATAGATCTAATTAAATAGTTGTGTACTTATTGCTAAGTAAACATAGGAGTCCATTACTCTTAACTTGCCTTGGAGATCAAATTGATTCTTCTAATGGTTTCATGGGATGAAAACAAATGTCTAGTACTGCTTTGTACAAGGTGCCTAAATGAAATGGTGGTGGTAGGAAACGAACTGCAAACCCGATAAAATGGCATTTGCGCGTACGGATGGGAAGAGAGGAATTGTAAATGCTTGGCATTTCATTAAATTCTTACATTGCATTTAATCAAGTTAAGGAAGTGGCTTAAACTGTGCATTATTTGTAGATAGCGTGTTTTTAATATATTCCAATTTAGAGCTGGGGAAATAATTATTTCACATGAACAGGTTTATCGGAGTACGTGAATGATGGGATAATAAGGACTGCAAAATGTGCGTTGGGCTCAGCATGTGGTCTGTGACAGTGGCCAGAAGTAAATAATTAGGGGGGAAGTGGAAGAGCATGCACAGCGCAGTAACGTTTCCTCTGCGCATCTACCAGCGGTGAAGAGTTTGGAGGCGGCCTGAGCTAGAGGGTATGCGCTGACAGTCGTGCTTAACAGTGCCTGTTGGACCTGTCATCGGTGGATTTGCCTAGGCCTTTTGAATAGTTTATATTTGAACAGCTTCTACAGTACACTGT
Source organism: Sagittarius serpentarius (assembly GCA_034782735.1). Lineage (NCBI taxonomy): Eukaryota > Metazoa > Chordata > Aves > Accipitriformes > Sagittariidae > Sagittarius > Sagittarius serpentarius. The sequence continues at coordinate 2,465,737 of JAVKLA010000081.1, forward strand.
GCGATGAATCCCACAGTTTGTACAAAAACAATTCCTGCGTTTGGGGTCATGGTTTGTTTTGTTTTAAACCCAATGAATGGTAATCTCATTGAGTGCCTCCTAGTTTTTGTAGTATGAGAAAGAATAAAGAATATTTTTCCAGTCACCACCTCATTTGCAATTTTATGGATCTCTGTGTTCTCAGTTTTCGCTCTTTGGGGTTTTTTTCTTTCCTGAGCTGCATGGTCCTGGTCTATTTAGTACATCTGTCTGCGGAGGCTGTTCTACATCCCTTTTTTTTTTTTTTTTTTTTTCCCCTTCTCTTTGAGCTCTGCTATATTATTTTGGGGTGATTTGACCACAACATTTGTTTGTTCTCTTTACCCAAGAAGACTGAATAAAGGCAGGTTTTTTCAGAGCATTAAGAGATGCTTTCTAATAAAGGGACACTTTGTAGTTCATCTGTGATAACATTATAAACATTTACTGTGTGTAATGTTTTATATTCAAAAGTAGAAGTTAACATAGTAACTGTAGTGAGAGCTGTTTTAGTGGAAATACAGTTAGAGATACTGAAGAAGATCTTAGTTTATAAATAAGCTGCGGATGGTAGTTGATAGGGCATTTTTTTATTTGGATATTACCAAGAGTGCTTTATGGAAAGACTGCAATTATGGCGAGTACTTGCCAGAGTTAAGTCTTTTGAAAGGTTTTGGAAGCATGACGATGCCATGTCCTATGGAGACCCAAGAGCCCTAGAAATGGCTAGTGGTTTAAGGGGCAAGTTGGTCCCATGTTAGGGGCAGGTATTTACATAGCGTTGGAGCTCTGCAGGCCTGACAGTTTCTGCAGTTTTCTTTCAGCGTCTTGGGTTTTTTTTACATGGATAAATACCCCGTTAAGAAAGAGCTACTCGCAGAAGTTTCTCTGAAATGTTAGTAAAGATGCTAAAGACTTAAAAAACCCTCACAAAACTCTCCTTATCCCCAGCCTGAACTATGGATATGGTTCTGCCGGTCCAGGTTTGGCCATACAAGGGAAGAAAGTTAGAAAGCCTGTAGAGTTGCTGCTCACCTGATAACGTGATTTGTGGATAATTACAAGAATTTTTAGTTTTCAGGGCCAAGAAGAACTCCTTTTAGGCATTTAAGTTTATCTGCATAAATGAGTCATTAGGAAAATAAAGGGTACACATACTGCTAAAAGGGTGATGACACAACCACATTCCTGCCTTGCTTAAACTTGTTCAGGATTCTTTGTAGCCGCTTCCTGTTCAAAAGGTGGCTGCTTGTTTATGTGTCTGTGACACCTTGACTAGCTGGCGGCGGTCCATGCTGTCTGGATTAGCGATGCCTTTTCGCCTCTTCAGATTGTACACAATGTGTGACTTTGCCTTGATCTCTCCCCTTTGCTCTTTGCGCAGGTTTTTCCGTGGCGTTGCTTGTCAGCGCAGGCTTCCAGTACTTCGAGCATTAACGGGGCTAGCGTGCTTCAGGGAGACTTAAGATTTGCACTGGACTTCAGAAAAATTCATTTATTGTAGTTACCGTGGGTTTCATTAAGGTGTAACCCTTCCTTGCTAATCTGGAATAAAAGTGAGAGAAGGAAAGCTGTCATTTTTTTGTAATAAACCTGAATACTTCAAACAACAAATTGGTTGGCAGGTAAGCTTTGTGGTGAACTAGTGAAAACTAGCACTTAGCCAAATTTGGCTGTCACAAACCTAATGATTGAGAAATGCAGTTACAGTCATTTGTTTCTGTAAAATGAGGAGACAGGTTTGTCATTTCCAAGTGACAAAAATTAAAGAAGCCTCGTGCACAGTAAGGTAGGAGGCACAGCTTGGGGGTGATAGCAGAGAGGAAGGATTCTTCAGCTACTGAGGCCTCGTTGCTCTTGGCAGCTCTTGGGGCATAACGTACCCGGTTAGGCCCTGGTTTTGTCTTGGAGGAAATGAAGAAATAATTTCTTTTCCAAGTGCGGTTTTCATTGTGCCATCAGTTAAAATGATCTCTGAAACTGACCCTTTTCTGTCCTAAAGTGAGGCATGTGCCCCTTTTCTCTCTTCAAAGACGTGTTAGTAGGACTTGGCACTACTCTGTAAACAGGCGTGTGAGGAAGCACAGATAGCTTTTTGGGGGGGGGGGGGTGTTTGGTTTTTTGGTTTTTTTTTTTTTTTTTCCTTTTGACTCCTTTGTGGACCGAATGCAGCAATGCTACCAAGAAAATCTTGAACCGTACTAGAATGTTTTGGTCTGCAGATACAAAAACCCTTGCCATTTTTCTTGAGATGTCTTTCACATGGTACCACCAAAAAGTGCTTGGAGATTTTTGCTTTTGTTGCTAATTTGGGAGGTTAGCTTGATTAGTCTTTTTGATGTATATTTTTCATAAGTTTATGTGGATGTGCTTGCAGAACTTCTGAAAGTGAAGACTTGAAATGCTATGGGTAGCCATGGTAAAACAAGAAAAAATAGCTTTCTGGAATTAGTTTAAACTAGAAGGTTGCTGCCACGTGACAAATAAGAGTACTTTATGGATATTTTTTGGCAGTTTGCAGTACTTAGAAGAATTGAATGTTCAACTGGCGTGTTTTTTTCTTTTGTGTCGTTCATTTGTACTGCTGGTAAAGACCAAAGACTATAAACCCGAAGCTTCGCTTCTTATTACGCAGAGCAGGAAACTATCATGTAATGGCTTTTCTACACTGAGAAATTTGGGAAAAACTTGACCTGAATTTGCACGGAGCGAAAGTCTAAAGAAGGAGTTAAGGTCACGTAAAAATTATACATGAGCGCTGTCATGGGAAGAGTGGTTAAATTTGAATGTGTGCCTCAGGGATGTAACACATCAGTCCATTCAGTATAATCTGCTTATGTTCTGTGGGGCTTGCCTAGGTGAGGATACAAAGAGGACTGTGAATTCACTTGTTGCTTTTATTCTAGTAAAAAAACAAAAACAAAAACAAAACAAAAAAAACCCCAATACCAACAAAAACCAAACAGAGGTTTGCTCATATGTTGGTGGCACAAGCATCTCTAGCATGCGTTTGCAGGGCAAACCACTGTTAAACTAGCAGTCTCCTTGTTTGGTCATGTGCTTTTTCAGAGAACTGGTGAAAAACAGAAACTGCAGGGCAGTGAATCTGTTGTGAAATGTCTCAATGCATTCTATCTAGTGAAGTTTGCACATTAATTTTTATTATGAGAATAAACATAGTTCAGTATGTAACAAGACCTTTTAGCAGTTGCTGCTCGTATTGTTAAATGAGCCTCAGTTTTAAGTACTATCGGAAAATTTGCTCTTGTGTTATATGGAACGCTAACGTGAGATTCCTACAATGAAAAGTTCAAAGTGCTGGAGGCTGGGGAAAGTGGCATTTATCTAGTTTGCTTATTCAACCATGTGAAAGCTATATTAGGCACATTGAGTTTATACTTTGCGCTGCAGCTTCAAAAAGGCAACAAGTTAAATCTGAGTCCTTTGAAGTAGTGAATGGTAACATTCTGTTCTCTGAAAGAGCTGACTTCAAATGATCACACCAAAACTTGAAAAACTCTGTCATAGCTAGGGAAAACAAGTCTTGGGGGTGGCGGGGGGAGGCTATGAAATTGTGTGGAATTTCTTGCATGTCGTTAGGAATAAAGAGTAGCCAGACTACTGTACCTGAATGCGTTCCTGAAGCTCTTTGCGTGTTCTGCACCAGAATGGTGCAAAGATAGTGTTTTAAATTCTCCCCAGATAAATCTTTATTTAAGAGTTCAGCTGTTGCATGAAACATGGAATTTGTTGGAGCCAGCGAACCTCAGTTCGAACCTCAGTAGAAAGGTAAACGGTCTTTTAAGAAAATGACGTCTGTCGTCGTCTTTATGTATCTGTAAAGGGTTTCAAGAAACATCTTGTCTTCTCACTCTTGGATAAAAAGTCAGTGGTGTCAGATCAACAGTTTACATACAGCACGCACTACTGTACTGCCCTGATTATTGTAATCTCTTCTTTTATTTAGACCCTGAGATTAAGAGCTGTCTTGCTGATCAGCTCACTTACTGTATGCCCTATCAGTTCTAGCTAGTATGTGTTTCCAGCTGAAACGACATCTGGTTAAGTCAGGTGCTTTGAAAAGATCTAAGCGTAGTTTACTTTGCAGACACATTAGGGGGAAGCTGCACAGAGAAGAAAAACCTTCTTGAGAACCTTTCAGGAGGTTAAAATAGATATTGACAAATACCTGACAAAAAAATGAGATATTAAAATAGTCTGGTTGTTCTGTGGGCCTTTCAGTTAGTTGTTCAATTTAATGTAATAGTGTGGAGATCTTACTCCAAAGTCATTTTTAACTAATTGGCTTCTAGATCATAGGTCGGGTCTGTTCCTAGCTCCCTAGTATATGACGTTGAGGTTTTAATTTCATACTGTTGGATTTCCCATGAATTTCATTCTGTTCCTAGGACTCCAGTTCTCAGTCATTTGTTTCTGTGCGTTGTGCTGACAACACATCTTACCCTTTTCATCAGCACTTTTTGAGCCAGTGTCTCTACGGAAACACTGAGAGATCATTGCTAAAACAAGTCCTTATGGCACTTCACAGGTAAATTCTTTAACCTGTTTTTTCAAGTACATGAATTACTTCTCTTCAGCTGGCCCCTTAGCTTCAGTTTGTCTATTCATCTCCTTGTTTTCACTAATAACTCTGTATGTCATATTATTCAAACACTTTAATGAAGTTCTCATATGTGGCATTTCCTTTTTTCTGAAAAATACATTATCAAGTCCGTTTGACGGACTTTAGCTTCAGTAAACGCAGGTGCCGTCCCACTTTCTGTTTGTTTTCTTATTCTTCATTCTTCTTTTCTTCAGATTGTGTTTTCATTTCGCCAGATTTCTGCAGTTATATACAAACACCTGTAATCATGTATCTTTAAAGAGATGAAAACATCTCTTTATTTTTAAATAATCAGAGTTTCTGCACACAGTGTTAATGTTGCCAGGCTTTCTGACAGGTGTGTACCACAAAACGGGACAATCTTTGAACAGTCCTGCGTCTTCTCCCAGTATACTAGCACCTTTCCTTTGAGATTTAAAACATCGGTTTGCAGTGTCTAATGGGAACATTTCTAGATTGACTTCTAATGAAAGGAGTGGTAACATGTTTTACACACCTACAACGTGATCTTTAATCTTCAAGTTTTATCTAGACTAGGAGTTGTAGCTATGCTTTAATCTTCTTGCTGTATTAATCTGGCACACTCAGTGCCTACGTACAGAGCTCTCGATTGTCTGTCGGTGGTTCCCAAGCTTTTTTGGTTTCAAGCTGTTGTCAGCTCTCAGCTTCTCCCATCAGTCAGAAGGGTCTGCTGTTGGCCGTGGCCATTTACAATGCTGCGCAGACTAGTTTTTGTTGCCCAGAAGCCAACGGGACCATTTAGCGGGTTACATTTCACTATGTATGACTTTAATTCCAGCTGTGTGACACTTCCACAGTTAACCGATTCACAGGTAAATCGGGAAATTAACTGCTATAGAGCTGCCTCATGACAGCTGTGAGTTCATCAGCTACAGAGACCGAAACTCTCATTTGTCTGTTTGCCCGAGACCTAAGCGATGTGCAGTTCCTGCCATAGAAATTAAAAAGAAAGGTTTACGGTGTCACTTTCCACGAGGAAATGACAAGCCAGAGCTGCATGAGAGTCTGCTGCAAGTATGTGGCTGCTGGTGAAGTTAATGAATGTGACCTTGGCATCTGTAATGTGTTATGGTCAGGCAGGTGACCCTTAACTCTGCCAGATGCAGGGCTTGGAAGAGCTCCTTTCTGAGGTCCAGGACATGCTTGGGGGTTTCAAACAGGTACAGTGTGCAAAGGACACGCCAGAAGATGAGTTGGCCCAAACAGGTAAGCTCTGTGTCTTGTCCTGGTCTGTCACTGGGAAGTTTTTGAAGGTTTGTGGAGGTGCTGTTATCGACTGATCCAGCTTGGCTCAGCTGTACACATTTCCATCCTCTCTGCTGTGTGCTGGGCTGTAATGTAGGCTCCTCTTTAGGCTGTCATACTTCTTCCTATCCGCCCGCACCCAGGCTCTCTTTAGTATCTCCTGCCACGCTGTCGGAACACGACTGCTGAATTTTTACATCCAACTTCTTCATTTCCATGCAAACGACTAATCAGGAAAACAAAACAGAAATCTCTGAGACACGCTGCACTTCACATTATATGTAGAAACAGCAACTCTTGAGAAACAGTGATGGTTTAACTAATGGTTTACAGCTTTTTCTGTGTTATGACCTCATGGTACAAGAACAACAGCTCTGTGATGAGTTTTGTGTTGGTTTTAATATTCTAAAATAAAAGTAGTAGACACGTTCCCCTCTTTCATTACAGTAGATGTTGCTTTTTTCATGTATCGAGCAAACATCCTGCTTTTATACGCTGCAGCAGGCTCGTAGCATGAGGGAGACTTTGGTCTTCTCACTCTGGAATCTGCACACTTTTTACTTGGAGCTTTGTAGTTTAGAACCAGTACAACTGAGACGTTTGGAACTAAGCAAATATCTCTGATTTATTCTTGCTCTGTATTGCTTTAACAGCAGGTGTGGTGGTGGTTGTGTTTAATACCTATGGTGTAAAAAATAAATTAAAAAAAAAAAAAATCTGCAAAACCAAGGAGGAAATAGAAGAGCATGCTAAGGTACTGTCTTGTCTTTTGGCGAACAAAGTTGAAATCGGGTAACAGGAATGTGCAGAAGAGGACTGCAAGAGCAGTGCCTTTTCCCGTCCTGCCTCGCAGCGGAGATTCGGCAATACGTTGTTACCGGGGTGTCTAACCAGATACTTTGGCTTCTCTCGCACGCCCCTTCAGTTCTGTTCAGATCGGCTCTGAGTCAAGACAGCCGTGCTAAGTGGACATGTTTCTCGCCCTGCGTGCCAGGAGGGCAGTAGCAGTTGAGGGACAGGCTACTGGCGTCTCGAAAGAGTGCTGATCAGGAGCACGCTTTGTTCAGTCAAAACTTTGGAACCCGATTCAAGGTGATGAATGAGGATGACAAAACGATTTTGCTGAGCAGGCCCTGGGCTCATCATAACAAAAGCTGAGGAGAGAGATGAGAATTTTGGTAACTATTTTTAGGAATTTGCAGAGAAACGGGAGCGGTTTCATTAGCCTCGTACCTGGTGCATATCAGTTTCCTCACCACTGAGTAAACCACATGTTCCAGCCTGTGGAGAGCTCAAGTTCAGTGCATTCAGCAGCAGCATTGGTTTCTGATCAAAGCTTACACCTTGACGCTAGTAACAGTTAAAGCTGAAAGCCAGAAAAGGTGACTCTTTTTGCTGTCTCTTGTATGGGAATATGCTTCAAGAATTTAATTAGATTAACTTCTTTTTAAAAAAAAAAAAAAAAGGCAGCAATTAAGGCACATTTGCCAAAAACGGTACCTGGGTTTTGAAAGATAAATTGCAGGGGGGATAAGTGGCTGGGAGCAGCGGCATCTTGAAGAAGAGGTGTACCAGCTCCCTCTAAATTCAACGCACAGCTGAAGCTCCAGTCATGCAAACCAATTTAAGATAGTCTGTATTCTGCCGTGAGGCGAAAGAAGTCTGTTGTTAGTGCAAAAATTGCAACCTGAACTTTCCCTTAAAACGTGTATGTAAATGTTTTCCAATTTGTTGCAGCTGACCTACCATCTCAACTTACAATAAAACCATTTTGTAGAATACATTGCTGGTTTTGGCACTCCACTACTTGTCTCAATGCTTTCAGCAGCTCTGAGAATTAAAATGCACCTACCAGATTTGTGTCATGCAAATCCACTTTTCCATCATCTGAGATTTGAGTCGTTCTTTTCCTATCCACATTAAAGATTAATGTTTTCAGTAGCGATGATAATGTGAGTCAATGCTCTAACTGCGATCTAGGACTTTGCTATGCCCTCACGCACCTTCTTTCTTCTCATGGCGTGTTAAAAAGTTGAAGCTTTTGCTTTCTATTATTACAGGGTTTAATTTCGGCGAAACTTAAAAGAGATCTCTGAGCAATACGAAAGAGATATTTCATGGATACTCTGGGCCTTCCTTGTTCCTGAGTAATTATTTTGGAAGAGGAGCTGTTGGATGCTTTTTCTCCTTGTCTGTTGCAGATAAACAGTATTCCTGGTCTGTCGGAGAACTTACAATAAAGGAATAGTGTGTGCTTTTGCACTTGCCTCTGTTGCCTGTCCTGCAGAGATTTACCTTGGTTGGTACCAAGCAAGTAAAGTCACTGTGGACCCTGGCGCAGCACAGGATTTCCAGCTGTGCATATCTTTTCAACACTTTTTTTTTGTGGAGAGTTGCAGCCTTGGTGCTTTGACTTTGTAAACCACTGGCAAGGAACTTAGCTAGATTCTCACAAATCCATTTAAGATTGGGGGGGAGCTTCTTGCCACAGTGCAGTTTCCACAAGTGTTAAACAGAGGCCTGGCTGTGTAGAGTTCATCTGTCACCTGAAAATTATGCAGGCTTTTTACACAGGCCTGGATCAATTAGAATTATTTGTGTGCACTTACACGTTTGAAACCATAGCTGTGCTTCCTGATAGTGTTTTAGTCTGCCTCTGTGAAGCTTAACTCTTAATTCTGAAATACTGCCTACCACCGTTCTGCAATAGCTTCTGGTGGTCTGTACGTAAAATTTAGGAAGATCTTCTTTTGGAAAGTCTCTTTGCCAGGAATTTTTCAGAGGAAGAGGTGGCTGCCTGTGAAGCAATTTGCCACTGTGGCATCCTTGGAAAGTGCTCTTGCAAAAAAAAAAAAAAAAAAAAAAAAAATTATGGTGAACGTGGGTACAAGCTAACAAATGCTCTTTGGGAGCAACTCTAATGGTAGATGGAGTTAGTGGCCTGAAAAGCTCTGGCACGTGAACTTGTCAAAAGTGGTGTGCCAAAACCCCAATTTTTACAAAATAAACGGCCTTATCTTATCAAATGTAGTACTCCTGGAGTACGTAGGAAGAGCACAACAGACTTTTATATGCCTTCTACTGTGAAAGGGAATATTACTGCTAACGGTAAATAGATGGTTTGTAGTATTTCAAGTGTTCAGCTTGCTAGGTGAAATTGCTTTGCCATTAAAGCTCCCAAGTGGAGTTCTTTGGAGTTACTTATCTTGCTGTCAGCGATTCCTTGCCGGGTAGACAGAGGTCTTCCCAGAGGACTGTCCCACGTGCAGCTCAAGAGCCCTGTCCAAGAGCAAAAGCCCCCTGCCTCCCCCCGCCCAACTCCTTAAAACAGAAAATGCCTGAAAATGGTCCTCTTCTGTGAAGCTGGGAGAAAAGGGATGCCGGAGCAATTTCAGTGGGAGTGGTCTAGAGACTAAAAGTCTGCTTCCCAAACCAACAGACCGGGGACCGGGTCAGCCCCAGTCCTGAATGCTCTCCTGTTTTTTGTGGGGTATGGTGTCACCTCAGCCTCCATTTATAGACTGCAGCTCGGCATCTATTTCAGGTTTTAACGTAGCGGTGTTTGTGAAGTAGCCAACTTAACAGTAGCTCCTTTGTGCACTTAGAGTTTGAAGTATGCTGTCCTAGAGGAAATTGAAGTTCTGAAAGACTGCATACTTACCTGGATGGTTCATTTCCCTGGTCCAGTCACCCGCTGCAGCTAACGGTTACAGGTTTGCATTCCGCAGATTCCAGTACACCAAAGTGAACGCTGCACGTTGACGTAATTTTGAGCAAAGAAACCTTGTATTTGCCTTCTCTTTTTATGAATACCGTCAGGCTTGGCACTGGTGGGCTGAGTTCAAACTAGGTTTACTGACCTGACTTAGAATACAGTTTTAAACAAAGTTTAGAAGGTGCTGTTGATGCCTTTGAAAGGAGAACAGTTTGGCAGCTCCAGCCAGCAGCCTTGTCAAGTGAAGCAAGGCAAGATTTGTAGTGGGAGATGCTACCTTTTATTAGGCCAGCTGGTGTTGGGGGAAACAGATGCATGTTTAGATACGCAAGCATTTCAAGTCTGAAATAGAAATAGCAAGCTTGAAGTTAAGTACATGCTAAGAGCAGTTGTTCTAATTCAATTATAAACTTAATTGTACTAACCCGTTAGACAGTTTGAAGGAGCAAGGGGTGCCGGTACTGGTGTAGCACAGTTGAGAAGTTGTCAGAGGTGAGGTGTGGTCCTGGTCACACGTTTATCCCCGCATAAGATTTGTCTGTGCCTGGGCGGCTGCTGCTGTTCATGGGATGGTGCTGTAACCAGAGCCCAAGGAGTGGTCTGGGTTAAAAATCAAAAAAACGATAGCTAGTGATCCGATTTCCACCACGGCCTCACAGTTAAGTGAGTGTACCTGAGGGACTGGTGAGCACGAGGGCGGGAATTTCCTAAGCTTTTTGGGCACTAAAGCCAACGTGGCATTTATGTACCTGAAGTCTGTTGGGTCTAGTATTCAGAAAATTTAGTGTCTTCGTGATATTTTGTAAGTTGCCACGGGTCAGGATACAGAGGTTAAAGGTGGGGTGGTAGTTTTGTGGTGCTAAAAAATGGCTCACTTGTGTTGTAAAACGATGTAGCTAAGGGAGAAACTGAATGCAAACAGCTCTAGGAGTTTGATCCACCGACTGCCCAAAAAAACCCCCCACCAAGTTTATTATAGGTACCGTGTTTCAAAACTAGTGATATGAGCCGTAACATTAGGCAGCAGGTGAATAAGGAGCTAACTTTTGGGTGCACGGAGGTAGGCCGAAACACATAACCGATGTCTTCCAATTCTGCTACAGTTTCTTTTCCATTCACACAAGGTGGTGTACACTTTCACCTTTACTGTTTGTAAGCACAGAAACTTGACATGTGTTTAATCATTGTCCCAGAACATTGTATGTGAATTGGTAACTGTTGCTAAAACTTGTTTTTCAGTAGCCTTGAAACAGTAAGAATGAACTAAGTTACTTTGAACTGCTTAAAGGTCAGGTCTACTTTAGTGCTCCTAGGATTGGAAAGAAAAAAAAACCCCAAAACCCAAAGAACTAATTTTCAAATGAATTGTACAAAGTCTTTGGTATGGTGGCGCTTACCTTCAGACTGCTTTTGGCTGATAGTGGGGAAAATTCTCCTTGCTCTGGAAATCCTGAAGTGCTCGCGTTTGAATTCTCACCTTGTCCGGGGATCCACGCTTTGGTGGTGAATCCCCACATGTTTCCAGTGCAGGAATGCACGCTGGAAAAAAACATTGTCTCGAGCTGTGGCAAAGTTAAATACGGCCTGTTAAATAAGGGCTGAAATGTCCTGCTGAGAATATGTTTAAAACTTCTGAAAGTGTCTTTAAATTTCACTGTGTTTCTCTTGACATTCGAAATACCCGAATGTATTGTGGGCCAGGGCATAAGCGTGTGCATGGGGATTGTGGGGAGGAGGAGTCGTGCTGCCAGCAGCTGGGAAGAAAACGCAAGCCACTGTTTCTTTGATACCAACCCCAGTCCCTGCTTAGAGAATTGCTGATGGTTTGTATGGCTCAGAGATGAACATCAGCTTCTCCAGCTCCAACCCACTTATCACTTAGTTTATGTGTGCACCTTGATCTCCCCACCCCAAACATTCCCAAGGTACCGTGTATATTTAGTCCTAGTTTATGGTTCTTTAATCACCCCCGAGTGTAACACCCTATACCTTATGGTCTAACAACTGCTGTTGTGGACTGTCTAATCGGTAATAAGACATGGCAAAATGTCATTTCGAAATGGTGATGATGCAAAGATGTCAGACTTGAGGTGAAGTTGTAATGTTGCAGCCCTTTACCCTCTTTTGTCGCTGTGACTTAGTGCGGCTATAAAAGTGCCCTATGCCACTAAAAGATTAACAAAGAGAACTGAACCATTTCATAACCTAGCTGAGCTTTAGCATGCTCATCTTTTCATGCAGAAAATATTTTCATATTGTTTAAATTACCTTCTAAAGATATTTGACATGTTTACCACCTCGTTAACTGTAAAGAACTGATATTGTTCCCCCTCCTCAGCCCACCCCTTTTGATTTTTCTGAAAACAGCATGCATGTGCATACATCCTTTGTCCTCACTGAAGCCTGTGTAGGAGCCACTTGTTTGCGTGGTGGTGTCAGTGCAGTGAGGGGCACGGTCATTTTACAAAAGTGACTTAAGAGACGAATATCCCACATTCATGGCAGGCACGCTGCTCCTGTAATAAATTTAAATCAATTTATTGCACATCACTGACTTCTGCTATCAAGGTCAAGGAAGCAACAGATGAAAGGAGAAGGGGAAAGGAAGCCAGAAAAGGGGAGAGGCGAGCAGGAAGGGGGAAGCAGGACAAGGAATGGTTCAGAGAAGGGTTTGAAGGAGGTGAGCAGAATAGAGCTCTCACACTTAAGAGACCAGAGATGAGCATTACTTATTTGGATGAACAGAGAAGGAAAACGTTTTAGTCTTCTGGGTGTTTAAGAACTGGGAGTATTGCTTGCTCAGATTTTTCTCCTTGTTTATAATTATGTATTGGTACTATTTCCAAATAGCAGGTACACCGTTGATAGTTGTTGCAAATGTATTATTCTTTTTGTAGCCAGTTGCTGAACAGAAGTACTTCTGGACTTCTGATGTGCCAAGGAACTGCTGCAGCGACTGGGAATTCAGAAGGAAGGGTATCCCAAGGCCATTTTAGAATATGCTGTTATAAGATTTTGCTGTAGTGTTTTGGTCTGAGATCACATAAATATGCTTTTCATTTGATTCATGCTGGAGAGCAAGCAGTCTGGATCTTCAGATGCCTCCTGAGGTCGATATGTTTTCTTTCACTGAAGGGAGTGTTTTGCTTGTGCTTAACTTCTTCCTCTGCAGTAGTGTGAAATTTCATTTTAAATCCAAATGGCCCTTACAGTTTCACTCAGGCTTTATATGTGGTGTTAAGTGTTAGTTAATCTCTTCTCTCAAATACATATTTTTCCCCTGTCTGAAAGGGTTTGCAGTATCCAAAGTGAAATCGTAGGAACAAGAAGCAGCCAAGTGTAAATGTCTGTAGAACAAGGTAGGCTCTGACAGCTGCCATTTAAAAATATGTGCTAAGACTTGTGAGATTTGTGGTAAGTTGTTCCACACTTGCAGTGCTCTTTGTATCTGCGAAGCTCCACACGAGCAATTTGCAAGAGTGCTATATTTGTGTGTGTGTGTAGGGGAAAGGAGAAGGATGATGTGAAGAAGCTGGCTGACTCCAGGAAATAATCAGATCCAATTACGTTGTTGATGTTTAACCACCAACTTTACTGAGATGATATTTCTGTATCATGTTGATTGTGGGAGTCATGTGGAACACAGAAGACTTCATGAAAGTTGGGGGGGGGGGGGGTGGCCTTAAGAAGGTGAAACATGGTGGGTTTTTTGTTTCCTTTACAGTGAAATGATTCAGACGTAGTTGGAGAAAACCCAGGAACTGATTTTTCTTGTTTAGAGATGCTCCACTCTCTGCAAGCAGAGACAGCCTTTGGCTGCCAAAGTTCCACAGCAGGGGCAGAGGCTGTCTGGGCATCTTGCACCTTGGTCTTTCCCCTGTGTATTGCAGAGGGAGTGAACCGTGTGGATCAGCTTCATCCTCTGCAAATCAGAGGCATTTCGCTTTCAGATACTGCTGCGGCCTTAAAACTTGCAGAGAGTGTGGAGCGTACAGTCCCTTCTACTCCTTCAGGGCCTTGCACAAAAAACATGCGTTTGCTTCCACACGTAGAAGAGAACTGGTCCCCAAGAAGGCAGTTCTGTATTTTTCAGAAGAAAGAAGTTGCCCGCCTCGTATTATTTATCACATATATAAAATCAATTTGCGCGTATTTGATTTAAACCTAAACTTTCCTTTGGGGTTTATAATCCGTTGTGTTTTTGAAGGAATTTTCAATAACTTTTTATCCTAGTCCAAAACGATTTATTAAAAGCAGCTTTAGGCAATCAGTACCTGCACTACAGCAGGAAAGCAGCACTATTGGCAGCTGTTATTTTATGTTTACTGGCTTGAACTCTGTCCTCTGAAAATTCGTGCTTTGGTTTCTCTAAAGCTTTTCTGGTATTAAATACCTTCTCTGGGAGATTTGCTTGCTCCTGCACACTTGTAAGTGGACCCAAGCTAATGTCTTCTCCACTTAAAAGAAACATTTGACAAAGTCTGTCAGGTTAAAGAGCAATAGTTTTCTGGGCCCAGAAAAAATAAAAATACAGGTTTCTTACACAGATTATAGTTTCAAAAATGCTTTCTTTTTAGTATTACAGACATCTGTATTTCTCTAATCGGTGTTAGGAGTTTGTTTTGAGTGGGCAGTAGCAGAAATGTGGAAGATGATATTAGTGATAGTTTGCAAATAATTTGATCTGTGTTTCTGAGAATTACAAGTAGGTAATTGCATTTCTGTAGAGGTAGTCAGTCCATTGCACAGTCGGGATCCCAGAAAAACCTGACCCTAGAGAATTTGGCTGAATTTTCTTCATACAGAGACTTGTAATCATGAAGCCACTTTGCTTTTGCTTTCAGAGATGAAAATGACAGTTTTCCTCTTTGTTCTAGGATACCTGTGATCTCTCGTATGTGGAAAGAACGCTAGCAGAAAGGTGAAAAAATGGGTGTTAAAACATTCACTCATAATTCCCCTGCTCACAGTCAGGAGATGCTGGGAAAGCTGAACATGCTCCGCAACGATGGACATTTTTGTGATATCACCATCCGCGTCCAGGACAAAATCTTCAGGGCGCACAAGGTAGTTTTGGCAGCCTGCAGCGACTTCTTCCGTTCCAAACTCGTCGGCCAAGCAGAAGACGAGAGCAAGAGCGTGTTAGACCTGCACCATGTGACAGTGACTGGTTTTATACCTCTTCTGGAATATGCTTACACAGCAACACTATCTATTAATACGGAAAACATTATTGATGTGTTGGCTGCAGCCAGCTACATGCAGATGTTCAGCGTTGCTAGCACGTGCTCAGAATTCATGAAGTCCAGCATTTTATGGAATACGCCCAACAGCCAGCAAGAGAAGGTGCTGGATGCAGGACAGGAGAACAGCGCAAACTGCAATTTTACTTCTCGAGACGGCAGCCTTTCTCCGGTTTCTTCTGAGTGCAGTGTAGTGGAAAGAACCATTCCTGTTTGCCGAGAGTCGCGAAGAAAGCGCAAAAGCTACATAGTTATGTCTCCCGAGAGCCCCCTTAAATGTAACACCCAGACAAGTTCCCCCCAAGTGCTGAATCCTTCAACTTCTTACCCGGAGTCCAGAAATCAGCCTGTGGACTCATCTTTAGCTTTTCCCTGGACTTTTCCTTTTGGAATTGATCGAAGACTTCAGTCTGAGAAGGTGAAGCAGGCAGAGAACTCTAGGACTTTGGAAATGCCTGGGCCCTCCGAGTCCAACAGAAGAATTGCAGATTACGTGACTTGTGAGAGCACGAAAGCGAGTTCTCCCCTTGTGATTGAAGAAGACGTGCGTGTCAAAGTGGAAAGGTTAAGCGATGAGGAGGTTCACGAGGAAGTATCGCAGCCTGTTAGCGCATCCCAGAGCTCTCTGAGCGATCAACAGACAGTCCCAGGAAGCGAGCAAGTGCAGGAAGATCTCCTGATCAGCCCACAGTCTTCCTCTATAGGTATGAGCATTTCTGGGGTGAGATGTATGTACAAATAGGCATGTGCGCACTTGTGATTTTATTGGAGGAAATCTGCTTTGTGTTTTTTCATGCTTTACTTTTGCGAAACTGCCCTTTTTTTTTTTTTTCTTTTCCTGTTTTATGAAATGTTACATATAAACCCGGATGGGGGGACGGGACTTGGAGCTCTTTAAATAACTTTGCAGAAGGCAGGTAAGAAGGGTAAGCCTGTTGGTAGACCTCCTTATTCAGAAGAGGTTGATAACCCCTTTTTACCTCTCGTTGCTTGACTGGGGAAAATAATTCTGTTTTCATTAGTGTCGAAAGGCATGATCTCAGCTGAGCTGTAACACCAAATCTGAAAGACTTGTGGCCATAGCCACAGAGGGATAGAATGGTACTTTGCATCAGACATAAAATCTTGTATAATCATGACAGAGAGCCTTTGTAAGAAGATTTGCAAAATAAGTGGTGGAACACTGTCATCTTAATGCCCCAGACGAAAACAAAACCGCACAGTCATAATATTGAGAATCTTTCCATTTCTGTGGGATTTGGTTCTCAAGTTGCTTCTTCAAATACTGCCAATTGCTGAGAGAAACCTTTTTTCCATGAAAGACAATTTGAAGCCAGTTTTGGGTTCTTCTAGCAGGCTGTTGTTTATTAATAGCTAATACTGAAAAGTTACTGTAACAATCCCTTTTTTCCTCTTTGCGCAGAATGTATCGAATGGCTTTCAGTAAGTCAGAAGATAGACTGCAATATTTCTAGTTTAATTACCAAAATTTTGCCTAAGTCAGCTGTTTTGCTTTCAATTAAGTGGCTTGACCTGTGCTTGGTAGAGTTTGTTTACTGAAAGATTTTTAATAAAGCCTGTTTTGTTTGAAGACCGTAAGAATGGCAAATGTACTGGTCTGCTTCCTTCAAGTCATGTATACATGAAAGGCTGCTTCAGTTAATTAAATAAATAAACTACAACAAAGTAAATAAATGTAGTCTAGTAGCCTGCATTATTTGTTTTGTTTGGTGCGCCTAACACTGTGCCTTCTCTGAAGAAAGTAAGTGTTAGATCAGTCTGACCATTCCAGGATTGCAACATATAATCAGTGTTGTTAAACTATTCAGGTAATACTCATTAAAAGGAAATGAAAATATTTTCCATTTATTCCATCCTTCAACACTTTATGTTGTTGTTTTTGTTCGTCAGTTTGTATAGCTCATGTGTTGATATTTTAGATTGGTGATGCTTTTTCCAAACAAATGTGTTCTATTTACTGGAGACAAGGCTGTTTACATTTTCTGAGAAGCAGACTTAATATCAGTTTAAATATAAATCTCTAAATGTGGTTTGCCAAAATAGTGCATAGATGATGAAGTAAAAGAAACAATTTGTTTGCTGGGTAGTCTCCAGGAAAAGTGGTCCTTGTTCAAGAACAGGTTTAGTTTGGCTCAGTTTTTAACTCATTATAGTAGGAACTTCGGAAAGGCCTCACCAAGGCCATGTGATAAGAGACGCAAATTATTTCACCAACATAATTGTACCATCACAGACAAAATAGAACAAGTAGAAATAATGATTAGGGAAAGCTGAAAATAGCATAACAAGTGAAAGGAGGGAGTTTTACCAACTACAAATATCATACCCAAGCAGATTAAAAGAACAAACTGGGTGTAAACTCTAGATTACAGATGAGTAGCACGCGCTCTACGGAAGTTTTTGGAGGACGTCTCCTGGAGTTGGAAAGAGCAGAAAAATTGCATGCTCAAAAGAGGCTTCAGTGAATTGGGACATGAGAATGTGAGATTAGGACCAAAGTGTAGGGCGAGAGGTGCCACTGAATGCTATAAAATCTCCTTTTCTAGGAGAGTCTTAGTGTTAAACAAAAAATACTTTGAAACATACTTCAATAGCCAGGCACCTCACTGAATTCTGTTCCTGCTTTAGCCAGTTTCCTGAAATGATTTCTGTTGACAAGCAACTTTGCACATCTGTCTTCAAAAGGTATCTGTTTTGAAGCCACGTGACGTTTTGGGAACGTTTTCCATTTTCTGTTTCCTATTCTAGGTTTTGTACCACTGAGGTCATGTACCTGACCGTTTGTACAGCATGGGGCAGAGGATCTTAGGCTTTAGTGATTATAATATTTAAACTTAAATGTCTGTTATTGAGGATGTTAGTACACCGTGTTCTTCCTTAAAACAGCTACAGAGAGAAGAAAAACGTGCTAGGCCAAAGTCTTCCAAGTACAAATCTGTTCTTTGTCTTTGAATATGTTTGAATTAGTATTTAGTGGTCTTGGCATAACATTGTTAACTCTCCTCAGAATAGTTTTTATTCACATCTTGCTATGAAGAGAAACAGTGCTCTTGCTTTTTAGCACCGTTCACATGTGCCTAATGTAAGGCCCGCTTTGTAGCTAGAAAGTACTTTTTACCTCGCAAAGATGTATTTCCTTATGCAGTAATACAAGAACAGTAAATGGAGGCAGCAAGAGATGTTAAAGTACAGCTTTCTCTTCCCTGAACATATTTTCCTCATATAATTGCATATATTTATCTCAGTGTTTTATAGTGCATTTATAAAAGCATTCCTGCCTCTCTTTCTGATATTGCAAAAAGCTCTTATTCACTCTTTGGGCAATTTCAAGAATTGTTCATTTGCAATTTATTATATTTGGAAGCACTTTATAATATGGAAGGAGATGTGAAGCAGGGCCTTGATAAATAAGTCATTACAGTTACAACAATAGTTATGTCTGAGAAGATATTTTCATAACTCATTAACACTTGTTTCCATTTGAGAGGTGAAGGCATAAAATTAAACCTAAGAGCAACTGGGCTTATTTTTCAGTAGACTTTCAGTTGTTTCATGAGAAAGAAGCATAAATCAAAACGAGATTAACTTTTGTACCTTTATGGATTGCATAGTTGCTGAATTTCCCAAACATACTTTGTCAGCTCATAACAAAATTAAAACTTTTGATTCTGCTAGCGTTAATTTGAAACTGCTAGAGATGCAAGTTTCCTCCCATCGCTGACTCCGTAACATGGGGTCATGTTAAGGCAATAATCTTTCACTTGACTAAGGTTTTGTAGAACACAGTGTCCTTTATAGGGACAGCTTTTTTTGGAGACAGTACCCTCATTCTTTTTGACAAAATACGCGCATTTTCTGTTTCACTGTCCAAGTCTTTGTTCACTTTGTTCCTTCTCTTTGGTTTTCCATTTTGTCTGACTCTTGTCATTGTAGACCTAATGATACTTGATTTTCCTAGTGAGCTTTCGAGAAGGGTTCCCAAATTCAGGCTGCTCATGTACCACTCTCTTAGAAAGCAGAATTGTTTTTACCATAGCATCAAGAGCAGCTCCTAGCACTGTCCTAAGCTTTGCTTGTTCTCAAGTTGTAGGTGTAGAGACAGAAGTCTCCTTCCCCCATCTGTTCTCATCTCACATGGATTCAGTGGTAGAGACCCAAAGGCTGCTTGGCTGTTCAGAGGAGTTCAGGCGGTGCTTAGTATTTCAGTCTCAACAGAGGGAAAAGGAGGCAAGAAGGAATTACCACTTCCAAGTGACTTTCATGCTACTAATCGTACATACGTCATGATTTGGGAGCCCCTGTTTTGGGGAGGAATGACAGCAATTCTGATCCTTTGGAAATTTGGCTGAGTTGGGGCATTCATTTTTATCATCTCTCATTGCACCCATAGACATCATCAGAGGAAAATGAGGAATGTGAAGTGACCCAGTCTGCTCTCTGCACTCAGCGTAAAGAGGGAGCAAAACATGGTTTATCTAAATGGTCCCATGTAACCAAACCAGACGATCTTTTTTATCAAGGGGTAGGGTTGGCGGTGGGGGGTGGGAGGGGTACCAGTTCTTAGAATTCTTTTAGTACTGTACTGCCAATTTCCCTCCCCATTATGGTGACATCAGGCCAAAATAACCTTGCTTAATATGCCTAAACAAGGATTGAAAGCCAAACTCCAGGCGATGGTGAGGGAGGCCCGTCTGAGCAACAGCCATGTCAGGTGAACGAAGTCGTAGTTTTGTTTTAGTGCTGCATTTACCTTAGATTCTGTTTCCAAAACGCACTTGAGCTACATTTGCTTGAATGTTGGTGCACTGAACAAAGCTTGGGAATGGTTTTGTGTATACATTTCTGTTACAAACAGATGTTTGGTCTCTTTTACATTGCATTTCTCATTTCTCAGAGGGCTCTTCTTTTCTCAGCATCTTACCAATAAATGAAGGCATTATCAACAAATATATATATATATATGGAAGATTTGGAACACAAAAGCAATGTAGAGTAGCAGGACTGAACTTCTTTATTGCTTAAGAAGTCTTGAAAATTGGTGTAGTAGTCCCTTTAGGTGAAGGTAACATTTCTGCTTTACAGTGTTAGTACTGGATGTGTATTGAAAACTGGCCATATTTAACATAGATTCTTTCCATTTTCTAGGTGTGCCAAATATTTGCCCTTTATCGAGTTGTCCATTTACTAGATAACCTGTGCACAGGAGAAGTTGGTCTGGAACACGTTGCCTCTGGGTTTTCTGAATGATTTTCCCAAGACAATTCTAGTATCTTATCAGCTAGGAAGCAGTGTCTCTCAGAGATTTGGGAAAGCAAGCTTTATGTGTATTTACCTGCCCCCCCAACCCTTTTTGAACATTATTTGCATTAAATTGCCCTTTTTTCTTTGCCTAGGCTCAATAGATGAGGGGGTTACGGAGGGATTACCCACACTCCAAAGTACCTCTGGCACTAACGCTCATGCAGATGATGATGATCGGTATGTACCAATGTAGTGTGCAAACTGTTCTGCAGCAAGTGCTGTGCTGTAATTAACCTACCCAGCCTTAATCTCAGAATGTTTAGTTGTTCGTACATCTCCTTCTCTGTGTTGATCAAGGTACAATCGGTGCCTGAAGGTTCAGATGCTTTAGAAGAATGTAGGTGATGAAAGTCAGAATTTGCTTACTTGTTGCTTTTCATTTCCTGTCTGTTTCCAGGGAACACTGGGTGAAGAAAGATATTCATGTTTTTGCCGTTTCTTCATTGCTGCTCTTTATTAATAAATAAAATAAAAAAATAAAAATCTTTACTGTGAAACAGGTGTGGTAGTTGCAGGCATGCTAAAGCTGACGTAAAGCCACAAAAGCAACAAAATGAAAACAAGTACCTAGTCTTGGCTTCACCAGACATTGCTATTGCCATAAACTACAGAACAGGCAGAGCAGCCTTAAATCTTTTCTCCCAAACTTTCTGCATGTAGCTTCTTACCAGGATGCTGTGTGTCACTTACTGTAAATGTTTAGCAGTCTTTTGCTGTGCTGAGTGATTTATTAAGGGAATCCCTTATAAGGGAAGGCTGGCAGAGAAGGCCGAACTAAAATGGGTCTGCCCGGTCGAAGATGTATCGTAGGTCGGTTAGAGCGAAGTGATGTACCTGCAAGTGGCATACAAGGGTACACACGACTGGTTTAACTTTTATTTCTTTGCTTTTGTGGTATGTGTCAAGTATGGTGTATAGCTAGCTATTCCCTTTCAAAGCAAAATTTTTCAAGTATTGACAAGGTAGCTTTTGCATAGTGTTTTGTTAGACAAGTAGGTCTGAGGACGAAGTGTGATCCCCTGGGAGTTGTTCCAGAAACCGTGTCGAAGTGAAACTCCCTGTAGAGATAACTATCAAGAGCTGCATTTTCGTAGCCCGTAAAATCTTTCCTGCCATTTCCATCTAAAACCTGTCCCGTTGTAGGATTAAATCTGAAGGGAAAATAACTGCCTAGGTAAGACTTTTTTTGTATGACATAGAAGATTTTATCTATCTGCTAACAAACCTCAGTATAAAAATAATACCCAGCACTTAAGGTTTGAATTGACAGTAGGAGCACATGTTGCATTAGAACTAATCCAGGTTTGTAAAGCTATAATTCTGAAGTCAAGTGGCATACATATTTTCAGCAGTGGATTATTTCAGAAATTTCCTATTAAACTGCAGAGCTTCAGCACAAACTGCATAGAAGATTTAGAATGTATAAAATCCTTTAAACACACTGAAAATTCCCACTGAAAGATCTCTTCCGTGCAGAAAAGGAAAGAATATTTGCCTTAGTTTATGCTCAAGTTTGAAAATAATTAGTCTCAGAGTAACAGAAGCATCAGCAAAATGAACTAGAATTTGCACATTGTTTATATAACAGTAAGGGAACCAATAGTTATGGGAATTTATGAGAATTTTAGATTCCAGAACTAAAATTTTCTACCGAGTGATTTATTTTATAAATTCAAATGAAAGTGCCGAGACTGTACTTATTCCGTGAATCAGTTAAAAGTGTAAAACGGTACTTTCGAGTCCTAAGAAGTTTTCTTTCACATGCCTCTCTGTATATATGCCTGTCAGGATGGGACAATGCATTCTGATATGCTGTGAGAGCCCTTCAAGCACTGGACTTTTAAATTCCCATTTCAAGCACAGGATGGGCACATCAGCAAATAAATATGGCTTGTCATTCCCTGTGCGGCAGTTTGGGCACACAGTTTTGAGAGCGTAAGAATTCAGAGTAAAATAAAACATGTCCCTCTAGCTGAATCAAATGCAAACATGATCAATAAATCATACGGATGGAGAAAATTTCCCTCGCTTTTTGGTTTTTTGGGTGTTGTGGGTTTTTTTTAATGCACCTTTAATTTAAGTCCCAGTTGTACATTGCTTTATTAGTAGAGATCCTCAAAATGTCAAAATCAGTTGTGAGTGGACAATGCAAATTTATACTGAAAAATTTATTTTTTAGTAAGCGTATATTACCTAGAATCATTGAGTCACAGAATGGTTTGGGTTGGAAGGGACCTTAAAAATCACCCAGTTCCAACCCCCCTGCTGTAGACAGGGACACCTCCCACTAGAGCAGGTTGCTCAAAGCCCCATCCAGCCTGGCCTTGAACACTTCCAGGGATGGGGCATCCACAACCTCTCTGGGCAACC
>JAVKLA010000081.1:2488394-2500536 GCA_034782735.1 Sagittarius serpentarius
TGCATCCACAACCTCTCTGGGCAACCTGTGCCAGTGCCTTACCACCCTCACAGGGAAGAATTTCTTCCTTACATCTAATCTAAATCTACCCTCTTTCAGTTTAAAACTGTTATTTCTATTCATAAAACATAAAGTTTAAAGATATTCCTATTCATAAAACGAAGCAAAAGACTGGTCCATCTAAAGGCCTTTCAATATTACATCCTTACCACTGTGGAAACAGTCGTAAATATTTCAAAATTTAAGATGTCTTACCTCTTGAATTTCTGTGTTAAATAGTTAACATCACTGATTGGTCCTCCTCCATAAGCAGTGTTTCATAAACAGCAGGTCACATGTAATTGTTGTCAGCTTAATAGACAAACAGGAATCCGTTAAGTATTAAAACTACTGTTTCACAGTGAAGTCTGATATATTCTTTCTCTGATACTTCACATTTGAATTGTAATACACTTCTAACACAGACCTGTAATTCAGCCTTGGCTGGTTTAACAGTCTCTGTATCAGTTTGTGGCTGCATGTAAAAATGAGTTGCAAAGGCTCAATTATAAAACATCTCGCTGATCCGATATAATGAGAACCTCCACTTTTCTAAAATAATTGTTATTTACAAATAGAGAATATTTCTAGGCTCACTGAGCGTTTTGGCGTTCACATTTGTCAGAGTTGAGTTCTACGTAGTTAAATATGTATATAATCTCTTGGTGAAAAGAAGAAAAAATTGCAAGTGGAATGTTTTAGCGTTACGGTGAAAACATTTTAAACATATCTCTTTATCTAGCTGTTACAGAAATTCTCTGAGATATTAGACAAATCTCAACTGTTAAATGCCACATTTGTCACAAATTGCAGGTCCTGAAAAATTGAGTATATATGGGGAAAAAGAAGCAGGGGAGAGAAAATATGATTGTGTTTCAAATGTAATTTCTTCATTGTGCTATGGTCCGCAGTTATGTCACCAATAGATATTTCAGCCTGCTTGCAGTTTAAGGATGGAAAAAGACATGCCAGTCACTGGTAGCTGGAGAGCCCCGTGATTCCCATTTTATCTGCTTTAACCAGCCTTTCTCATTATGAAGCTTTTATGTAGGAAAAACCCAAACTTTATTTTAGATTTCTTCTAAGGAGATTGTCCCCATAGCCCTTCTCCTTTCTGTTTCAGTTGCAGGGAAGCTGGCACCAGTACAGGCTTTGAGGATGAGCTAGCCTGAGAAAGCTGGAAACAAAAGGAGAGCTGTGGCTCCTAATTTCTGCCCTAGTTTGAGCATCTCCCTAGAAAGCTCTAGAAGCACAATACACTTTTGCCTCTTCACAATCCCCTAATGCAGGAATGAGGGAGGAAGAACCTAAGAAACATGTTACCAGAAGATGAAGTCCTCTATAAAGCAAGTTGAATGTTGTCGCCAAAAACCTAAATGTAGTTCTTATTTGAGCCCACCACATGGGTATATCTATATCTACATCTAAGAGCAGGAGTTCTTGCTGCCCAGCCAGTCATCCCTTTATCACCCCTGCATTGCAGCTATCACTTCTGATGGCACATAGCTGTGAAAATTTTAATTGTGAATTCTCCAGTCAGCTGAGCGCAAGGAAACCTTGTCTGAAGGGATTTGCCCCTTAGCCAGACTGCGTGACATTTGTCAAATACCAGATGAGGGGCAAGTTGTCCGTCCTGGGCCCAAATCAGTTTGGTTGGTTATTAGGCTATTACGGCAGCTGGACTTCCATGCCTTATGCTTTTTTTTTTTTTTTTTTTTTTTTTTTTGCAATCTTGGTTTGTTTGGGTGTTTTTTAATTTTTACCTGTCTGTTAGTTTGTGTTGATGGAGTTTTCATTGGTAAAATGGAAAGCGTATGGTCGTACCAACTCCAGAGACAAAACTAGTGTTTCCACATCTGAGTAGAGTAAAATCTGTTCTTTATCTAGTGATCAGCTCACAAAGAGGAACAGGAGTGCCAGAGTTTGTCAGAAATTTGGTTAGACAAATCAGAACCTATGCCTCATTTACTGCAAGTGCATTTGGTGACCCATCCGTTGGCTTTTTGGACCCGTAAGTGGCAGTGAACTACATTCCGCCAGGCCCAGGATATAAGTTGGTAACTTCCCTCTTGCAAATACTCCCTGTAGCAAAGATCAACAAGTCCATCAGCATCTATCCTTTCCACAGCTCTCTCAGACCCTCCTGTGTATAAAAAGAAGTGAAGGACAATAGGATTTCTTCCTTAGACCAAATATTATTCCGGTTCCATGTGAGACCAGAAATCCTTATGGGTTTTACAGACTGATTGATAGTAAATTCCTGCAGGAAACTCTTATATCTTGTGTGTATCGAGAGAGACCCAGCGCTAGCTCTCTCCAGGTAAATCTTACAACTGGAACTTTTGCCACCGAGACCCATTGTTGTACTCGGAATTGAGATACCCAGTTCTCACGGTTGTATCGACATCCATTTCCAGAGTAGATAAAGACAGTTAAGGTATTGGTTTTAAAGAGCTGGTCCTAGTTCTGGTCCTCCTGTGCTGATCTGCTGCGTGGATTTTTGTATGAGGTGTAGGAAAACGTATTTGTGCGAAGTGCACGTTTCATTCCTGTGTGAACGTTAGAAGCCCACAAGTTCAGCCTAACCTTGAAACCAACAGTCTGGGCTCGAGGTGGAAGCAGAGCAGCAAAAGGATTTGTTCCATTAGGGGGACTTTCTGACTGTGTGCAACAGGAGACATCATTGTACTTTTTTCTCAACATGTTTCAGACATTACAGTTTAGTAAAACTAAAATTGCATTGTTCTGGCCATAGAGTATTCAGGGTCAGAGCAGTTCCCTGCTGCCAGTGACGTCTGATCTTCCATCAGGCAGTGAGCAAGCTGAAATGTCTATTTCAACAAAAAACATAGACCTTAATGCTTAGGAAAGGGAAACCCCAGGTAAGTACAAACTCCTATTGTTACTATGTTTGTACCAGCAGATCTGTTTTTATTTCACTATGCCCTTTAGCGAAGCATGTTCCTTGCCAGAGGACTTGGATTATAACACTGTAGTTCCCTTAAACAGTTTGCAGCTAGAGGCTATGTAGGAGCAATTAGTCCGTTTTAAATAAATTACTTTGAAAGTTAAATTGTTCCCTTATTATGGTCTGTGTGCTGTTTTTTGAATACAGCGCTTGAGCTATTCTCATAGAGCGGATTGAATCAGACAAGGAGCAAGTATTGATTAATTAGATTAATATTTTGAACTTAGAAAAATGTAATTGTAGATACTAATGTTTGTTCACCGAACTGGGATTGAAATGAAAATGAATCGGGTTTAATTTCATTTGTAAATATCACGGAAGCTGCAAAATACTCCTTTGCTTTCCAGTTTGCTCGGTTCTTTAAATTCTTCCTCAGGGACTGTTTGCTGATGGTAAATCATCGATACGCTTGAGAAAATGCCCATGCCTGGAAAATAAAGTTCAGTTTGCAGCTGTTGCTCAGACCTGTTGCCCAAAGAAACAGAAGTCAGAGGTTATTCTCTGGTTTTGTTCAGATGTGCACAGTCGGTGACTACAAGGCTTCAGATACAGGTCAGACACGTTGCTATAGAGGCAGAGATTGCCAGCATAAATACAGATTTCAACAGACATGTGAAACACCAGTCTTTTTCTTCTTCTCATACAAATGTGTTCAAGGTTCAGGTTTCCACGGACAAGGATTCTTACTTTTTTCCTCTAGCTTGCTTGTAAATCAGTGAATTTTTTCTTTGTAGTTTGGAGAACGTTCAGTATCCCTACCAACTCTACATTGCTCCTTCTACCAGCAGCACGGAGAGACCCAGCCCAAACGGTCCAGACAGACCTTTTCAGTGTCCAACCTGCGGGGTCCGGTTCACTCGCATTCAGAACTTAAAACAACACATGCTTATCCACTCAGGTAAGAAACGTTACTGTTTCCAGGAATTACGAATTTATAGACTCACAGAGGTTTGCTCACGGTGCGGCAAATATAATAATGCAATTCTTTTTTTAATCACCTGCCAAGTGCCTGAGAATTTATTTCAGAAAGATTGGGTAGAGGTGTGTCTCACTGAATGCTTGTTTTGATACATCAAATCTGACTGATAGCTCTACTCATGGATGATTAGCATTTGTGTGGACTGAAAAAAAATCTGATTGCCTGAAACTCATCAGAAGAAGTCATTTTCGTGATAAAGATTTGAGATGAAATAAAGTATACTTGGCTTTTTTATTATACTAAAGAAGTGATGTAGATTGAATTTCTTCCTCTTACGTGTTGTAATTGTCTGCTGTGTTTTAGAGGAGACTTGCAGCCGTACGAAAATGTTATCTATCTAAAGTCCTTGCATTGAAGAATGTTGTATGCCTTTGGATCTCAGAATTTTTGGAGGGATTGCAGGACAACTGAATTGGTTTGACAATCAGTTTAGCTACTACAGATAGTACAGGTAGCAAAAGGTTTGTGTGAATGCCTCCTCTGAGTCGTGATCCCCACATTGTTGCATTCCTTTTGATTTCTAACCTAAGTATGAACTCCTAATGTCTTTGCTGTCGGTGTTTTTCAAGGCTTGTCAGCATTACCTGGCAATAGCATTGACATTTTAGTGAATGAAGGGAAAATTAAAGGGTTATTTTACTGCACTTGAGCACTAAGCCTCGTGGTTTAGCATCTCCTGGCTTGAGCTTGACTCTTACCTGCACGCAGATGCTGTGCCATTTTGGGGCAGAGCAACCACAGTTGTCAAGGTGTAATTTTTTCACTGTCAGCAATTATTTGTCAAATCCCTTCAAGCAGAATGACCATACTGCGTTTAGGCCAGCAGTAATAATATGTGTTTAATACTTTAAAAGGCAAACTTTGTGGGCATATCGGGTGCGCAATTATCCCAAGCCAGTTGCTGAAGTCTTAACTGACAGCAGACAGACAAGCTTCAGCAAAGCGTCTCTGGCCGACCTGTCAACTGGCAACCCCTGGGCAAAGTTGGGAGAGAGGCGAAAAGCTGTTTCAGAGTAATTAGCATGCAAAAGAAACTCTCCAAACTTGTAAATGTTGAAAGTGTTTTCACATAAGCAAAATGGCTGAAGAGATTTTCCTCAGGCTATCAGAGGAAATAGACGCCCTTGGACAGTACAAAAGCATGAGAAGTTTTAGATCCACAAGACAATATTCTAGTATATTAACTTGTTTTCAGATGCTTAACAAGGAGTTTCAGTGCAACCTTAACTACAGCTTTCTCTGGAGTATAAAAGCCCCAATTAAAAGTTCAGCTCCCGCTTTGAACGTAAGGAAAGCAGAGTGAAAGACTGGTGGAATTAACAGCCTGGACTGATGCACATTCAGCCTTTTGAAAAAAACCTTTTTTGTTCCTTGACAGCCCTATTATGAATAGAGTTCCATATTCCAGATTCTTGGCCTCATGTTTGGATTTCCACACTTTCTGGAGTTCAGACTTTTTATTAAATCTTAACTTCTGGGTGATTCAGTCTTCTGAGTTGTAATAGTTCTGTTTGGGTGTGACTACTTACCCTCAGCCACTGCAACATGTTGCAGAGCTTGGATGTTCTAGGGTTTTATTAGTGCCTGTAATAAATGAAAGATGAACTAGTAACAGAATTTCTAAATTAGTATGAGGCAAAAATGAGAGGAATGAACCTGAACTGTCTTAGAGAGCCGTCTGTCATGCAAAGTTGCTGAAGATTCTTGTATAGAAAGGTTCCCACGCAATATAAAGGCTGCTACTTCACCCTTTTATCACCATTCCTGCTGCATTACAGGGGCATCCTTGTGCGCACAGTCCCCCTGCCAGAACACTCCTCTGAGCCAGAAAAAGACATTGCAATTAAGGTTAGTCTGATAATTGCATTGTTGGGAACCAGTCTGGCACAAGAATTTCCCAAGATCAAAGGAGTTCAAAGACGGTTTGAGATGACTGCTGCATCGGATACTTTTTGGCTGTGGCTCAGGATCTTAGCCATTGTATAATCCATGGAGGCTTATGTTCATTTTAAACTCTGGGGAAGAAGACGTGTAAGCACTATGGACAGGGTTACATTGTTATGAAATTTATTGGCAGTTGGTTCTGAGGAAGTGTGGCTCTTCTAATTGTTTCTGCCATTTTAAAGTTAACCAGACAATTTCTTCCTAAAACGACGCTTCGCTGGGACTGGCCACAGCTACTGTCCTTTTGCTGTTAGAAATCGGGAAGGGTTTTGCCAGCGACCTCTCATTAAAAAAGGCGAACCATTTTTACTCTCTCTTCCGCAGGCATTAAACCATTTCAGTGTGACCGCTGTGGGAAAAAGTTCACCCGAGCTTACTCGCTAAAGATGCATCGCCTGAAGCACGAAGGTAAACGCTGTTTCCGGTGCCAGATATGTAGTGCCACTTTCACTTCCTTCGGGGAATATAAACACCACATGCGGGTTTCCCGGCATATTATCCGCAAGCCTCGGATTTACGAGTGCAAAACATGTGGCGCCATGTTCACCAACTCTGGAAATTTAATCGTTCACCTGAGGAGCTTGAACCATGAAGCGTCAGAGCTAGCAAACTACTTCCAGAGCAGGTGAGGTGCACAGCAAAAACCTAACAGGGAAACTTGCTTTTTTTTTTTTTGCCTTTTTTTTTTCTTTTTGCCCCCTTTTTTTTTTTTTTTTCTCCCTCCTAAATCATCTTTTCCTGCTTTCAGGGCAGCCTGCTGTGCCTCTCATCAGGTTGCCAGCTAATTCCAGTCAAATTCATTCTTGCGCCACTATCTGTTATATCTGATCTGTCTTAACAGCATATAAGCTATATAGGAGGGCACTGAAGAATCGAGTGATACGCAGAAGCTGCTTCTGGGCTACTTAATTTCTCTTTTCAGTAGTATCTATGGAGAGGCTGATGGTGTAAAGCCATAGCATTTTATACTACAGTGTCTGTGGAGTTCTGTAAATGATTTGCTATTCAAAATCTCGTACATAGCTTGTTCGCTTACACAGGGGATAGACTTACTACTTCATTTTAAGTACTTGCTTGACGGTGGATATTGTGGAAAGATTGCGTGACTCCATACCTTCTCTTTTTTCATTTTCTAGGTAACGTATTACTAAATGATTAGATTAATAGGGTTTGAAATAGTAAGGGCCAGTTGGACATTTCTTGTTTATCAGGGCACAAAAGACTTGGCATTTCTCACAAATGCGCTTCACTAAAGACTATTATAAGGGTTCTGAGGCATCAGACTAGCGCTGTATTCTCCCATTGAAATAAATGTTTCTAACCGTTGGAATTTGAGATAGAAAAATACAAAAGTGGATGGGGAAACTTGGAGTAAGATAGATCTCAGCTTTTAAATCTAGAGGGAGAGTGCAGCTTGGTGTGTGTTAAGTCATCTGTCTTCAGCAATGCAAAAGAAGTGTGTTGTAAATATTACGGCATCTACAATACCATCCCTCGTGATTTCTAGACATTATGCTTTTTCCCCTACAAACCATTTCAGCGTTTTGTTCTGTTTGGTTATCTCAGAAGTGATGTAGGATGAAAAAATTGCAAAACAAACCAGGAAAGCCAGTGACTGTTTTTCCAACAGAATACTGTTTAAAACACAAGTACTTCATCTCTGTGGGTTTACGCAGTTCTTGTTCTTAGCGCTTGTGCCAAAACTAGAGTGAAAACTCTAAGGGATGATGTCATGATTGTGGTAAGCACTTTATTGTTGTTGTCAAATTAAAGTCAGATTAAAGTATGTGATTGTAGTTGTCTATAGGCCTTCCTTTAGTTTGAATTTACAAACACTAGGTTTAGCATAGTTGATTGTGAATTTGGATTTGAAGCGGTGACTGCTGCTGTCGTGTAAGAAGACGACTGCTCTTAAATGGATTATTACAAGGAGGAACCAAAGCATGCATACGTGCATATATGTTTTTATATATATATATATATATATGTACACACTTGCCTCAAGTACAAACTTAACATGTCTGGTGCTGAAAATCTGTGAGGAAGTTTTATTTTCGTTATGTGCTCACGCTCTGAAACTACTACTGGAGAGTTTGGTAGATTTTCTTTGGATACACTCAACCATCAGTTGGTAAGAGTAAGTTACAGAACTGTTGTCCAGAAGGGACCGAAACGGGAAAGAAATGCGGTTCTGTTCTGTTCACAGTAGTGCGATACGTGTCAACATCACAAAACACCGCTGTAGCTGGCAGCCTCCTCATGCTTTCAGCAGAACGCTTGCTTCCTCTGCTCATGCTTCTGTTTACAGCCTGTCCACTCTGAGAGGAGTGCTGCTGCTGTTTCTTGGGTGGATCTTACCTCAGAGGTGGAAAAGGCCCACATCTTTGCCAGTGCTGAACTCATTTTTGTTTCTGTTTTTGAAGGTTGAGTGCTCCCTTTTTACAATGAGGTTTTCAGTGCCATATGATGTTCCATACATTAACTTTCATTCTCATCAAGGTGATACAATCTAAATAAGAAGAAGTTGCTGCGTAGGAAATATGGATGCAAAACAATGCGAAATAGATGCCTTTGAATAAATTCTCTGTGTATTTAAACGAGAACCAGGTTATAGTGCTTAGTGAAGTATGTCGCTGTGATGATCTTAGAGCAATGTGAAATGAGTATCGCTGTTCTCTGTGCAATGCAGTATGTAGCTTGTGTGATGTAACTGATACAAAGAAACTGATATCACTAATGTTTGTGTGAGAAATGACATTTCTCTTCTGTCCTTTGCCCCTCTTCTAGTGACTTCCTAGTACCGGACTACTTAAACCAGGAACAAGAAGAGACCCTCGGGCAGTATGAGCTAGGGGAGCATGGCTTTGAAAGCAACTCTTCTGTCCAAATGCCTGTCATTTCACAGGTGTCGTCAACTCAGAATTGTGAAAGCACTTTCCCCTTGGGGTCTCTGGGTGGGTTGGCAGAGAAGGAAGAAGATGTGCCAGAGCAGCCAAAGACTAACGCCACTGCTGAGGCAGCCGCAGGTGACCCTCCAAAACCGGAGCTGTCATCTATTACTATTGAATAATTCATGGTTTGGTTTCATTTTTGTTCTTTGGAAAGTGCCTGTGTTTGGTCCTGTACATTTTAATTTAATTTTTTTAAACAAAAGTGGGGAGATTTTCCCTTTTTACTTTGTAAGCTACGCTTTAAACAAAAAACTGCAACAGACATTACATTATTTTTCATGACTGAATGATCACTTCTGTGAAAATATTTAAGACTGAATGCACAAAAAGATCTTGTCAGAACATCATGGAAGCTGTGATACACTTCTAAAGAAGAACAACTGATTCAGTCACTTTAACTATTTCTTCTTCCACAGTTAGAGCAGCTCATTAAGTTTCTCTTGCTTCTGCAGACCCTCTGGTTAAAGGAAAGAAATCAGAGGAAACCTTTTTAAAATGGCAAACAAAAGGATGCATTGGAAATCATTATTGAACAGTTTTGACTAGTTTTGAGTGGATGCTTTAATCTTCTGCATAAAAAAATGACACTTCCTATCTCTGTGCCTGCTGTTTTTCAAAGCGCTTACTGTAACCTTTTTCTTGGAAATGGTAAGCATTTTTGAAACTAACAGTCACACACTTTTTAAAAACACATTGTCCTTTTTCATCTCAGATGAATCAGTTTTGACAAACCAAGTGATGTCATGCCAGGTATTCCTACTTCTTATATTCCAGTCCTTTTAGAAACTGCTTGATCAAATAGCCTGTCCAGATTTGCCCATCTAAGGTTAGGCGTGGAAATACTATGGTCAGGAAAGGTCTAATGGTGCATGATGAATTGAGGACGATAGAAAAGTATATATCCGTGCAAGCCTGACAAATATCTCGTGACTGTATCTTTCTGTAGAAGGGGAACCACGTATGAAAATGAAGGTTTTCCCAAACTGAAATTCTTATTTTGTGGCCAGATTGTTTGCAGTTCTGGTCACTTCCCCCTATCACATATACTGTATTTTTACTAATCTCCAAAAGCTAGCTAGAGGGAGCTTACAGATGGGGAAAAAATGAGCTCTTTTGTGCATTATTGCACATTTTTTTGTTTATACATATGCATGTATAGTTTCTGAGATTTTTATTAGTCTGTTTTGGACAAAACAAGCAATTTATTCTCTTTAGAGGCCAACTTTCTAACCCAACAGGGGGTTGTTTACAAAAAGCCTATATAGCAATGATGGATTGTTCCTGTTTCAAAACATTTTAAATCCTTGCCAACTCGGTTTATTAAAGGCCATTACTCCAGCTACATACACAGCTCAAGTAAGCAATAAATTGAAAGATTTGCAATTTCGTTTTTCCATATTTAGAAAAAGCTGCAAATTTAGGGTGTGGGATTTTCAGAGCAGTGAGTCTTGTTATGCTGAGGCTGTTTGGGCTATAGGACTGCTTTGAAACCTAAATTAGGAAATATATTAGGAGGTTTGTGATTTTTCTTACTGCTTCTGAAGTTAACTCAGTGTTTGATGCCAAATGCCTATCGCCTACAGATGACATGCTGAGCGAGTAGGTATTACTTGATCTTAGTATTCCAAAGGCATGATATACTCCCTTAGTTTTGAATCCTGGGGTTTTTGTTTTTAAATTGTTGTTCTCTGTCCGGATTTGTTTTATGCAAACATGAGGAGGAAATGAAACCAATGGAGAAAGGTTGCTCTTGAAGAAACAGAAGACACAAAAGTCGTATTATATTGCAAGATCAATTTGTATTCAGTTAGCTTAGGCAGCTCCGATGCTCTGTAGGTCTGAGTTGTTTCTGCTAATAGCCAACTTTTGTAAGGAAAAAGGTTTATTACCCTTTGGAAAGAGCTTAAAGGGTTTCAGTGACTTTAACGATTTTTGTCTGCTGCGTTTTAGGTAAAACCCACACGTTTTAGTTAAATAGAGCAAAACCAGTTGGGATTTAAGTCCTTTC
Source organism: Sagittarius serpentarius (assembly GCA_034782735.1). Taxonomy (NCBI): domain Eukaryota; kingdom Metazoa; phylum Chordata; class Aves; order Accipitriformes; family Sagittariidae; genus Sagittarius; species Sagittarius serpentarius. The sequence continues at coordinate 2,499,284 of JAVKLA010000081.1, forward strand.
CGAGTTGCTGGAATGAACTTTCTCCACCAGATCCAAAGGGTGTTTTAGAAACATGCTGCAAAGAAGTTCTCTGCTACAATTCAGTCTTGTATGTCTACCTTTGTAAGTCTTCTTAAAAGGGCTTGAAGGACAAAATTCTTTTTTGGGGATGCTGTACTGTGAATTAGTCCAGTGTCTGTTGATGGACTGAATTTAAAGACCAGTTCTCTTCCACTTCTGATTTCTATAACTGGGAAGGCAGTGAGACAAGACAATGCCTTTTGCTGAGTTTTATCCTGAATTATAGGGCTATGACACTGAACTCAAATACATAATTTTCTTTTTTTCTGGTAAGTGTTACTCCGCTTTGCAGCTATGTGCGAACCCCTTGTGATTCGTGTAGTAAAAAGTACTTCGTACAGAAACACATTTCCAGACTGTACAGATGTAATAATCAAAGGTGATGGACATAATCTTCGCTTAGAATCTGATTGTTTTCACCCATTGCATATTTTGCTAAACAGTTTATCGGTGGGGAGGTGTGCAAATACAGAGTAGACATATCTGGATATTGGATTTTCAAGACTTAAAATTTTGCGTCGGAAGGCAAACTGCTTTCTGAATACCAAAGAGAATGGGGGAAAAAAAGTTAAAAAGACTTTGTAGCTCTCATCTGCTCTTCCTTGAAAAGAAAGGAGCGTCATTAACTGTGTAACACCTTGGTACAAGGCAAGTCATGGGTTTCATTGTTCATTGCACTGTGTTACACATTGTCTTTTCAACGCTGTAATCTCTGTGTAACATCTTAATTTAGTTCTCACTTTTCAGTCTGATTCAACTGCAGGAACAATAGAGTTCTTAGAGGATTTTTTTGTTTGTTTTAGGGTTGGGTTTACTTGTTAATTTTCCTGTTTGTAATTGTTTCTTGTCAATATCTCTTTTCTCCATAGAAATGAGCACAGATTAAATACAAATACCGTTTTATTTCTCCTCCCTAACTTGTTGGAAGTGTTCAGTTCTTTGAAATGGTGGTGTTCTTCACAGGAGAGATGTAAAAACGTAGGGCATCTTAAAACAAATCTCTGTTGCTAATATGCCTAGATTCCAGATTGAGTGAGATAGATACCTAACTAAGCTAGAAGAAACTTGCCTTAAGCTACACTTGGGATTAAACCTAAAGCATACATTTCTTTCCATACATTTTCAGAGGGTTTTGAACTCTGGACTGCATTTTCTTTTTTATCTCTGTTGGGGGGGGGGGGGGGGGGGGGGGG
>JAVKLA010000081.1:2506797-2523702 GCA_034782735.1 Sagittarius serpentarius
GGGGGGGCGTCATTATATTTTTTGCTTTAGTTTTGTCTCCGCGTAGACTCTGACATTTTGCAGACTATTTCTAAGAAAAAACAGTGTCGGCTACAAACAGGTTGCTGCTAAGTATGCAGGAACATTGAATACGTATGGGCAGTATTCATTTACGCCAAAGTACAGTCCTTAATTGTTTGTTGGCTTGAAGCATTTCTGTCTGCAGTGCGGTACGGCTTTCAAAATACCGTGGGCCCAAGATAGCTTTGAGTATGCCCCTGGCATTTGTGCCTCTAGAAAGACAGAAAACTTATGGTAAAATGGATCATCTGAATGCTCTGGCAGCAGGGGAGAAGTCTCCCAGGTGAGCAGCTGAGTCAAAGGGGAATAAGCAGAAGTGTTGGGAGAGGAGCAAGGAAACCATGATGGGCTGGTGGAGGAGGTTGACTCTCAATTCCAGGATCGTTTTTTGTGTGTGTAAGTGAAGAAGGCGTTTTGACACACACACAAGGAGAAGTGATCCCTCAGGGTTTGATACGACATCACGGAAGGGTAAGAGTCCATGGGCTTCAGAAGAGCAAGGTAAATTACAATCCCAGTCCACTTAAGCATTTAAACAGTCTGTCTTTCCAGAAATGTGTTTAAATCACTCCTTAAGAGCTTACCCATTTTGTGAACTTTACTTTTGCCAGTTGCTTCTCTGACTCAGCACAGTGTATTTTATAGCCTGTGTATTAATGGGGTGCACAGAACTGTTTTTGGAGAGTTTATGCGCATAAACAGACCCTTGCACTGTGTAAAACAAAACTGGATAGAAAAGGCAGCAAAGCACAGGACTAATAGGCAACAGAGCTCAGAAAACCAAAACGTCTCTCCAGGGTAGGACTTCATCTTCCCACAGTTTAAACAAGAAAAATAACAAGAACCCTAACAAAAACTTTTATATAACTTCAGTGTTGCAGTGATCAGTTTCAGGGTTGACGTGACAGCAATTATAAACAACAGTTATGCAACTGCCTCCTTGATTGAATTGAAATTAATACAGAGAAAGAAAGAGCCAAGCAAAAAGAAATGGCTTTGGGTTGACTTGTTATGTTTTAAGTAAATAAAAAAATGCTCAGGTCAGCCTCTTTATCAAAAGTGAGTGCAAGCCCAGGGTGAAAAATCTTGAAGAAGAGACAAAGTGAATTGCTCTTAAAAATTCTGTTGGTGGTAGAGGCAGAATTTTACCTTCTAAGGCTTACAGCTCCTTTTTTTTTTTTTTTTTTTAACCTGACAGTGAGGTAATTCAATATTTTAATTTTGCTCGAGTTCCTTTTACTTTAAAACTCTTTTTTTAAAAACTGTTGAACCCATTGTATCATTGGGTTTTGTGATTCCAGTGTCACCGATTCACGCCATCTGAGGGGAAGGCCCAGGTACGCGTGTGTGCGTACACGTTATTTCCTCCACTCGCCATCTGGCAGGCGTTCAGATGTTTTTTGAGTGGAACTGAAGGCAGTGTGGCTGCTGCGTATTGCATGGGCAGCGTCTGGCATCTCAGAGAGGAATGCTTCCTTAGAGTGAATACCATTTGGTAGCGCTTGAATTCATGTAAAGAAAATGCAGGGAAGTTCTTAGTCTAGCTGGCTGTACTGGCAAAGCCTGAGTCCTGCCTCTATTGTACAGGACTTGTGCCCAACTCAGGTTCAGGGATCTGTCTGACAGAGGCAGGATGCAATTACTGTTCAGTACCGTTAATGGTTTTGTGCGGACGTGAGCTAACCTCCTGGAACTAATTTGCCGTTGTGAGGTGGGTGTATAAAACAATCCCTGGGTGGATCTCTTATCAAAGAAACACTGGCTTTTCTGTTTCTCCAGAGTTTCTCCTGTTGACTCAGGGAGTAAAGCGGCCAGGAAGAGACAGGGGACAGGAATTAAGCCTGTTGTTTCTTTGCTCCTCCTCAGCTTTTCCACCCGGAGTGGTAGGAGGCTGAGGAGCCTTGAGCTTGTTGCTTCCAGTGGGAGAGAAGGAGGCGGATTTTGGAGGCTCCTACACAAGATGGGTTTGCTACACATCCCGCTGACATGTGTGCTAGTGTGAGTCATCCAGGGAATTCACTACCCTGTATGCCACAGGTTCAGTGAGCAAAGCGCCAAAGCAAACCCGCAGAATATGGCGCTCTCGCTGTTAGTACGTACACGCTCGGCTGCGACGAGCTTTTGTGCTGGACTCCCTGCCAGGTTTGCCACAAGTAGGCATTGGACAAGTGGCTTCATCCCCGGTCGCCTTGTTGAGGAAAAAAAAGCTGATCTCAAAGCTACCTGCCTTAGCCGTTGAGTTTCCAATGGCCGCTTGTTTACACTTGTCTTTCCTGGGCCAGTAACTCAGTGTCGCACATTACCCTTGGCGTGCTGTTAGGTGACACGTAGAGTGCGGTCTGTGCGGCCATCTTGTTGTCCTTGCTTGCCTGTCCTGCTTGCTTCCTTCCGTCTGTTGCTGTGGGTTCTAAGGGAGCAAGGAAAAAGTGAAAGCTCGCATGGCCTCTGACGTCTCTCCAAGCCAGAAATAAAGCACTGGGGGGGTTAAATTTTATGTTTTGCTTAGCCTTCCCCTCTGGAGACATGAAAAGAATTATAGGAGCTTGATCTATAGTGTGGCTAGGCAGCTGTGATGGGTGCTTTATTAAAGTCTATAGCAATCAAGCTAACACAAACCAGAACCTTTCCCTGTAGTTTTATGTAACCCTTTAAAAAGTGATGGATGTTTTGCAGCAGGAGTGGGGGGAAATCAGCAGGTTAGGTCAAACTGCACAACATGATAACCAGAACAATTAATAGCACTTAATGTGAAATAGCAAGCTCTTGGCTCCTCGAATATTATATAGTTTATAATCCAGGACAGATTGCCTTCAAAGTATGGCTCTCATCAAACGAGTGGCTATAGAGCCCTCGGTACAATAAAGCTGTTCCATGGAGATGATCCTTTTCGCGGTCTGTGATGTCTTAAGTAGCTTTTTGCTACTGGTTTTTGCCCCGCTTTGTCTAAGCGCTATAGGAGCAATGCAGCTTTGGGGGAGGGAACTGGATTCCTTTCTTTCGAGAACTGGCAGCTGAACTGTTAGCTGAACTCTGGTGGCAACAGTGCCTTTTCCCCATCAGTTGCCATTTGTGCAGATTCACTGAATCAGCTGCAGAGCTGTAACTGGGCACGATCTCTTTTTGTCTTTATTGCTAGTGATGATGCCAGAAAGCCTGCAGCTTGAATTCCCATCTCAAAGTGGGTTTGCAGGACCCGTGTTCCGAAAAAAGCCTTTCTTTTGTTTGCTCTCCAACACAGAGACTCTGAGCTGGATGTTAGGAGAGACAAAGGCTCTAACAGCACAGAACGCAACTTGCTTGACGTACCAGCGCACATTTTCCTCTCCTTCAGCGCCTTGGCTATTTTGATCCTTTAATTAACCCGAAACATTCCATTTTCTAGGTACCTGCTAGCAGACCAGGCAGCTGCTTCTCTGTCTTCTTTCCTAAAGGCAGAGAAGGAGGAATCAGACCTCAGCAGGAAGAGGGAAGAATCAAACCACAGCAGGAGGAATCAAAGAGAAAGAGGCAATTCCTGCTGAACAAACGTCACTCTTACCAGGATATAAAAAAACCCAGCCCCCTGGATCTGCTTGCCATCTCCATCTATGTAAGGGGTATTAGGCGTAAGTCTACATTCCGTCTCCTCGTGCGGTAACTTAGTGTTTTATGCACTGCTGTGTGCTGTTATGGCTTCCTCTTACACAGGGTGCGGCCCCATCATTGCAGGGTTTCGTGTGTTGTGAGATTGGCACGGATTGTCATGTTCTAGTGCACTCAGAGACTGAGGTCCTCACGCCCATAACAGTTTTTATACAACTGCATAAAAATCATCACTGTGTTTTGGTTTTTTTTTTAATCAGGGGTGTCAAGCACGTCCTCTCTTTTCTCATTAAAGCTAACTTTATTCTTAAACTCCTGAAGGGAGACAGGGGGAATGAAGAAGTGGAGTTTGTGTTTTCCAGAAGTGTCTTGGAAAGAAAATTACTGGCTTATTGTAATTATCCCCAAAGCAAGAATATAAAACCCGCAAAATTGGAAACTAATTTTCATGGCAACTTTTTAATTTAGAAAGTAACTTTCATTCTGAGTTGGTGGTTCATTTTGAAAAGAGAGACTTTTTGGGGGTTTTTTTTGGACAAAATACCTCTCTGTTTTTGAAATTGCCTCCTGAAAATGTCTCCGATTTTTTTTTCCATGGCATACCTTGCTATTAAAGGTTTTCTTCCTGACTTGGAAGACAAGGTAATTTCAGATGATTAACATTTTTCACAAAGAGGACACAGTTCCCTGCAGGACTCTGGCGCGTAGCCTTTTGGCAGACTTGGGAAGCCAGCACTCCCTTACTTGCATTCAAGTCATGTTTGCTCGTTTGGCTTTGGGGCAGAGGGGGTTTTGTCATGGCCCTGAAGACTAGAAAACGAACCCTTAATTCCCCTTATGGAAACCGAAAGGAACTGCGCTGGAAGATGGCAGCCCACCATAAAAGTGCATCGAGAAGGGCAGGTATTTGCAGCCCTCTTTCAGCTAAGCCATGTGTACTTCCATTGCCATAACCATGGAGCAAAATGCTTGCCCTCCCTATTCTATTTATGGAAAACAAATGTGCTGTCATTAGAGCAGGAGCGAGGCTGGACTTAGTAAATTGCATTAGCATATTGGCAGAGTTTAGATTCCTGTCCTGGAAGGGTGTCCGTAACAAAACAGTCTGTTTAATTAGCCCTAGGTCCAGCAGCCTCGAGTGAGAAAAAACAGATTTTGCAAAGTAAAACCAGTTCCGCTGTTACCTTTCCAGCCCGCTGTCCTTAAACAAAGCAGTTACATCTCTGCATAACCTTGTGGTGAATGAACTTCACGTCTCTAAGCCAAGTCTGAATTTAGCTGGTGGTTTTTTTATCTCCAGAGGTGTTTCATTAGCTCAATTACAAGTGACATGTTCCACTATGCGCTGCTGACTGAAAGAACTCAGCCAACCTAAATCCCGCTCCAAATGGAATCCAATTAACCTCTTACTCCCCCTTCCTTTAATCCTCCATGCCTCATGACTTGTTCACAGCCACACCTTTTAAAGAAGACCAAAGTCAACTACCTGAGATAACTATATACTTAACAACTGAGGTGTTTGTACTTGATTTTTTCGGTTCGGTTGGGCTTGGGCGTATGCTGCTGTTGTTCAAAAAGTGAGAGTCTACGTTTTTTGTGACGGCGGCGTCCACTGACAGTTCTCTGTTGCACAGCCCACCACGTGGGCAAGTGCCTCGCTGTCCCCACCTGTAAAAGGCGGGCAGTGATCCTCAGTAACACGTAGAAAAGTCGTTGAAGGCGTTAGATGCAGACCTCCGTGTAACTGCAGAGACCACCCAGGGACATAACTGTTGTTGCAAACGTGCTTGCTAATGATTCGGTTTGCTGATACCGACTTGAGATCCCAGTTAAGCACTGTTTTGAGGGTGGTTAAGGTGCCTGGGTGTTACACTGGCTTCCTGCTCGGGGCTGAGTTTTGCCCTAGATCCATTAATGTTTTGGCAGCAGTGCTTCCTCGCTGGTGTTGTCAAGACAGTTAGATGCTGAAGTCATCGGTAAGGCATATAACCCTAAATGGATGGGTTGGATCAGTGACCTACTTTAACATACGAGTCTTGCACAAGCCTGACCTTCTCCCCACGATCCACCCTGAGACCTCAGCGGCACAAGCCATTTCAAAGCATCTTCTGCGCTGTTCTGGTCATGTGTTGGAGTCTCACTAGCAAGGCAGCGAGTCCGTCAGCTGGGGCCAGGAGCTGTGATTTGGAAACCCTGAGTGCTTGATTTGGCTACAGCCTTGCTTTGCAAATCCACGCAAACATCTCATTTTCTCGATTTTTTTTCCGTTGTATCCACAGCCCATGTCCTGAAGAACTTGTACACCCTGTGAATTAGTCGTAGGATTATTACTGGAATTTTGTCTGCTTTCAGGCTCAAATAAGCTCTCAATCTGGGTTGAGATTTAGGCTGCAGCAGTTGTTGGTTTTGGTTTTGTTAGCAGACAGTTATTTTTTAAAATAGTTCCGTTTTCGTCTTATAAGCATTTTCCTCCAACCACGACCACAACAAATAAGCAATAAAACTCACGAGAGTGGCATAAATGGGCTGTTGAGGACAAACCAGCCCCGGGGACTGGTCAGAACAGGTTACAGCAGAGGTGTGGGGTGACACCCCACAAACTGAGGAATACAGTAAAACACAAACTGAGGAATACAGCAAAAGACATACAGAAAAACCTCAGTCTCTTCCAATAAGGATGCTCTGTGTATTTTATGGGTCTTGGGTCAGCACGATCCGACTCTCTGCGTTCCAGCCAGAGCGAGTTATGGAAGTGTTGCTACAAACGGCACCATAAAATTTCCTTTGTTGGCTTTCACTTTTTATTCCTGTAGGTCTGAATAGCCTGAGAAGCATGTTTCCTAAAAACCTGGTGCGTGGGCTGACACCGGGGGTGCCGTATTACTGCCCAAAATGGGTTAGTGTGTTATGTGGGATAGACTAGGAAAAGAGGCGTCTGTCTTGGGAAGGCTGACAGGTTCTGGATGGGAGTCGGGATGAGTGCCGACGTGGTGTTTTGGTGGGGCAACGCGGGCGGATCGTCCAGACTGGTGCGTGCCCGTATTCATATACGTGCGTGCGTTTGTGCATCTCTCTGAATGATAAAACAGGATGAATGCCCTGTAACGTGGGAAGGCAGCGATGAGGCTGTACTTAACTGCAAAGTCAATACAGAGAGAACTAGTCTGGTCAGGTTTTTCTTCAGACAATTATCTATCCTCTTCGTATAACATCACTCTAAATCCTTTTTTGGCTTTTCTGCTGCAATTCTCCTTTCCTCCCCTAAGCTGAGCATCCATCCTTCCTATCTTTTGCTGCCTAAAGCCCCGTTCTCGCCAGTGGTCCCAGCGGCCTTCAGACAAAACGCACATCTCCCCGCTTCCCTCGTCACCGAAAACGGCAGCCTTCTCCTCCCTTCGCCGCACCCCCGGGCAGCTCAGGACTGTTGGCTGCTAACTGAGCTTACGCCTTTTCTCTGCTCTGGGTTTTACGTCGCAGCGGGCCCAACCCCAACCCTGATCTAAGCCTGCCTAGAGGTGCTTTCCCCACCTCCCGAGCCAGGCTGAGACGTTCACAGGTGTCTGTCCGGTTCAAAGCACGGGTGAATCGCGGCCCTCGGTGCTTTAGGCTGTTTGAAATCCGCACAGCATTTCTGTGGCTTTAGCCTATTTCTTCATTTAATGTTCTCTGTTCTTGGAGATGTTTTGTTTCTGCCTATCCCCTTAAAGGGGTCAAGTGCTTCCACAGGGAGGTCAGCCTGTAGTTTTCCATGCACCCAGACTGCTCCCCGCACGAGTGAATTTGTTCTGTGATAATACAGCCGAGCAGGCAAAACCACAAGTAAATCAGCCTGGGTTTTTTTCCCACTTTTAATAACAGTTTACTATTCTGTAAGTGCATGTAAAGCACATGCCCCGTTCCCCCAGCCAAGGATCTTGACAGCTTGTCAGCAAGAACTACCATAGGTCTAGAGTGACTGATTTATACAAGTAAAAGCACATGTGCCAAGACCTGGCAGCAGCTTGCTCCTTCTTCTTCTTCTTTTTTTTTTTTTTTGTTGTAACGACTTGGCAACCCTCTCTCTTCTCCTTCATCCAGACTTTTGCCTTTTATAGTCTTTGAATAACGCCTTTTTTTTTTTTTTTTAATGTATGTAGCAGTTTCCCCTCCCTTCTCTTTCAGCCATTTGCTCTCCTTATCTGAACTGGCCGTGGGACAGGAGATCTTGGCTTCACAACAAGCAGTTCTTGACTGAGCACACACAATCACAAACCCGACTGCACATGGACTCATGTTTTGGGGCATGGGAATGGGTGCATCAGGGCTTCATAACACTTTCTTACCTGTGCTCTGATATTCCCATGCTCGTGTGTTGAACACGCTTGTGCTAAAACTTACCTTCTTTTGTAGAAGCGTATGCACATACGTGAGCTCACACGGGTGCAATCAAGCTTTTATTAACATCGATTCTCCTGTTCTCCGTGTGGAACTCTCATTTAAAGAATTACACGAATTTGTCTGCATATCCAACCGGGAGTTCTTACACACACGCATAGACAAACAGCTATAAACCACACTGTATAATCGTATGGCCTCCAACGTAGATTCAGACTTGATTCTGTATGAGGGTTGATTGATTCGCTCTATCTCACTCAAGCCTGTATTCAGGTATAGGCTCATACACAGCTGTGCAGCCACGCGGTTTCTCAGACACAAGCATTCTTAGGCACAGACAGTCTCTCACACATAAGCTTATAGATTTATGATTTGTTGTGAGAGTGGAAAACAGCTGCTGCAGGCTAATCAAATACAGCAGAAGATTTAATGCAAAATATTGAAAAACACTGTCTGGTAGGAGGGTGAAATGCTTAAAAACATGCTGGTCTCATGGCGCTAGGCCAGCGCAAGAAGATTTGCACCTGGCGATGATAAATGTCAGCGATGGGTCTGGAGGAGGCAGCTTCACCCTTAGAGGGCTGCCAGACGCACGGGCTAAAATTCACATTGGGTTTGGCCCTGCGAAGAAGCTACCTACATAAGTCTGAGGCTGTGGTTTTTCAGGGGCGTGCAGGCAGAGCTGCTTAGCGTGGACTGGTAGGCAAGACGAGCAGTCCAACTCGAGAACAAGCGTTGCAGCACATCGGCAGGGCAGGTTGAAGTTCTCGCTACTGGCTCACTTCTGCCTGCCTCTGTGGACAAATGGAAAGCCTATTTCTCCAGGCCTGTCAGTTCAGCACCTTTCACCAGTTCTGCTAAGGCTGCGAAGGCTTGGAAATAATTAACTGCAAAGGAAGGAATTTCATCTCGGGTTTCTGCTGACTGACGACACAGGCAATTTATGATGCCACAAGAAGCTCAGGCTGGGATTATTTCTGTGTAACTCCCAACGCTGCTGCTTGGCAGCTTAGTGACTGCATTGGATGTGACTGAGCTAGACTAATACCTTGTGGATTTGAACCATAAACTTCCACGAGTTTGGAGTTCAGGGGCTCGGCCTAGCCGAGTACAGACTAGAGCTGCGGCACTTGCAACAACCTCATCTCCCTTTCCCGGCGCCAGTAGGTGGGACTTGTCAGCACAGCCCTCCCCTTTCTCACCCGGCAGGTATGATCTCACTCGTCCATCTCCAAAGGTGAGACCGCAAAGGACTGGGCTCTGAAAATAGTGCGGGATCAGTCTTCAAAGTGTCCTTCCCGTGAAACCTTGGCTTGGCAGCCTCAGCGGGTCAGTGCTGCCACTCGCTCTCTGGCAAAGGAAGCGAGCGGCTCCCGCTTCCTTGGGCGCTAGGCAGAGAAAATGTGATACCTGAGCAGGGTGCTCAGATGTCGCGGCTAAAGGACAGGTGTATTTTGTTCCGGCCTGCTCTTGGTCTGCAACAGGAGACGAGAGGCTCCTGCTCCGGTAGTGGTTTTGGCTGCAAAAAGAGATCACTCTTTTGCAGTTGGTGGTCGTGTGTTTAGCCCCTGTGATTTACCTGCACGTGTGTATCAGTCTGCCCGACTGGAGACTCCACAGGCTGACCCGGCGAGCCAGTTCTCCTCTGCACCCTGCCGTGAGCCGAGAGATAAGATTTTCTAAAGAGAAGGGTCGTGGGGCAGTTGGGCCGAGCCCGCTGGTTTTGCACGTGCCTGTCTGCGCAATCTTCAGCGAGCAGCTTACCCCCAGTTACTCCTGGTCTATCCCATCCACGTGCGCTGTGAACGCCTCCCTATCTTTGCTGTGCGTTTTGAGATCATCAGGTGAACAGTGCTGTTCAAGCCGTTCTTTGCAGTGAGACACCAGCTGCACATCTACGCGTTGGTGAACCAGCAGCTCTCTGACTCACAGCCGATGGGCTCCACTCTGCCAAGGAGCCCATATTCCCTTTCTTCGTGGGTAGACAGCCCTGGGTGGCATGAAGTACACATTGAAATGCACCGTCGGGGGATATGAGAAGCATCTGTTCCTTCCAGATGTTCAATCATCTCATTGTTTGTTAGATTTGAGGACAGGAACCCCCTTCAGTTATGTGAGGCACTCACTGTTCTCAGATGTCCGGGAGAGTGTTTGGGGTGGGGGGAGAATGGGCTTTGTGTGATGCCAGCAAGGAATAGAGGCAGAGGTTTCGTGCTTTTTGGAAAACACTTGAAAGGCCTTTGAGCTCTGGCTAATCTCCATTGTTCGTGTGTTTTCCGGCAGCAGAACGAGAGAGGAAGAACGGAAAGAGGCAAGAGAGCAGAGCTGAGAATTAGAACTGGAAGCCTTTCCCGTGCTCAGGCGAGCTTGGCAGAATCCGTCGTGGCAAATGGAGCTGGATGCAACAGAATCCAGGCTTAAGCTTGGCTCAGAAATTAGACCCAGCAGAGCCTCCTTAGATCTACAGGAGCTTTGTGAGTAGATGAATGCATTTCAGCCAGCCTCACTGAACCAGACGCAAGCGCAGCTGTTGAATTCAGCTGTGGAACAGGGCAGAGGGTAGCGCTGCCCAAACTTGAGGCCTTTTTGCCCACAGCCATTTTATGCCTTTGGTTTTTCTACAGACTTATTTCTTCTGCCGCTATAGATCACGCGAGGCTGTTAGAACTACACAGGCATCGCAAGCTTTGACTCATTAATATAGGTAAGCTGGGGCACAAAGCTGCAAAATGACATGCGCAAAGTTGCCAGTAAATATTTACCAGAGCTGTGTATTGTACCGGAGACGCACTGAATCCCACGTTAGACCTTTAATGCCCTCCTCTCCCAGCGCACTGCATTTTAGCACCGTATGAGCCATTTGCAGAGGGCAGTTTTGGTCTGTCTGCATCATCATATCCTCGCTGACAGGTGGGTAGTTTGAGATACAGGGGTCCCGTCTGAGTTTCGTTTCTGCTGGAGGCATTTCTAACCTCAGCAATACCTAAAACAGACATGACTTGACAAATAGAGGTAGGGTGGCTCTTTATTTTTCTGAGTGGGTTCAACCAGGTACAGACTAGAGCAAGGCCACAGTTGGAACCTGACCTGGGCTAGAGCAGTGCCAGAAAGAGCTGTCCCTTCAGTATATCCCTCCCGCTTCTGCCCACTGACGGAAAACACGGTGCAGCCCCCGAACTTTCCCACTCCATACTTGTTCCCTTTCCTCTGCACCAGCAGAAAAGCTTTGTTAAAAAAGAGTCATTTTCAATTCAAGATTTAAGATGTTTTGTTCCTGACGGTGAGTCAATGATTTTTCCAGTCCCTCCCCCACAATAAACAAGTGCAGGCTGAGTGTGGTCCAGAGGAAAATGTGAGTTACACATGTCCTGGCCACATGCTTCTCCGGTACCAATGATAACCATATGGTGGCTTTCAGACCCCAGCTCTCCGACGAGGAGAAGTGTCAGCGTGAATCACTGCAAGCTCCTGCAGAGGAGATACGTAACCCAGCCTTGGCTGTAGCTGCCTGCGTGTGCCCAGCAAACACCTTCACAGCCCAGCACGGTTGTAGTGCCTTGTTTTGTGGTTCAGCCTCACCTACGCTGAGGAGGACTGGGCTAATGAGCTTGGCTGAGAAACTCCCGCAGTACAGGAACAAACTCTCGTCACTGAGCCCACAGCTCCTGTTGCACCTCTCTGCTCCAGCACTTTGCCGGGGAGAGGGAAGCGCACTGCCCGTCGCCGCTCCTTTCCGTGCGAGCACCGAAACTGTATTTTCTGTTCCGGGAAAGGAAATTAGAGGGGTTGGGGAAGGGCACAGACAGGCCTCGGGCTAGTTTCAAGGTTTAGGGGCAAACCAAGTACAATAGGTACATTACAATTTTGGCATCACGCTCATTTAGGATGCAAATACTACCTACCGTCCCCAGCTAGAACAGCCCATCAATCGTTTGCCAAATTTGGGAGCTGTCATAGAAGCAACCCTGTCCCAAAACCAGTGCAGGAACCACAGGGTGCAGCAGGCCCCCAGAGCCTGTCATACCACGGTGCCCTTGCGTGACACTGCTTGCAGACCATGCGCGCAGAGCTCTCAGCTTCCCATAAGTTAGCAGCATCATCCCCGTTTTCTGCAGAGTAACAGGAAAGCCGAAGCCCAGATATCCCAGAAGACGTTATCCCCGTCACGACCTAAATACCTTGGAAGACTGGGTCATGGACGAAGGTCCTGTCACTTTGAGGCTGGTGTCTTAAGTTTCCCTTTCTCCGAGCTTGCCCTGGCCTTTGCTCGCGCAGTGTGGGAGATTTCCCCGTGCGCGGGTTCCCACGCCTCTTTGAAAACAGCTCGTCCCTGCAAGCACTCCGTATCTCATTTACCTGTGTTTCTACTTCCTTATTTTGAGCTACTAGGGGAGCAAACAGGAGGAGGTTCATCATTGATTATTTTTAGCGTAAAACCTCGGCTAGGTAACCTTTAATAAAGCTGAGCTAAATACACAGCAAACATAAGCTTTACTCAGGCAGCAGTTCACAGGAACTTGGCAGAGGCCTGCCTGCGTTTCAGAATCCTTGTCCTTTTTCTAGATGAAAGCCCTGCAGAAGGATTTGTTTTTCAGACAGAAGGCAAGCCAAGTTGGTGATTTCATCCCAAGGCAGGCTGTGTCAAGCTGGTCCTATTCAAACACGCAGGAAATCAAGCTTGGAGCTCGTTCAGAAATGGGGATGGAGAGTGGGGGTAGAGAGGGGGGCCCTGAGGAGGACAAGATCTTGGATTCTGAAACTGAGCTCGGAACAAGCAGGGCAGATACCTGCTGTCAGTGTAGTGCTGCAGGGACCCGTCCTTCACCCTTTGAAGGGTTAACTGGCAAGGTTTCAAGTAGCATTTCTTCATTTCCAGCTCTTCCAAGAAGCTATCCCATCTCTGTCCTCGTGGAGCCCTGCGAGGGCCATGCGCAGCATCGCTCTGATAAGAGGTCAGGTGGCTACCGCAGGCGAAGGCAAATTTTCCCAGTCCCCTCGTTTCAGTACATTTTTTCCTGTTTGAAGCAAATATTGTCTAATTAAAGCCGTTGCTTTCTGAGCGTAGACGTGGATTACAGAGGAGAGAAGGAGAGAGAGCTTGCTCTGAAGGCGGGAACGGGGAGAGGGGAGAGGGAAGTGGAAAAGAGGCTCTTGTGAAGTCGTTCTTTACAAGCTGTTACAATGGTCTCCACTTAAATATTTGTAGAGCAGCTATGTAACACCGGTGGTAGGGGGGAGGCAACGGATGGCAGAATTCAGAACATTTGTTCTTGGGTCTGCTACAAAATCTCTGAGGTCTTCGGACAGTCCCTTCCCAGGCAGCAAGGGAAGCGCTCCGGAGAAAATCTTGGCATGATTTTATCTGCTGCATTTCCGCAGCTGCAAACCTGCCTGTTGATCGGCGAAGATACCACTCCAGGAATCTCCATCGCTATGCAGCATTTCGAACACAGCTAATCACTTGGGAAATTAGTGAGAGAAACCTGCTTGGGTTGCATGTGTGAGTGTGTATAATTCTTCATCCCTAAGTAACATCTGCAGGGCCTTCTGAGCAAGGCAGGCAGTTTGCTGTCACTGTTAGAAAAAGCTCAGACCTGCCCCTTTGCACTTTCTCTGTCTGCGGAAGAACTTCAAGGGCTCCAGTCCTTCCTTTCTAGCAATTGCTTTCCTAGATCCAGATTTTAGTGGTTTGGTTTTCTTAAAATCAAGCCCTTTCTGATGTGAATAATACCAGCAAAATCTTTGCAACTTGGCCTGGAGGATGGGAAAAACGCAGACACCAAAAGCCAAGGCAGTTTCTTAATGTCGGTGCTCATTAGGTGCTTTTTAACATTAGTGGCTGGTGCTGGAATCTGCCCACGCACGCTGGAGGCTGAGGAAATATTATCTGAACACATCTGCTCCAAGAGATACTGTCAGACTTGGGGAGCATCTTGTGGTAATTAGGGGAATTCATTTCCTTATTTAGGCCAGCAGAGTTTTTTCCGGATTGTTTTGGGGTTTCTTTTGCTTGTGGGATCCTTTAAAATTTTATTTTCTCCTTTTTTTTTTTGTTAACAACTGAAGGACTCCCAGGCAATATTAAGACCCTGTGTTCACATAGTACCTTCTTCCCTGCTGCAAAGCACCTGGCAAAGCTCGTAAGAAGTATTTCGGAAGTAAAGGAAGAGAAACTTGCAGCTACGGGCTTGAAATACAACACAGAGCTGTAGTCCGTAATTGCCTTTCCCCTTTCCTGTCCCTGCCATGTCTTCTCCCCCCTCCCTCCTCATTTCCCAACCTACGCGTGTGCATCTGTTTTCCAGATAGAAAGCCCCCACAAGACCCCAGTGCTGGTGTTAAAGCAGACCGGTTGCCTGCCTTTGACTCCTCCGCCCCAAATGCCGCCCTGAGCTCTCCCCTGATCCCTGTTGTCTGAGTGGGCTGCGCTTAGTCGTGAAAGAAAGGGGTCGAACCGCATCAGCCAGATGATTTCCCAGGCCCGAAGCGTCATCTTCCTCTCCGTTCTGCTGCTCTTGCCAAAGGCAGGGTGGTACCTGTCTTCGCCAACTCAAAGCTCAATCCCCCAGCAACCTTCGTCTCCTCGTGAGCAGAACTACTTCACAAAACCTTTTGAAGAAGAGGACAGCTTTAAGCCCCTGTCCTTTTTTCTGGAAAAGGGGCCTTTAATATGGTTTCATTAAAAGCTCATTCTGCAGAGCTCATTTGATGTCAGTCTTGAAATTCTGCGCATTTTGTTTCCGTTCTCGTCCTTTTGTGTGTTTAAATCAGTACATTTCCAAATAAGGTTTTTGTGCGCTCACCGCAGATCTCCGTACTCGCTCCTTGAACCTTAGTGCTTTTTGTAGCGTTGAGCAGTGACAGGGTTATGTTAACCTCTCTGCCTCACTAGGCACATTTGTGCCCTCAAAATCAACACAGCAGCTGTAGACGCTGACTTCTGAAACAGTCCTGGCTCTCTTTACGGCACGGAGTCTCTCTGTGGGCTACGTGGATTGCACGGCGTGCCTTGCAGCGAACACAAGCCAGAAGAGCAGGTGCTCCAGGACGACGAACCCTTAGCTAGGAAAATATAGGCTCTCGGGTTGTTTTCTTGTTGGCCGGTCTTCCGTTCTGAATAGGCAACCGCTGCCCTCTGAGACAGAGCCGCGTGGGAAGGCAGGAGCTTGCCAGCGGCTGGGAAGCTGCGCTGCATCAGCTTTTGAGTTAGCACGGGAAAGGTGCACGTCCCGGTCCGTAGCTACCCAAACAGAGCAGACGTCTAATCCTGGCATCGGAGCTTTAGCACAGGGAAACGGCGTGGCTCGCACAGAGCCAGGAGCCAAACACAGGTAGCGTGACTCCCAGTTCAGCTGGCCATCTGGGAGCCAGCCCATGGGGCAGCTTTATTTGGCATGGAGGAAGCCTCTCGGGCAGCTGGCTAGACTGGGGTGTGTATGTCTGTGGTGGGGACAGGGTGAGTTCACTTCAGGCCAGGCTTGGTTTGGGACCAGGTGCAGCTTGACCTAAATCTGCCAATTAGGCTAAACCTGAGCACCTGCCTGGGCTTAAATGCCGCTTCTCGGGGCAGGTGGTGGGAGGAGGGCAGGTTGGTCTTGCCTTCTGCTTGGTGAGTTGCTGTAGCCCTTGCTGGGGATCTGGGAGCTTGAAGGAGAGGATCTCTAAAGGGCAATATGGTTTTGTGGAAGATGAATGTTGGAGACCCTGGCTGGAGCTCCTCTGTGTCACATCCAGGAGACCGTGCTGTGCTGCTTTCAGGATCCTGTGGTTAGCAGCAGGCAGGAAAACTGAGGTGGAATGTGAGTAGTACAGCATAATGCTCGAGCACAAGTGCTGTTTGAGTTGGGGTGGGGGGATAAAGCTGTGCAGTGACTGTGTTTCTATCTAATTATGCTCTGGGGAGTGGAGAGCTAAGGAATACTGCTGGGAGAGAAGGCAAGGGTACATGTGTTTTAGTTTTTGGAAGAAAAAAAACCAACGAACCCCCTCACTTTGAGAAAGTAAAGGTCATCTAGAAAAAGCCTGAAGTGAGGCCAAGAGCTAAGAAACTTGCAAAAGTAATGCAGGGTTCCCCCCCACCCCACCCCACCCTACCCTGCCCCGGTCCTTAATTTCTCTTTCTAGCTTGACCAGCTGCTAGAGCCCTTCCTCGGGCGGTCAGTGATCTAGAAGCCCTTTCCTCTCCCTGAAACAGGGGCAGAGGACAACCACAAATGGCTGTCTTGAAGAACTGAAGCTTTTATTGCAGCAGCTCTCTGTTTTGCAGCTGGATGAACGTGCCGAGAGGACAGCGTGATCACAAGGTGCCCGAAGTGCTGGGAAGGCGCAGCTGACATGAAGGCAGGGAAAGGTAGGAGGAAGAACTTCTGTGTGAGCTGTTTAAGATGCCTGGGAGGTGGGCTGGGAGGGCGAGGGTGCTGCTTTCTTCAGTGCCTTCTGCCCGTACCACAATCGTGTTAATGCCGAGATCTGAATACTTTTATTCCTGATTTTATGTGCTGTGCACAGATCATAAAAAAATCAGTGATGTGGTTGCCCAGTGGAGATGAAAGCTGCTTACCTGACGTGTACGGTGAATAACAACGAGAATCAAGTTGCCCGTTTTGGAATTGTTTCTGCTGTTCTAGATAGATGAAGCTCTGCCATGAAATGGTGGATTTCCTTAAGCTTTGTCTGTTTCTTAGCACCCATGTCATTAATTTTCCTACGGCTTTCCCGTTTGTTTTTCTCAGCCTTTGGAAGCCAAATGCTCACGAGTGACTGCCTGGCATCTCTCCGCATTTGTTGTGAAACGGGGGAGATTGTGACCCAGAAGTACGAAATTTGTCAGCAACTATGAGTGTGCTGAGAGGAGGTATGGTTATCGGGGCGGGGGGGGGGGGGGTGTCT
>JAVKLA010000081.1:2539059-2561126 GCA_034782735.1 Sagittarius serpentarius
TTAATTTATTTATTTAATTTATTTATTTAATTTATTTATTTAATTTATTTATTTAATTTATTTATTTAATTTATTTATTTAATTTATTTAATTAATTAATTTATTTAATTAATTTATTTAATTAATTTATTTATTTATTTTTAGGACTGTAGTGCCACGGATGGCGGTGCGGCAGTCAGGCACCCTGTTATCCCAGGCATCTCCTCGGTATCGCCTATAAGCCCTCCAATTTAGGGAAACCGTTTGTGGGGACTTGCGTCCGGGGAGGCTAACTGCAACCGGGGAGGCTGTGGAATCGAGCCATTCGTGCTTTCATTCGCTCGGATAGCTCAGCGCTGCAAACCGCTGCTTATCCTCTCCGTGCAAGAGAGACGGATCCCTGGCTCTGGCCGACGCGTGGCTGGCGAGTCCCCTTCAGCGTCCAGCGCGACCTCCCTCTTTGCCTGCAGGAAGCCAGGGGTCAACTCGCCTCTGTGGCAAACTAGGCGGCGTGCCCAGTGTCTCGCTGTTCACGTGCACGGTCGGCAACGTGCCTGAGCCAGAGGCGTCTTCCTGCAGTGCTGGAAGTGCCCAGCCCGTGGGATGGAGAGTGGATTCGGTGCCAGCTCCTAGCACTGAAGTGCTTTGAGGCAGAAGCGCCCTTCACCAGGCCATCCTACAAATGGTTTCAGGGAGACTGTACCGGAACGAGCGTTTCTCTCCCCGGGGCCCCGCCAAGAACTCTGCCAGCGCAGAGAGCTGCGGCTGCAGGGACGCCCGGGCAGCTGCTGCGGGTCCGTGGGTCCGCCCGCCCGCCCACGTGCCAGTGTCATGTCAGAGATCGGGAAGGGGTGAGCAACCACGGTCAACGCTGCTTTTTATGTTGCCGCAGCAGCAGCATTGTGTAAGCGCAGACATAAAAAAAAATGTTCCTTAACTCTGTTTCTCTGTAGAGAGAGCTGAGGCGTAGCCTACCCTCGGGCGAGCCCTCGCAGCCCGGATTCTGGTGTGCGCCCTGGGTGCTACGCCAGCTCGCCGGCCAGCGCTGCCTCTGAAGCTCAGGGGTGAGATGGCAAAGCAATTACAATCCTCACGGCTCCAGCAGAAAGAAGCTGACAGGAACAGAGCAGCTGCGCGCTGCACAAAACCGGCCGCACCACATGTCCAGGCTGGACTTTGTTTGAATGCTGGGAACTGTTTGGATTTTTTTTGTTTTTTTTTTTTTTTTTTTTTATTTTTTTTTTTTTTTTTTTTTTTCCCCCCTTCCCCTAGGGCATGTTAGCCTGCCCTTGGTGGGAAGCGCCGGCTCCTCCTCTCCTGCCACTCTGATGCCAAGGTCGGTGCCCAAAACAGCAGCGTGGAGCCGCCGTGGGGTACAGGATTGAAGTGTTTTACTGGGAGAAGCTCAGCTCCCTGCTGCAGGTTTCCTGGGTCAGGAACTCGCACAGAAGCTCAGGAAGAAGCCCGCAGCCAGAGTATTAGAAAATATCCCAGTTTATTAGAGCATCTCCACTTCATATAGTGTTTTACAAAACAATGTATTTACAGGTAAAGAGTTGGGGGCTAACTGCAACTTGATTGGAGTGTGCTCTTCTAGGGCAAGGAACAGGCTACACGCCAAAAAAATCCCATCGCCACATTCGCAAGTCACGCTGTTACATTTTTCCTTTACAAAATGCAGATGGGGCTCAGAGTCTCGTGGCTGGCACAGCTAACCCGTGTTGTCGGTGCAGGGGCCGAGCTCCAGGGACGCATTCAGCGCAGCCCTGCTCTTCGTCACGGCCGGGGCCCCGAGAGCAGCACGACCTCGGACGAAGGCGCGACAGCAGTGTAGTGTTAAGGCACGTGGTGGCAACGCCAACGGGCCCGGGGCTCTCAGGCAGACGACGGTCGGTGCGAGCAGAGCTGTGCGCTGCTTCCCTCGGGGCGAGTGACAGCGTGTTTCAGCTAAATTTCTCTTTCAGTGCTGCAGCCCTGGACTGGGTGTGAGCAGAGGACAGAAGGAGGAGACCACAGCGTGGGCCACCACCACGGAGGCGTCCCCTCCCCAGGACTGAAGACCAGAGAAAGGGGTGTGGATGGCAGTTTGAAAACAAACAAAGGAGATCAAAAACAAGCTTTCAGCATATATTCTAACTGGTCCCAATAAAGCCTGCCTCTAACCACAAAGTGTTTGGTTTTTTTTTTTTTCTTAATTAGTGTTTTTTTATTATTATTATTATTTATGTATGTTGAATGATTACTTGTGGGAGCTGGGCTAGCTTTCCCCAAAATGGAAATTTCTTACTCCAAACAGTGATTTCTGAGATGGGAACACAAAGGGCTGACCGGAACCGACAGCTCCGGCTGTTCCCTACACCCACAGCGTCCCAGGCGCTTGTTGCAGCGAGGTAGAGGGAGGGTTGAAGTTCACAGTAGAGGCCGGGCGCTGCCGTGAGGAAATGACAAGAGCCAGTGTGGTGTACAAGAGCTGTCCGTGTCCACACCGGGATGAGCGTGTCCCTAAAGGCCCGTCTGCTCTCTGATCCAGTCTCGCAGGCTGGTGAGCCGGCTGTAGACTCCAGGCTTGTTTCTCTGCGCGCAGCCATCGCCCCAGCTCACTACACCGGCCAGGAACATCCGATTGCTGGGCTCCACGCTGACCAGGGGCCCCCCGGAGTCTCCCTGCACAGAAACAAGCTGCAGCATAAGCCCCAACCCAGCGCCTTGTCCTAACGCAAACTGTCGAGAGTAAATCACAAAAACTGAACAAGAAACAACCAGTAACTCCAGAGAAAGGTGTGTGAGACTAAAAGGCAGCCATCCGGACAATTTCCCAGCCATTCCCTGAAACTATATATATATATATATATATAAAGTATGGCAGTTAGAGTCACAGTGCCAGAATAAAGAGCTGAACCAGTAGCCTGTCTTGCGAACTGAGGCTCTCAGTACTAAACTGGAGTGTGCGTGCACTGTTCTCCT
The DNA here is from genome assembly GCA_034782735.1 of Sagittarius serpentarius. NCBI lineage: Eukaryota > Metazoa > Chordata > Aves > Accipitriformes > Sagittariidae > Sagittarius > Sagittarius serpentarius. The sequence continues at coordinate 2,542,003 of JAVKLA010000081.1, forward strand.
ACCCGGCGAGACGCTTTTGAGACTAAAAGTCATGCGTCGACGTAATTTGCTGCTCACGCCCGCTCCAATTCGTCCAAATCAATACACAACAAAGCTCTGTGGAGCCTCCTTAAGTGTGGAAACACGAGTGGAAGTGCCGGAATAAAAAGGGCTGAGCAAAGGGCCTGCCTTCCTCACCGGCCGCGGCTCCTCCTCCTCCTCCTCCTCCTCCCAGCAATAAACCCGAGTGCTGCCGCACCGCTGGCCTACCTGGCAGGCGTCCACGCCGCCCGTCAGGATGCCCACGCACATCATGCGCGGCGTCACCTGGTCCGTCAGCAGCTTGTTGCACACGGTCTGGTTGATGAGCCGGATTTCTGCTTTCTGCAAGATGGAGGCTCCGCTGCCTGCGAGGAGGGAAGGGCAACCTAAGTAAAAACGCGCCGCGTTTTTGAGCAGCGTTTCCCTCCCCTGCGCGCTTTGTTCGGGCTCTGAACGACCGACTAATTCCCAGCTGAGTCCCCGTTGCAACAACCCCCTGCTTCTTTTTTTTTTTTTTTTTCCTAACACCTCTTTCCCAGCAGGACCGAGACGTTAACTTTGCACGCTCCCAAGGGAAGCTCCCTTGATTCCAGTCCCGAGGCAAGCTAATACATTTAAATCGCGTCCAGGCAGCACCCCCCCACCTTTTCCCTAAAGCCACGCGCGAAAATACGTCAAGGCAACGCCAGCGCTCACCTCCTTCCACGGTCGCTCCCCATCCGGTGACCCACAGGTCCTTGCCCACAGGGAAGTTGTGGGTGGCGTCAGGCAGGCAGATGGGCTGGACGACGGAGGAGAAGGCGACGGGGGTCTGCAGCTCCATCACGGCAATGTCGTAGTCGTAGGTGTAGTCGTTGAAGTAGGGGTGGGAGATGATGCGCTTGATTTTCCGCGTTTGCACGTTGGCGCCGTTGCGGTTGCCTTGGTTGGTCAGGCCCAGGTAGGCTGTCCACAGGCTGGGGTCCGAGTACCTGCACGAGTCACGAAACACAGGGCAGGGCGAGGCCCCGTCTCACGGACGGCGTAGCTCGCTCTCTTAAGCGGTTCCCTCAAGAAATGCCTGCCAAAATGTGTTGGGGTTTTTTTTTTTTTTCCGATTCAGACAAATGCCTGAAAATGGAAGTGCAACCCTCGGGGCGGTCCCCGATCCGGCTCCCGCCTACCTGATGCCCTGCAGCTGCAGGAAGCAATGCGCGGCCGACACCAGCCAGCTCTCCGAGATCAGCGAGGCCCCGCAGATGTGGCCCTGGCCCTTGACGTGGAGGCTGACCTGCCACGGCCATTCTCCCACGTCCGAGTTCTGCCCGCCGACGATCCGCGACTTCCTCACGTAGGAGCGGATCCCGCAGTCTGGGGTGAGGAAGGAGAAGGGGCGCTTGCTTACTCCTCTTCCCGTTCAACGCCTCCCCTCTGTTCCTCTGGGACATCTCCTACAGCACGAGTGCCCCGTCACCCACGTCAGGGATGGCTGATGCCATCAGCACGGGAGCGCAAATGCTAAATTTGCTAAAATATTTACTGGCCAAGTCCGTAAATGTGCAGACAAACCCCCGTATTATCTGCGTAAGCCCTCTAGAACGACACAGACCGCTCCGCAAAGTGCTAAAGAACACGGCTTGGCTATTTCCAGATCAAGCTATCGCAGAGAAAAACCCAGGGGCTCTCTCTGCCACGCTGAAGTGTTTCTTTAAGGGACCCCGCCCAGTAACGCGCGTGTGTGTGTGTGTGTGTCCCCGTTTCCCCGGGGTGCTCACTGCAGTTGTCCTCGTCGGAATTGTCTTCGCAGTCCTGCTCCCCGTCGCACTCCGGGTTCTGTTTGCTGATGCAGCGCCCGTTGCGGCACTTGTACGTGTATTCCTTGCAGGGGACCGTTGCGTGGACCGCTGCGGGCAGGACAAAGGGAGAGGGGTTAGCCCCAGTTCTGGGGAGGTCGCATCGTTCAGGAGCCCTTCGACCTCGTCTGCCCATGCCCAGGACATTGCCGCCTCGTGAAAAAATGCACGCCAGCACGCCCGGCCACGAGGAAATCCCTAAGAGGCTGCATTTGAGGGGAGGTCCCCTCCGCCGCCCATCCTCACCGTTGCTGCAGCTGCCCTCGTCGCTCCCGTCCCCGCAGTCGTCCTTGCCGTCACACTTCCGTGCCTCGGGGATGCACTTCCCGTTGTTGCACTTGAAGCTGTCAGCGGCGCAGCCTGGGGAGAGAGCAGCTTCTGAGAGACGGGGGGGCACAAATCCTACAGAACCTCCAACACACGGCTGTGCCCATCTCCCTTCCCCGCACCCCGAGACAAACAAAGCCTCTGCAGCCACGACACACGAACCCCTATTCCCTGCGTCCCCAGTCTCTTCTTCTCTAAACTGCACACCACCACGGATTTACGCAGCCCTTCCTTTCCCAAAAGCCGGCGCTTCCTACGCCTCTGCTCATCCTCGTTTCTCTCCTCCGAGCTCTCACCCGGGGCTCCTGCGCGGGCTCCAGGAAGCTGCACCAGGCGAGGCCTCGCCGTGCCCTGCGGCAGGCCGGCGTTTTGGGCTTCTGGCCGGCTCGTTTCCAGCACAGCACTTGCCTTCCTCCGCACCGTGAGCCTCCATCGCCCCCCTCGCCTTGCTCAAGGCCTTCAGCCCTTTCTGCCCGCGGGGTGAGTTACTTACTGCACTGCAGCTCATCGCTGTTGTCGCCGCAGTCGTTCACGTTGTCGCAGACCCAGAACTTGGGCTTGCACCAGCCGTTCTGGCACCTGAACTGCTGGTCGGTACAGGCTGAAAAGGGAGAGCGAGAAATCAGGGGAGAGACCGGCGAAGGCACCTGCGGAGTCACCAGCGACCCGTCCGCCGTCGCATCTACCCCAGCATCCCGGGAAAGCCGAGGCGGCTCTCCCAGCGGGTGTGCGAGCGCAGGGGAACAAGCGCACCAGAAAACACCGTGACAGCTTGGGGCCACGCAGGCGTACGTAAATACCACGACGCACTTAGGCTACAGCACAGTATTTCCACTGTTCCGGAGAACGAAACTGTTTGGAGAACTGTAATGTCTTAGGCAGTTAAGGCTGACGCAGGACAGCCAGAGGCAACAACGCAAGCAAAGCGATTGCTACAACCAGTGGGAAAGCACCTGAGATACCCGGATCACGGTGCTGGCAGCCAGGCCAGCAGCGCGCTCTTCCCCAGAAAACAGCCCCTTACCTGGGAACGAGATCCCCACCCAGGGGATCCCATCCTCTCTAATTAACTGCAGACCCTGGACAGCAATGTTACCTGTGGGATAGCTCTGCCAATCCAAAAGGAAAACATCTTGCATAAAGAAACAACTCCCCTGTATCTCACAGGTTTTCCAGACGTGCTCTGCCATACCTGCCCGGTTCGGTAACAAAATACCTCCCTTTACACCACCCAGCTCAGCCAAACCCGCAACGGCCAGGAGGATTAAATAGAAAAACACGTTCCCAGCCGGGAGGGACTGGAAAGGGAGGGAAGATCCCACTGGGAGAGGGCTAGATTAGCAGGAACCCACGGCTGCTACGCTGGGAGAGGATCCCAAATCGATCCCCACACCGAGTGCCTCTCACTCCGGCCCGGAGGAGCCCGGCAGCTGATCTCCAAAGCCTCAGCGCTAAGGCCTGTTACCCAGAACAAGCCCAGAGGAAATACCCGCAGCCACCCCGGGGCGGCGTGGCCCTCCCGTGACAAGCTAAAAGAAACAAAGGGCAAGACTCACTGCAGGATCTCTCGTCGCTGCCGTCTACGCAGTCCAGCCACCCGTCGCAGCGCATGCTTCTGTCAATGCAGCGGCCAGTGTTGCAGGTAAACTTGCCAGGGCAGGCTGAGAGGGGAGAAAGGGATGAAACGACGCGTGAGCCTTGGAGCCGTCCCCTCCGTGTCCCTTCCCCAAAGCACTCAACGTTCCCTGTGCCTGCTTACAGCATCCAGCATTAAAAACACCCTCTCCTCAGAACAGAGCGGGAATACAAGGAGGCCTGCAGGAAAGTAAGACACGCTCCTGTCCCCCTGGAAAAATACAAATTCCCAATCCACAGGGCAGCGTAAGCGCAGAGGAGGGACAGCCTCCAGACCTCAGGCGAATCAGTTCCCCCCACAGCTTCGGGGTTTCAACTCACGGTCGCTGGAGTCGTAGGACAGGTACTCGGCAGAGAAACCAGTGTCCGTGTAGGACTGGTCTGAGTGGAACCGGACCTCTATTTTGTTGGCAGTACTGACCACCACAAACTGGGAACGCTCCCCACAGTACCTGCAGGGAGAGCGAGCAAAGGTGAATGAAGTGGTGTAGATCAGCACTGAGCACACCTTCTTCCACCCCCGAACTCCCCATCAGCCCAAAGGGTCCCTTCACACCCCGCGACAGCTAAAGGGGCAGGAGAACAGAGAGCGGGTCTGATTCCAGCACAAGCTGCCGGACCTCAAGGTCCGCGCACAGGAGCCGAATTTTGCTGCCGCCGGCAGAAGGTTTGGGCCAGTTGCAAACGCCAGGTTGTGACCTTGGAAACGACCGGGAGCGAGTTCATCCAAATCCCTGCCTGACACAGCGACGTCTCCGATCGCCGATCCACCGTGTCTCTGGATTTGTGGAGCCTCTAAAGCCGCAGGATCCCACCCCACCGCAGGCTGGTAGGAATCACTTACACAAGCACCACTGCAGCAACCAGCCAGGGCCACGGATGCAGGTGCTGGCTTTGAAACCCTCTCTCTTCGAGGAAGGGTCAGCTCCCTTGCCCAAAGCGTTGCGAAACAACGCTGCTCACTTCCCCTGTGCAGTACCAAGCTGTCTTTTTGGCCCAGCTTACGTTAGGTTGTGTAACAGCAAGCAGAAAATGTAACAGTAAAGGCATCACAGAACGCAACGCAATTACGCTAACAACGGAGATTTGCTCATTCAGGCAAAACCGCGCCAGATGCTTCTGCCTTTCTGCACGCGAGGCGTGTGACGCGATGTTCCACGGCATTTGGGGGGGCGGGGGGGGGGTTCAGCTGCAGCACGCAACAAACCCAGGGGCTAATCCCCAGAACCGAGCGCGCGGCTCCCCTCTCGCCCCGGGGCATCGAGCTACAACCGCGGGTCAGACCCAAGCACCCTCCTGCCTCATCATATCCCAAAAAGTTCCGGCACGCCTGTTCCCGCAGCAAGTTTAAGGAAAGCGCAAGGTGCCGTGTAACTAAACGCAGCCCCTCCACTCGGAGGGCCAAAGCCGGGGGTCAGAGAGCGCCTGACACCTACCTCGTGCTGTTGATCTGCACGTAGTCCTTGGTGCAGGAGCTGACGGGGATCCCCGGCTCCAGCACGAAGAACATGTTGAAACGCACCTTCACGTTCTTTTTAGAGGGAACCTGCAAAAGGAAGCAGAGCCAGCGGCACCTTGTTTTCCGGAGCACAGCAAACGGGAGTAAGTTTCGTGGGGAAAGGGTTTGGCAGGGGGAAAACAGAAGATAACGAAAAAAGGAAAGAAGTGCAGCAGAAAAAGAAACACTCTCCTGAAGAGCCACTACGGCTCACACCGTCAGTTAGACAGCTGCTTGGCTTGCTGACCCCAAAATCCCAGACCAAACAAGCACACAGAGCGGGGACTGAAGCCAGACCTCTGTCATCGGTGCCTGTTCTCCCAGGGCAGAAGGTTTCCCCCCACCAGCAGTTTTGCCAGCAAGCGACTGGCCTGTCCCAGAGCCCAGGTGCTCTCGTGCTTTTTGGGTAAAGCCACAGTTATCGGGGGCTACGGTAAGTGTCACGCGGGGCTGAGGCCCCTCGCAGCTTCTCCGGCCTGGGGCACCAGCTCCTAAAGTCTCCCGCGGCCACGTCAGACTCTAAGCCTCCAGGCAGCATCTGCTGGGAGCTCGCTTGCGCGGCGTCCTGCGTAACCACGTTCGTTTGACAGACTAGCGAAGGCAAAGAGAGGAGCCCCGTCTCACCTCTATGTTCCAGACGCAGTCCATGGCTGGGGGGTAGTGGGCCGGGTAATAGGGAGTCGTGAAGGTGCCGCTCTCTCCTTTCAGAGTCCCACCGCAGACTAGAAGATAAGCGGGAAGATGAAAACAGGTTGGAGATTCAAAGAGACGTGGTTTTCCCAAGCCTTAGCTGGCTATCGCCCGAGGCAGGAACGGAAGCAGACGCAACAGTCTCTAACAAGGTTAAGTCGGTCTCTGGAGGGAGCTGCTCTGCTCCAAGGCTTGGAGAGAACCCAGGAGATCAATTAGGTGCTTCCTGCATACATCAATCCGCACGTCTAATCCAACATAATTCTTATTTTGCCCCCCTCAGGGGACGTCGTCACAGCAGCCAAGAGCACCGTGGGCAAGGCAAGCTCCACGAGCCAAGATGTGACCCGCTTCCCGGCCTCCCGGCCCTGGAGACACCCCTGGCAAACTGACCGCAGCCACAGCTGCGCCTCCCTCTTCAGTCGCCCGCAGCAGGGAGAGGTGGGGGGGAAACTGGGCCGAGGCCTCTGCTCACCCTTCATCTTCGGCAGCTGGAAGAACTCGGCCTTAAAGCCGGGGAATCTCCCCTCCTTGTTGGTAACCAACGTGACGAGCATGACGTTCTGGGAGGACAGGAAGGTCAGGTTGTAGGATGGGGCGTAATTCCCACAGAGCCTAGGAAGTTAAGGACAAAATCCGTTAGGCGCGGCTGCACAGAGAGCCTCAAAGCAGCACGGATCACCTCCGAGCAGGGACAGGAGCTCAGCCACCAGCAGGACTTCTCGGTGTCGCCCTGCCACCTCACGCCAGGCCTCGGTGCCGTACGGACGCCTAACGGGGACGCTCACCTGACCAAAGCGTGGGGCTCCACGGGGCTCAGAGAGTTATACACCTTGATGTAGTCACTGTCATCTGTGCACTGCTCCAGCTCCAGCGTCTTGAAGGTCAGGCTGATGACGGAGTCGGCGTCCGCCCTCAGCGCCCAGTAGCAGAGCGCGTTGTTGGGGTACGGGCTGTTGGGGAAGCCCGGCGTGGTGAAACTGGTGATCTCCCCTTCCTTGGCGTGGAGGGCAAACGTGCAGCTCTCTGCCCAGGAGAGCAGGGAAGAGTTAACAGGGCAAACGAGGAGGTTCTGCTCTGCCTTTCCCCGAGACAGGCTGCCCCTGGGCAAGACCCCTCTTGCCGGGAGCACCCTTGCTTATCAACATCCATCTACAAAGTGAGGTACGGGGGAAGGACAGCCAGGGCCACCCACCACCGCTAGGTAACAGCAAGGTCCGTGCCGCGGTCTGGCCGACCCCAAACCGGCTCCAAGCAGCACACAGAGGTCTGCCTTGCACGCAGAGCACCTCTCTTCCGGCCCTTCCCCATCCCGCAGGGGAAATCGCCACCCCAAAGAGGCCATTACGAGACTGAAGAAGAACGGTACTTACTGTCCCGAGCGGAGTAAGCTATGCTGGGGTCAGCAGCTGCAGGAAAAAAACAGAGGCGTTGTCATCCTTTGGGCTGCGGAAAGTCCCTGGGCACAAAGCTGAAGAGGTCTCTGGGACCCGCGCTGATTTGGCCTTGCTGGTGGGGGCCCTCCCTGCAAACTGGCCAGGGGGAGGCTGCTCCTGCCTGGGCTCCGGGGAGCCGAGAGATCAAGCTTTTCCTCTGCAGGAAGGAAGATTCATCCCCGTCCCTCTCCGGACGGGCTCAGAGGAGAACCCAGAGTGCTGGAGCGAAGGGGAGCGGGTCCGCCCAGCTTCCCCCAGTCTGCATGGCCCATCGAGGCAGCGCCGTGGAAGCCGGGTCCTTGCACTCACCCTTAGGGCGGTCCCCGCTGCCAAAGGCACCCAAGGAAGGGCTGCGACCGGCAGCTTACCCCACCAGCGAAATGTGTCCCCCCCCACCACCCCCGAGTCCCACGCAGAGGCCCAGGGACGGCAGAGCCAGCACTCACGGAAAGCGACGACCGACTCCACCCTCAGCATGGGGTTTCGCAGGCGGGGGTTCCACCTCTGGACCAGGCTATGCTTGTCCGCCATCGCCCTGTCCAGACTCTCCTCCCGGTACTTGGGGACAAGGAACTCTGACGAGTAGTAGGCAATGACGCTGCCTTCGCTGCGGGGGAAAGGGTGATTGTGGGGTGAGAGCAAGGACAGGCGCAGGAGGGCTCACGTATCACTAGGAGAAGGGGCCAGGCTACTTGATGAGCCATTTCTGGAGGATGGCCACGGGAAAAGGAGAGCCTCAACGATAAGTTAAGCCAACTGTGCCCAGCAAAGGCCCCGGCCAGCCCGGGGAGTCCCTTTCAAAGCCGCCAGGCACCACCCACTGCCGTTCGCAGGGCTCTACTGCACCATACCTTGATTCTCCCAAGGCATCTCCCTCAGCACACAGTGATAAGGACTGGCAGAAAACAATATGCATTTTGAGGTCGCTTTTCACTGCCCGCCCTTTCCTGTGTCACTCAGGGTGAGTACGGAGGTGCCTCCACCCCCAGCAGCCCGGGAACGAGGGTGTACGGCCACACGACATCCCAGCGTCACCCTCCTCCATGCCCAGACAGCCCCTAACACTCACCTGAACGCAGTTATCACTGTCTCTTTGTGGTAAGGGCCAATATCTGCATGATTCCTGTAGATCTCCTCCATCTGAAAGGTTCAAAGAAGGGTGTTCAGCACGTCTAGAAGCGAGGAGAGGCGGGGGAAAGGCTAAAGACAGACAGAGCTTCAAGCCTGCTACGGAAAATCGGGGCACATACCCAGCATCCCTGGCTGCGGGAATCTGCAGGGGCCAAAGAGAGGAAGAGGGAGAGTTGAGAGTCCCAGGAGCGCCCAGACCTCCACACCACAGCCTGCTCTGACTCAGCTCGCCCCGCTCTTCCCCGAGGGAAGCACAACGAATACCCGAGTCTGAGGGGAAAGGCGAGACCAGCCACAGCTTCAGCACGGAGGGCAGACACCCTCCTGCCTCAGCTCCCAGCCCTCACTCATCCACCGACCCTGGGATTTGCCCAGGCCGCCTCCTACGGCACACGCTGCATTGCAGAGGCGGGGAGATGCCGTGACGCTGGGCTGGAGACGTGATGCCAAGACCCAGCTTAAAGGCAGGCTCCTTGCACCCAGCCCAGCGTGTCACGGCGAGCGGGGAGAGCCGAGAGGAGCGAGAAAGCTCCAAGCAGTCTTACACGCAGGTTCCCCATGGCCACGGGGCAAGAGGAAAAAGTCCTGCTCGCAGGAGGAGGGATGCAAGAAACCTCTTACCGTGCTCTTCACTTGCTTGGCCAGCATGATGAACTCCGGCGAGCTGGAGTTCTCGTAAGCGTCAAGGAAGTCCCAGTTCAGAACCCGCAAGTGGCCATTGAAAAGCCTCTCGACGGCCACGTTCCTGTCTGGAAGGCAACAGTTCAGAGTCAGAAAGGGCAGTCGGGGCTGGGACCGCGGCACAGCAGATCCCCAGAGGCAGCAGTCGGGGCAGGGCGTTGGAAATGGTGTCCCCCCCACTTCCTGGAGCTTTCCCAGAGCTAGAGAGGGCACACATGAGCAACACCGGATAACGAAGCTCTTCCATGTGGATATGCCCCCGGGGCATCACCCTACATGCCGCCACCCACCGGACGTCATACTCACATTTGAAGTGCCAAACTAGGAGGCTGGTGAAGAGGGAGATGAGCAGGAAAGCAATGATCATCACGGTGACGACCACCCGCCGCTTTGGGCCGCGCTTCTCCATCTTCTTGGGGTTCATGGCAGGGAGGAACTCCACCCCTTCCTCCAGGTTGTTCATGTCCTAGGAGAGGAGCGACAGCAGGACAGTGGAAAGGCTGTTCCCAAAGCCTGGCGCGGAGAGGTCCAACCACAAAGCAGTCTGGAGCAGAGCTACCTGTCCACGGCAGCTCCCCGACACTGAGAGCACAAGGCATGCCTCGGCGGCGGCGGCTCCGCAGCCGCCCCACGGCAGGACAAACCCTGAAGGCTTTCGCTTTGCTTTTCGGCACACAGCTAATTCCTTTTCGGGCCCAATACAAGGTCATCAGCTCCAGCAGACTCCGGGGCGAGTCCACACACCCCGCTGTGACCGCGGCCGGTCACAAGCCCACAACCTCCAAGATCTCTGCCCGCCGGCAGATGAAACAGCAGACAAAAATTCACCCCGACAAAGGTGTGTCGCCCACAGCTCGTGGGGCACAGCGCGCTACAAATAGCACTCCTGTCAAAGAAGAAACCGAGCTACTTCCTCCCTTTGCGTCGGCAGAACACGCTGTACATCTCGCAGCGCTCCTGTATTTCTGCTTAGGATTTCCCATTCGGCGCAAATACGGATTAAAAGAAAGAAACCAAAAAACTAAGGGGAACGCCCAAGACACCCCCCGCTGCCCGCGACCTGCCAGGCTCTCAGGGCAAGACGTGTTGGCTAACGAAGAGCAGGTCCCAAAGGCAGCCGCCCAGGAACGAGGAATGACACCCGTCACGCACGGCTCTCACTGCTGTCACCGCCCCACGCCGGGCCGGGCCACGAAGAGGAAGGTCTCTGTCGCAATGCAAAACCCTCGGTGCCCCGGGGTTTCACTCTCGCGCGCCTTTGGCTCACCTGCCCTCCATCCTTGACCTGCTCGCCCATCTGTGCCTCCAGCCTTGGCGGGGGAAATCAGAACGGCTGCAGACCCAGACGTTTTCAGGGGACGCCACGCAGCCCAGAGCGCATCGTGGGCACAGGCGGACGTCGGGGGCCCGGATCCACACCCACTGCCCTAGCCCTTCCTCTCCAGAGCAGACCACATCTTCTGCTTTCTTCTCGGGCTTCCCTCAGGTAGGAAGGGCTCTCTGCCTGCTGCAGGCTGCCCAAGCCATGAGGATGCCTCACCTTTCCGGTCACCACCTTCCCATTTTCCCCTCTCCCGAGCCTTACCGGGCATTCGGCAGCTTCCCGGGCAGCGGCGCGGGGCTCCGGGCGACAGCAAGGATGCCACAATGCAAAGTCCCAAACTAGCACAAATTCATCGCATTCAAATGCATCCCCGCGCTCCGGAAGGGATAACGTCGTCCCCGCAAACATGATGCCGGGTCAGATGCTGCCTGTCCTCTCTCAGCCCAGGGCTGACACAAACGTACACTAACGGCTGGGCTTAATTTGATGCGAATGTCACAAGCCCCTGAAAGTCAGGAAAAACAACCAGCGAAGGGGATCCTGTCGACAGAGGGACCTCTGAGCCCTTGGCGCTCTCCTGGAGACCCGGGCGACGAGCGAGCCATCCTCGCTGCCCTTCCCTTACGTGCAATGCCTTCACCGGCTTGTCTTTCCCAAGCCTCGCTTTGCAGGAAAGCCCGGCTCCCACTTGCACCATTCCCCCACTCCCTCTGCCCTTTTCTTCACCCGATCTCTGTCCCTCTCCTCCCACCCTCCACACCTCGCCAAAGCCTCTCCTCCCTGCGGTATTCACCTGAGGCCCTTTACAAAAGAGAGAGACGTGACGGGCACCTTGCCCTACATTTCTGTAAAGGACTCTGTAAGCGTAATCCTCTGCAAACACTTACTAGAAGGCCACCAAGACCAGAGCAACCTACCGGTTTTCGCACCATCTGCTCTGAGGATAATCTGAGTTTATCGTTTGACAGCTCTCCACCCCAGGACGGGCTTCCTTAAGCCTTCGCTCATTTGTGAGCTTTACCACCCAAGGCTGGGCAGAAAGAAACCAACGGGAAGCCCACCATCTCTGAGGTGCCAGGCTGTTTCTATCACCAACGTCCAGCCGCTGCCACAAGCAACAAAAGATGTAGCAGGGCCGCCGAGGACAATCCCATGGAGGATGCTCTGATTCCTGTTTGGCTTCCGTGATCATACAGGAAAAACCTGAAAACGTAACCCAAAGAAACTTCAAAACAGAAGACATCCTAAGTCAAGAAGCTCTTCAATCAAAGTCAAGACTGCCTGGAGTTCGACACACCACCTCCAAAAACAGCCACCTGCCTCCCATCAGCTTCCAAATCATGCAAGAAATGCCCCCAGACCAGGTAAAGAGAAGAAACCGGCCACAAATCTCGCAAGCATCTCCCTTCTCCCACCGCGGGGCTGCTTGCAGCGCCAAGCTTTCCCAGGACTCCCAGTACGTTGCTGCTATTAGCAGAAAGAAAACTATTTAATTCTCTTCTAGCATCTGCAGGAGCCTGCGGCAAGAAAACAACCTCAGGGGTTTAAATGATGTATCTGTTCACACAGCAGCAGCTTTCCCAGACTTCTTGGGGTCAGCGAGGAAGCTCCGAGTAGCAATTTTTGGGCACAAGCTGTTAAATCTTGGCCTTAATAACACGCTCCCCTGGCAGGCTGAATTCAGCCAGGTGGTATTTCTTCCCTGAAAGAGGGATCGCGCACTTCTTGCACGAGAGGCGTAACGTTACAGGGTGGTAGCAACCACAAAAGGGCACAGTGAAATCGGGTCTCCTCTGGCGACCGGGAGAGCACAGAAAAACCTGTTTTCAAATAGCGTACCCTTCGGCTGAGGCTACCTTTAGCCCTCTGCAAAATTCCCCCAAATTCAGTTTCATCAAACTGCCAGAAAAAAGCGAGGCTCCGCTGCAAGCAGGAGACACTGCTGTACAAAGGCCAGAGTGCACAACGCTGCGGCTGATGCTTTTTAACATCCTCTTCGAGCTAAAGGTTGTGTCTTTGCAGAGAAAACTCTTAGATGGGAGCGATTCACCAGCGTGACTAAATCAGAAGAAAAACACAGCTCCCCTCCGCCTCCAACACCCACACACAGACGCACCGCTCCTGCGGCCGCAGCGTGACCAAAGGAAGTTAGGCAAGAAAACTCACCATCTGATCTTTCTTCAGACAATTTCTCTGCTCTTCTTAGAAACAAGGATGAAAGATCTTAAACCCGCGAGAGTTTACAGCACGCCTTTGTCAGTTTGTTCTTGCTCCAAAGCTGAGATAGCAGTGACACCCACAGCGCCAAGAGTAATTAAAGGAGTGTGGGGACTCCTAGGAGGTTATTTTTATTATTACTCCTGCACAAGGTGTACAAGCAGCCACTGACACTGTTACTCGCCAGAAGTCACCCAGTGATTAGAGGCAGATATCAGACTGCACCCAAAGACGTTGGCCTCCCTGCCTTCTGCTTTATATTCCAGATCTCATCCTCTCCCGTCCTCCTACCTTATGGACACCGTTCTAGTCCCCAGCCGACTCTGACACTCGTGAGAAGCTGCTTGGAAGAGCTGTCGCATGTCGCAGCCTGGGTAAGCGACAGCGATTCCTGCAAACTCTCTCCTCAATACAAGGCCAAGGATCTGAAGCATCCCCCAAGCACTACAGGAATGGCGAATCAGGAAGGTTTCAGACGAGGCCCCGCGTCCCAACCCCTGACTAAGAGGCCGAATCTTTCCTGCCCACGCTCAGCACAAAAAGCACCCATTTGACCTTAGTACCAGACTTATCTGCGCCCAAACAGCGCGGCTCAGCCTCCGCTCCGCTCGCTCGCTGTGCTGCACGTCCCCTTCCCTGCTGCCACTCCTGCTCGTCGGGGAAAAACACCTCCTCTGCGGTGCTGGTCACCGTCCTCTAAGCTAGGCAGAAACCAGATGGAACCAAAAGCAAGACAGGCTCGGAATACCATCGTTAAATCAAGCACAAGACGACCATGATTTTGATCTCCTTTAGCTAACGGTTGCTGCACGTTTCCCTCGCGTGTACTGAACGGTCCATCGCAACGGCAGCTGTAAGCCAGAGAGGATCTGAATGCTCGTCCTGCTCTCACCTTGTCCATGATTCCCCAAAAAACCGTCTCGAGCCCAAAGTGACTCAAGGTCTGACTCTCTCGCCCTTCTCGAGGAAACTACTCCAATAAACATTAGTAAGAGAAAACCTTCCTTGATATTCTCTCCACCTTAGTCACAGGTTCAGTTACTTCCTCTTGCTCCTCCTCGCTCAGCCCTCCCCGTCACCGTGGGGCTCCCCACGGCAGGATCAGAGGTTTCTGGTCACAGTGCCAGCCCGGCTGGCGTGGCTGCTGCAGGAAAGCCACATGCCGATCAAGTGAAAGGGTCAGAAAGACACTGCCCCATTTCTTCCACGCCTCAGTTTCCCCTGGGGTACCGACTCCATGAGGAAACTTGGAAAAGGAGCGCGCACAGACAGATTTATATAGCGCTTGGAGGTCTCCTGCACGCAGCTCCTCCGTGCAGAGAGCTCAGAGAGAAGGCCTGTGCGTAAGCAGACCTTCCCACTCCTCCTCCATAAGCCAGCCGCACGATATATTTTTAGACAGCAACCATACTCTGCCAGACTGGACAGACCAGATGCAGAAGTGACTAATTCTGTCAGCAGGAAATTCCGCAGGCACATGGGGGCGGTGGGAACGGCAACAGTCAGCTCTGGACCGGAGATGCTTACTGGAACGCAGGGGTATCCTCCTGCAAAGGGGGACCGCAGAAAGGCGAGGACGTGCCACAGAGTATGGCTCTCCAGCAAGAAGATTTCTGATTTCTGCGTACAAAGCGGGGATCAGCATCTCCCACGGAGGCCGATTTCTGGCTTGTTTGGTGCTTCCAGCACGAGAACGTGATGTGTCCCTGGGCACCAAAAGCCCTCGCTGCTCCCCTCTCCTCCAAAACGCGTGCTCCATCTCTCACTCAGTGCCTGAATCTGGTTCACCGGACCCTGACCCAGAGACGGACTGGGCTCCTGGCTGTTAAGTTTCACCGGTCCCTTATCACCGCTGGTTAATTTGCTTGTCCAGCACAAGGCAACTATGAGATTCAGCCGCTTCCCTCGACGTTTATCACATTCCAGACTCGGCTCATCTGCTCAGGGCCAAAGCTGTCCAGGCCACAGAAGGTAAAAGCAGGTGTGCAATCGAGGCAGGCTCACTGCAGGAGACCCGCTGTCTGGCACTAATGTAATATGGCCAAGAAAAGGAACCCGTAAAATGCAAAGTTGGAGGTGGCCTGGGGAGGTCTCGGATGAAGCAGAGTCATCAGACGGCGCGGTTAGACTCTTGCCGGGTAATTGCACCCCGCAGATGCCAGCCCGTGTATCAAAGAGGCAATTCCCACCTCCTCTTTTCCAGCCACGCCTGCCTCAGGGGGTGTTCAATAAAAACTAAAACAGGTATCACATGAGAAATGAGAGGAACGAAACCCATCGGACTCATCAACCAGCTCAGCACAGGGCCTGCAAGCCGGGCTCAGAGCTTGGGACATCCCAGCCGTCACGATCAACGGGGTGAGCTTGTGCAAGTGCAGAAGGAGACAAGAAAGTTGTTTTTTCAAAACCTGAGGTTTCCCAGATCACACAGAAAGCTATCACCAGCTTTATGGTGCTGGCATAAGGGGAAACGCCCTGTTTCCCACTAAGAAAAAAAACCCCAAAGGTCTAAAAGCTGCTGACACATGGTGTGCACAGCGTGCAACTCGCTTCGCCCAAGTAGCTCAACCTGCACCGACTCTTGCTGCAAACCCCGATACTCCTCCAGGAAGAGATCCGATAAGAATAATCTTCTCACTTCTCTTCTTATTCTAGAGAAGAAATACACAGAAACAGCACGCGTAAGAGAGCTAAGTTTCCATAAGGCCTATTTGTGCTGTGTGACTCCAATACGGGCAGTAAAGCATCGAAGAAACTTTGCCAGCGTATTATTTTTCATCCTCAGTTCCTTATTAAGGGCAATGACACTATAAAATGATGTCATCAGAACTAAGGAGGGGATACGGAGTAGGAAATAAAGGACACTGAGTCCTCCAGACCGTCTACCTTCCAGGCACAGAGGGCAAGTGCGATAGTGAAAGATCCAAGTCGCACACAACTACTTCACGCACCAATTTTGAGCTCAATCCTCTACAGCATTCCGTCGTCTTGTGACCATCCTGAGTCATACGAGAAACCAAATTCCTTTAGCTTTATTACAGAAGAAACTAAAGTTAATGTTTACACAGCACAGCACAGGCTTGGCTTGCTGCCCCGCACCAGGCTTATCGGTGCAGCTGTGTCATGCAAAACAGCAGCTCAAAAAAAGCAACCACGCTTCTAATTGTGTTTCTCCTGTAGCAGAGACTTTTACTTCTAAGACTTAGCAATTCTTGGGGGGAGAAGTGGGAAATAAAGCTACCTTACAGGCCTGATACATGTAGCTACGAGCCACAAAATTCCTCCCTACAACACGCTTACGCCCCAAGACCAGAAAAGAAACGTGCCGCAGATGCAAATAGCTTATTTAAAACACTCTTACATCTTTCCCGGTACAGAAGGTGCTGGCTGAACGACAAAAACCCTCTGCCCTCCAGCAGCCTAACAAAACCAGCTGCGCTCCAGACCTCGACGAAACACTCCACGCTCATCATTACATTTCGCCCACGCTCCTCACCGACTCCTGTAGCTTTGAGGTGGATCTGGCCCACGACATTCGAATGTTTGGAGCCAACAGCAAGGGAAACACCAGCAGCTCTGACCGGGCAAAGCCTTTGTCTGGCAAACCCATCCCTGTTAGCTGCTCCCTCCTCCGCCCCAGCCTATCGCCCGGATATCGCCGCGCGTTATTTGCAAGGCTAGCCCCGGCGGCCTTTGGATGGAAACGGCATATTCTACCCTGGGCAAGGCGAGAACCTTTGGTCCGATACCTTCCCCACAGCCAGGCCCTCAAAAACGCTCTCGCTGCTCCCTCGATGGTTTTCCAAAGCGATCTTTTGTTTGCTGAGCAAAGGTCTGGCACGCTCTCGATCGGCCTCAGCCTTTTTCTCGTCGTGTCTTCCTTATCCCTGTTTGCCTTTGGCACCAACAGCAGCCAAACTGGCCTGAACAGCAGCTCACCCACCAGCCTCTACCCGAGAGAAAAGCTCTGCACCTTTCCAAGGAAGAGGAGCAGCTTCTCCTCACTGTGCCCAAGAGCTGTCGCAGCTCCTTCGCCGCCGCCAGAGGAGACGCAGTCACTGCAAAACAACTCACATTTGCTCCGCTGTCATATTTATAGGGAGCCAAAGTCCGACAACAGTCGCACAAACTCCTCGGGCTGTTTACTGCCAGGAAGAGCGGTACCATCTTCGGGGAAGTCCTCCCGGATCAGATCAGCTCCTCTTGAACTGATGCAGGGGGAAAAGTGATCTGGAGCCAGGGGAAAGGACCTGGCACACCGCTGCCCCGGCGTGAAGGGACTCACTTGAGCGCTCAGCCCTGCCGTAAAGACGCACCAGCGTGCAAACCTACCTTGCGCCAAGAGAACAAGCCGGGCAGGGAAGATCCCGCTGCACACAACAGTGTCACCCCGACCCGGCCAGGGAACAAGGAGCTCGAGCTGAACAGTATAAGCGAGAGCATCTCCTTCCCGCTCCTGGCAGTCACCGCGGCCCTGACACAGGCAGGACAGCGGGGCTGGAGGCAAGGAAAACTTTCTCTCGCTGTGGGCCAGCTTTCTGACCGGTGCTAAAACTGCTAGCTCCTCTGCCGCTGCCAGATAGCAACCGCTAACGCCAGGCCGCGGAGACCGACCCCAGACAGCCTGCAGGTGAGCTGGAAAGCGCTGCTGTCGTGCTTTAACCTAAAAGCCCAGTTTTGAAACAGCTCTGTGGCACAGAACAGGCTCTGGAGGTGCAACCCAAAACCACCAGTCCCTGGCCGACCCGACCCTCAGCCAGGAAGACCTACGCGAAAAACCATGACCGCGGCTTAAGCTCGCTCAAGTTTCAAAGCACACTGGTAACGCATCAGTTAATTAATGAAGCCACAAAGTCCTCGGTTAAAGTCAGACCTTCTGACGCCTTGAACAGGTTTAGTTAGATCTGTTGCTAAACAACCCAGACCCACGCACTGCAAACAGTTCACCTCCGCGTAGTTTATCTTTACGGACATCCCCAGCGCCTAGCTCAAGCCGAAATCAAAACTGTCAGGGCAAAGGTAGCGCTGACATCGAGGCGGTCTACACCGTCGCAGACCGCTGCATCGCGACGGGCAGGGATTTCCACTTTCCCAAAGATGGTTTTTCTTTTCCTGCTCCACTGGGCTCGGCGGCATTCCCCAAAGGGGTTCTCCCGACCTTATCTGACTGCGGAGGGGGAGCGGGAGCTCCCCCGCTTCCCGAGGGATCCGGAGCCGCCGCGGTCGGTCCCGACTCAGGAGGCTCAAAGGAACCAGAACGAGCGGAGGACGAGGCAGCTCGGCGAAAGGCCGATTGCTTTTGCGAGAGCCCCGCTGCTCCCACCCCCGTGCCCCAACGCCAGCCCCGTGTGCCGCTCTCACCTGCGGTTGGGCGCTGTACCTTATGCCGGCGCCGACGGCCGTGGGGCCCCGCTCCATGGCGAGGGCGGCTGCCGCGCCGGCTCAGGCCGCCATGGAGCGGTTGCTCCTCGCACGGCTCGGCACGGTGCCCGGCCCCTCCTCTCCGCGCTCCTGGCAGGTGCGGGAAGCCGGAAACACCCCGTGGGTCCCCCGACGCTCCCGGCTCCGGCTCCCGCCTCTCCCGCTTCACAGGCGTCGGCGGGGAAATTAAGGAAAACCTCGTGCCCGAAAAGCCGTGCCCGAAAGCCCCGCGCAAGCTCCGCATCGCACGAAGAGGCCCTTTTGCCACCTGCTTTGCTTTAGCACGTGAAGTCAGAAAAATCTGTCTTTTACCGAGACGAGCCACCCCGCAGTCAGCAGGAGGGCTTGCTAGCACTCACGTACACAACAGTTTCCAGGGCAAAGCTTTATGTACCCAAGGTCTTACCCCTTCTCGGGTGACAACAACTACCAGGCTATGAAGCCCCGCTGCAAAGAGGGCGCTCCCCAGCACGCACAGGCACTTTAGCCCCTGGGACAAGCCTGCTGTTCCCAAAAACATCTGGTACACTGAGGGGCTGCCAGAGCAAAATATTGCCTTTATCCCAGCCTGAAACCTGCTCTTAGCTAGGCTACAGCGCTTCAGGAACGAGCCATCTCTTACCAAACAGAGGAGACCAGATGCAAAATGACGAGCCGCACAGCAGTACAGCAGACATCGCTCGTGTATCCAAATTTGGCACTCAGAGCGCCGCTCACATACCGGCAACGGCTCCCGGGGACTGTATGGTCTAGCACCAAACGGTGCCCCCAGAGAAGAATAGGAGGGACCAGTAGCAAAGCCTTGGGTTCTGAGAATGCTCTAATGCAGGTTTGAAAGGGGGCTTTTAACACTGAAATCTGCATTCCCATCATAGTCTTACTCCACCATTTTCCCCTTCTAGGAAAGGTGA
>JAVKLA010000081.1:2569794-2595257 GCA_034782735.1 Sagittarius serpentarius
TGTCCTCCAACCCCGCCCCCCTGCCCCACCCCCCCCACCCCGCTCCCCCGAAGTAGGTTAGCGATTGTACGGAAAGACCGACGCACCCAGCCTGAAGCCCAGCAAAACTGCCTGCTCCCCTCAGGTGCGGTCGTTCTGAACAGCAACACTCACAGCTCCAGCCACGCAGTTCAGCCAGCACTGCAGAGCGCTGACCTGTTAAGACTTGGTTCTTTAAACAGATTATATTCGATAACGTGTAACTCGGAGGAAACCACATATTTAAAAAAAAAAGACTACAAGAGAAACCAGGTTAAAAAGAACCATCTCACAAAGAAGATGGACAATCTATTAGCCCTTGGCAAGCTAAACAATCATTGTACACAAAACAACAAGCTGTACAAAACTGAAAGGAGATGGCAAAGAGATTTGTAAGGCTTTCTGCACTTTTATTCTTCTGGTCCAACAGGTCTTCTGATCTCATTCCGAGAAAGCTTCAAGGTCATGTCAGAACAGCCACGAATCCACCTCCGTTATGCGCAAAATTCAAACCATTTTACACAGAGAGATCAAATTGCAAAGGTAAAAACAAAACTAAAGGCCAGGATCACGGGTTAAAATACTTCTTCCGAGTCCAAGAGACTACAGTTTGGGCACATTTGAAAACACATTCCAAACTTTTAAAACAAGCTACAGTCTTTTTTTGACTGATAAAAAGGTTTATTTGTTGAGGAAAACTAAGAGGATCCTTCTGGTGAACACTTTCTCTTTGCTTTCCAGTGTACTCCCATTTGCTGACTGACTTGTTCATGCAACGACTTCCTCTATCTCCTCCACTTCTCGCGCTTCCCCGAGGTTACTAGCTTTTTTTACAGTAAAAACCGTCTTGACTCTCATCCTGCCTTTGACAGAAATTTGACATGGAAGCAGTATCTGTTCAAAAGAAGTTTGAGCTCAGAGATAGGGGAGAGGTATTTAAAAAGTCTACAAATAGTACACCAAATGTGTCAGGGATCTACTTCCAGGCTATGTAACAAACGCTGTTGTCCAAGCCACCGCCCTAAGTCACCTATAAAACAGTAGTGACAGCTAGACTCTAGCAAAAGGAGGCATCTTCTTCATGACTCTGAAAAGTCTGAACTACCCCTTCCAAGCACGTTTCCCTGGTTAAGGAAGATCCAAGATCAACTGCTTTGTCTTACAACCCAAAATGCACAGAAATTATATTTGCCAAAAGCCCTTCGGATGGGAAGAAAACAAAGAAAAGGAAGACCTTTCTGAAATGATCGATGCCACAGAACTTGGCTTTACACCTCTGGACCGAAACATTTTTGTTTTGTAGGTACAGCATCTTTTGCTGTGGAATTTCTACCTAGACATCACAATGCTGACTCCAGACAAGCAACGTGACGAAATCCAGTCCAGTCCCTAGCCACGACTGTGGTTCGGTGGTCTCGGGTGGTTGGATGGAGGACGACCACGGACTTGGGGAAGTTGTTGGAAAGCAATCCATTTTCAAACCAGTGTTCATAGCTGATCTTGGGTCTGTTTTGGAGATGGAGCCGTTGTCACAACCACAGTGGAAACTGCCTTAGTAGAGCCAGACACTGTTCCTTGCTGGAGATGGGAGGCTGGTACTGTTTGAATTCGCACCTGTTTGAAATGGAAAGAAAAATCACTCACGTCAAGAACAACCCGGTGACACACTGCACTTGCATCGCACCCTGAACCGCTGGTAAATTACCTGTCTCTGCTGTCAACAAAAATTCAGTTGTATGAACAAGACCAAGCACCAAAACACATCAAGAACAGAATCTGTCACAAGAAGATCACTCCACCCACTGTTCACGCGGGATGATGGCAAGAGACGTCACGATTTAGAGAGGAAGACCTAAAAACTAGTTTGAATCAAAACCTACATGTCAGCTGCTTTTACCAGTTTCCAGGAAAAGGACTTGGATCTGTTGGATACTTCACTTCTACAGACTTGTCACTAGCAGCTCTCAATGCAGATTAATTCTCTGGAATTACAGAACACTAAGTTTCCAGACAGAAAGATGGACATGCAAAGAAGCGATGCGACTTCTTCAAGAAAAGGTCACCTGCAGAAGCCAAAGTACAAAGCACTACAAGAAAAGCCAAGCGTAGGGAAACAATACTTCAAGCAGTCAGGAACAATTCCTGACAGGATTTTTGGGTTTACATTCATTATACTGTTGTTGGTGCTTCAAAAACATCTAAAACCAGCATCTGGATGGAGGGAAGGTAAAAGGAGATGATGCACCGCAGGTGCTTCATGCAGACACTACAGCCAAGCTGTGTACCTGCACTTTTTACAGAACCCCACTGTCTTGGTTTCGCATCAAGTGTAAAGTCCTCACGGAGATGTCAAGTCAGGAAAAAAGCAAATAATATTGTCATTCTAGGTGCCATTACCTGCGTGGCCTGGCCTTGCTGCTGCAGCTGTTGTAGTTGCTGTGCCGTCAGAAAACTCACTGGCTTGTTCCCAGCGATCAATTTTGTCCCTGCCGGCATCGTAGTCAGGATGATATTTCTACCTAATCCACTGATGCTAAGGAAAGAGAATTGTTGAAAGGTTAGTAAACAGCACAGCAGGCTAGGTCTTTCAGACTCACAAGTTGTTCTTGGAGGCTAGGAGATTAAAGAGTCTTACCTAATTTACTAATGATTTTAAGTAGTAGCAGTTCGCCCCCCCCCCCCAAACTGGCAAATACACAAGTGACAAGTTTATGTCAACATTTATCACTAGGATAGAGAATTACTTTATCAGACGAATTAAACCCTCTAATTCTGGACCATGCACATCACTGGGTTAGTCTGATCAGACCAGAACGCTTCTCAAGGAATGCAGAGAATAGCCGAGCACAGAGTGTTCTGCCTTGAAATATTAACTAAGGGAGACACTACCAGAATTCATGGAAGAATAAACAAAAAGACTTCAGTATCTGAATGCCAGAGGAATTTTCACAGAGGCAGTTAACACTTTCCTAGTTTCTTTAATGGAGAGATGGCTTCAGATTACATACATTTTTAGGTATGTCACCAGGTTAATTCTTGCTGGAACACACAGAACTAACCTAATAGCTGGTTTCAAGGCAAAGAACGTTTTTTCTTCAGTCTATTTGCTAGAACCTACCTCTTGGGGCACCTAAACAAAGACCCTGTTTCTCACTGCCAGACACCACATGCATTCGGTTTCTTGCAGCTAACGGACCGCAGGACTATTCCACCCTCTGCTTGCTACCTCCCCAGCAACCTACTGAACACAGACCGTCCTCAGCCTGTTTCTAAAACAAAACGACCAGATGCAAAGTACTCACTTGGCCCCGAGGTTGCCCTTGATGATGGGGGCAGTCACCACACTCTTGCCTTTCACTGGCTGGCTGATCACTGACAGAGGCACTGTTATTCGTGCTGGTAGTTTACCCTAGAGAAGTCGAAGAACACATGAGGAGCCACGGGGAGTTCAGCAGAGAAACTGCTTGACAACACACAATTACCACTCAGCTTGCTTTTTAGGAGTCCTGGGAGTAGAAACCAACAGCAGCTTTGCTGATGAAATCTGTGCTCCGTTTCAGGCTCATTAAAATTCACCTCTCTCTCATTCACTTCACAGCTGCCTGCGCCCCGAAAACCCGCCATCATCTTTGCACCACGGTATTTCTCTGGGAAGGATCATCGTATCCATCCACGATTTTTATCCTTAGGAAACTATCGTAACGTCAATTAGCTTATGCAACTCTTCACGACACAGTTTACGGTGCCTTCAGCTTTGGGCATTAAAAATGCATTAAACGGGGAAACGGGTAAAAAAGTTAATACAAGGAACAAGCACTTCTAGTTCTGACACCATTCCAAGGGAAACTATGTGAGAGGTGTGGGGCAAGACCCTGAGCTGCACGAGGCAGGACTTTAGACAGGCAAAGTTGACTTCATTCACTCCCAAGAGGAGGCAAGGGAAGACATATCCGACTATTTTCTGCTCATTCAGCATTTAGCTACAGTCCCAACACGATGAAATTAGTTGCAGACCCACATTCTACGGTACATAATTCGAGCCCTTGTGGATGTAAAGAGAAGTTTTCAGACATAAACCACCAGTATATTTCAGCATTCCCCTTTCTCACCCGCCTCCAGAAAAAGGTTAGCATTACTTACTGCCTGGGATGTAGATACTACTGTGGTGCTGACAGGTACCTGCCGCACAGCCGTGGCTCCTGTGCCTATAGTTATGGGAGTCCCAGCAGCTCCCGAGGCCACAGCGACTGCTTTCGACACCGTGGCACTCATGGTTGGTAAAGAGACAGCTGAGGTATGGACTGCGCCGGGCACGCTCACTGCTGAGGAAGAGGGCACTTGCTTAGCGTGAGTAGCCACCGTAATAGTCTGCCCAGCTTTGGGCGGCATCACCCCCAGCCCCTGCACGATTCTTATAGTAGCAGCCGGCTTGGCCTCGGTGGATGCCACCGTAGTTATGGCTTTGCCCTTCTGATCTGCCACAGTCATGCCCAGAGCAGGCATCAGTCGGAAAGCGGAGCTCGTTGGCTCTGCAGTCTTTAAGTCAGGAGTCACTTTAACCACTGTGCCTCCAGCCGGGCTGGAAGAAGCAGAAGTGGCCGTGCTAGTCTTGGCTGGAGAATCAGCAGTCTGGACAGGATTGGATGTCACGTGCAAAGTTGCAGAGATGCCTTTCCCACTAGCACCGCTTCCCGCAGCTGCTGTGAAGAGGTCCTGAGTTAGTTTGACAGTAGTGACTTGAGATTTGGCCAGGGTGGCCATCATGTCCGGGGTGATACGCAGCACAGTCTGCCCCTTCGCATCTGTGGTGATGGAGGACGGGGGTAGGCGCAACACGTCCTTTCCTTGGATCCGAAAGTTGGTCGCTGTGAGGGGGATGCCACTTCCAGGCTGGGTCTTCATGCCAAGTTGTCCTGTAATGGCCACCTGGAAGAGATCAGAGAAACGGCCGCATCAAACCAGGACACAGTCCGAGGCATGGTCAAAGCAACACTTCCCAACAGCATGTTTGCTCCCATCAGAACTGAAGCGGCACGATGCTAGCACTCAGTACACTACTGGAAACAGTTTTGGTTGCATATCAGATGGCATTCCCAAAACCATATAAAATATAAAATACTACAGAGCTGCTTTTTCAAATGAGAGGAATGAAAATGAGATCAACACCTGAAGATGCTTAACCTTGGACTAACGCATCGCTTACCTGTACATGAAAATGGGGCTCAAACACACCGAACCAGCAACAGCCTGAATCTGTACGGTCTATAGCTCATAAAGCATTATGTCTCGCTACAGTTTTCACTATCTGTTCACATCTGCCCATCACGTCTGTCACAACAAACAGGCAACGACTGGGTTGTGAAGCCCAATTCCTTGTCTCTCCCTCTCTCTCACCTGCTTGATGATATTCTGGCCAGCCACATTCTGGATGACAGCGGTAGAGGAGGTGCTTGTAGCAGAATTGCCCGGAGAGCTGGTTACTGGCTTTACAGCAGGACTGGGCGCTGCAGACAGTCCTGTCACAGTGATGCCCGCCTGTCCCGTCACGGAGCTTCCTGGTCGTTGCACCTGCACTGGGTTGGTTTGAGCTTTTACCGGCAGAGTCATCACAGCCTACAGAAAGACACAGGGGCAGCCTATGAGCAGGCTAACACAATACTAACAGACTAATAATTACTCTTCCTGTCTCGTGCCTTAGCTTGCAAGGTCTGTGGACTTTTTACTGTATATGCACAATGTAACGGTGCCACGCAGACAGGCGATAAGGAGGAAGAAAGGAGCACTGAACAGTATTATTTACGCACAACAGTTTCTACGCTCCTGCCCTGCAGCTGCTTACCGCACACTCCAAGTGAGCAAGCAATCCCTGTGTACCATACCGAAATACTAAAAGAAGCCACATGAGAAGTCAGAGCTACTTTTCCACCATTTCCATACAGCCAGACTCACCTGAGGGAGCACTTTGGTTTGCGCGGCTGTGGCCGGAATGCGGATCTGAGGCACCGACGTAGGTTGCTGCTGCTGGCTTACCACCGGGGCTTGCTGAGACACAGCTGGGAGGCTGGATTGGGCAGTGACCACCCGGACCTGCGGCAGTCCTGAGGAGGTGGTATGACTTACCACCCGGGCCGGAGGCGGCTGCGGCCCCGGCTGTGTCTGTGAACTCTGGGCTGTGGAAAGCAACGTCCCGAGCTGTGGCATGGTAGGGGATGATACCAGAAGAACACTACCGAAAAGTTAAAAGCCAGTAGGTCAGCAAAGATGTAGGAAACGACTGCGAAAGAACCAGTAACATTCACAAGCGACGTATGAGACAGAAGAAGTACCTTTGGCTGGGTTTTGCTGGCTCCGATCCAGCACTAGACACACTCTTGCTAACCACGGACACTGGTGGGGGTGAAATAGGTGTTGCTGGTAATGCTGGTGCACTTGGTGTCACGGGAGTCACGGGAGTTGGTGGCATGCTGGAGTCACTAAGGCTTAGCTGACTGGGCTCTGACGTGCTGCTGGGGAGCGCTTTCGCAGAACTCTCCTTGCTACTAGACTTCTGCAAAGAAACCACGTCAAGCATGAAGGTCTTCACAAAAACTGGGATTGAATGCTGTGGGCTGAGCACTTTCAGATGAGTTCTGTATGGTTATGAATGATGCCCTGGTGCTAAATCCTGAAATCCCATGTGACTGCCTGCCTGCCTGCCTTCCTCAACTGCAGCCACCAGTGGGCTGGTGCGTTTCCCGCTCCTGCTCTCAGGGGAAAGCGCACCTCATCTGTGACAAACATTCTTAACATGCGAATTTCCACCTTGGTTAATCTGCCAACAGCAACTCCTTTGGAGATATTTGATATCAGCAACAGCAACAAAGACATCCAAACCCTGACAGCTTCAGCGCAGCAAGGGGGAGAGCAGCAGACGGGTTCCACAAGCTCTGCTACAGATTAACCTCAAAACTAGATCTGAAAGACCAACCCTAAGACAGGGAGCACAACTGAACTCCATCGACCTTTCTGCTGAGATCATCAAGGCTAACAGTGGAAGCTGGGAGGAGCAAAAGTTCCCTCTTTCCCTATTCATTTTGTGCACTGGTGCTAGACCAACACTCACATTCATCGTACACATAATGAATTGGTAACTCAAATACGTGGTAATTTTCATCAGGCGCTATGGATGCAGAATTTATGAGTTAAATTAAGCCCACACCTCCTTCCCAATCCCAAGAGCACCTGCGCAAACCTGTGCAAAGAAATTTACCATTTTAGCCGGAGGTTTTGGCTTCTGCTGAAGAGCTTTCTTAGCCTTTGCTGCAGCGGCTTGAGCCTGGTGAATCCGTTCTGCAAATACAAATTAACGGTTAGAGCTCCTGAACGCAAGCAAAGACGAGTAAAGAAACGAGGCCAATCAAGAACTGTAAGTTCACCTTCAGACAAGAACTCAAACACACATTGTCATGGAATAACGCAAAGAAAAATACCAAGCAAAATTAGCCAAAAAGGCTGAAACAAAGACACAGAAGAAGTTGTGAACGTACATGTATATCTGCAGTTCTGGTACACAGGATACTACTTTTCAAACATACACTTCAAACTGACACACTGCTCTCCAAGACTGGATTTAAGTGCTAAAGGGCTAACATTAGCAAACGGACTAAGCTAGACTGACAAATTAACGTTCATTACCCAGCTGGACTGAAGAAGCTCAAGAGACTTATGAACATTTCCAGTTCTTAAGATATCACCAAGCCAGGCTTACCAAACTCTTCCTCACTCCTGTCCCGGTGCAGGTAGATCCACAACTTGCGTCCAATATCGTATTTCACACAGGGATCTTTCTCATAATGTAATCGATCCAAAGCACCGCTAACAACAGTATTAACCTGAAAGTTCAGAATTCACGGCATTACTAGATGTCCCTGGTGCGGCAAGCCAAAGGTCAGGAACAGAAAAGTAATCCTGTTTGGCACAGAACCCGAGTAAGCTGCTAGCAATCTTCATTGGAGTAAGAACTGACTGAGAGCAGATGTCGCAGGACAGGATGCTGTTTGCCACCTTGGATTAAATGGCGCTTCCACCAAAGCTGAAAGCTCCAAAAATTGACTGTTCCTGAATCCAAAATGTGAGCAGCTATATGACACAGTGTTAATTCTGTGGCTTTTCTAGCTCTTTTTTCATCGTCCAGAGTTTGGTGCAGATTTGCAGCAGCTCACCAGAGCAGTACATAGCTCCCTTTCGCTAATCAAAGCAGCATAAAAATTATTGGGTCTTAGCCACCAAATACCGCCTGTGTCTGCACGGTGTTATTTTTCAGAGAATCTGTTTGAGGCCAGACATGACAGCCAACTTACTTGAGCGCTTGTGACATCGGGAGCTAGGAACTGGGAATCTTTAAGCAGCTCACAGATTTCGGCACGAGTTCCTTCTCCATTAGGAAGGCGAGCAGCAGCATCACGGACTGAAATACAAAATCAGAGCCGTAACTAGGCAGCTGCATTCAAGAACTTCAGCAGATACATTTTGGTATTGCTCTCTCAGCCCTGCTCTCACAGTGCCTACTTGCTCACTAAAATCTAGCCCCCCTGATCCCTCAGAGATACGAGCAGAGATTATGAAGGACCATTTTAAAGTACCTCAACTGTGCTGGCTTTGTGCTGGGGGTGATGAAATTGAGGAACAGCACTGAACCCCAGAATGACTTCGCAATGCCCCAACTTCACAGCAGTGTACTGAAACGCCCACTCTTTGTTTTCCAGTTATCTGAGCCTTAGCTTCAGCCAGCCCCGTGGACCCTCCTCTCTATTTCCCATTTTCTCTCAGGTCAACAGCAACACACAGATACCTTCTTTTCTAGTTATTCCTGCTCCCAGCATTTCACCACCTCTATTCCATACAATTAATTTATTTCTTCTTCACTTATGTCATCCCAGTCTGCCCACCTTTTCCCTTTGTAATACAGATTCCTAAAGTCACTGTTTGGGGGGTCAGGGGACCCTTTTTCTTTTCTAAAAAAATTTTTTTGGCCATCACCTTACCGAGGGACAAGATGGTGACGTACGCTGGTCTGTCTGAGCGCAGGAGAGAATGCTCTCGGGCTTTGTTTAATGAGGTTTCCTTGTCAAACACTCCCTTCACAGGGCCAACAACTGACTCAAAGCCATGCATACGGAAAGTGAAAGCTTTGTGGGGCTGGCTGTAACGGTAACGTTCCTGTATTTGGAAACAAAGAGGACTGGATTTAGCGGGAAAGGTAGTGCAAAGTCTTAAAGCTTGTGCTACGCTTATGTCATAATATGAGTTGTTATCATTCTCCAGATAAAGTTGGTTTGGTTTTTTTTTAAATTAAAGCCTCAAATACTGCTGTACAAACTTATGTTGGATCAAGACAAGCACGAACTACTTCAAGCAGAATATAAAGCACCACCTAACCAAAGTGTGCAGATGCAGTACATTAGGTTCATTGTTAAGCAGCTGCACAGCCTAGAGAGGTGCCAGGGATACACCTTCCGCCCAGCAAACGCCCCTTCCCCCAGCAACAAGAAGCCCTTTGTTCCTCCTCTAATGTGGCAAAAGAGAGGCTTCCAAAATTTGACGTCGATATTCTATCACGCACACAGCGCACATACCCAGGGAGAAGAATCATCGTCATGTGTTTACCCTACAATACACACTTGCATCTACTACAGACAAGATAACTAAGTGTATGGGTCCACTGCTTGTACTCATACATGCCCCAAAAAATACAAAGACAAGTCATCCTCATATGCTGGCGGATGGCAGAGGAGATAGACAGGTTGGCGCTACCAATTTCAATCAATTTTCCCCAATACCCATTGGAAATGGTGCTTTTGAAGCAAGCAGCTAGGCTATATTGGTAGCAAGTTTTATGTAAGGCCAAGATACCTACTTCAAGGCAGAAGAAACGCACTAATTCTATACATTAACAAAGTTTGTGTAGAGTATGAAACTGCCATCCCATACAAATGCTCTTGTTTTAGCAGCCAACTGTTTCAACACGTGCATTTAAAACTAAGATGATTCTCTTCTTACCTGCTCCTGAAACACACGTTTCTCTTCTCCAGTGCTAGGTCGGACTACATAGTCAGTCCTTCTGAAACAAAGGTCACCATCAGTTCTGCACAATAACAAGCCCACAACAGTCCGAAAGAACATGCCAAAGGATTAGTCACCTCACCCTTCCTGCAAATTCTTCTGAACAAATTCTGAAAGCATTTATGATAATACAATTAAGTCCTGCAGAGATCTTAAAATACGCTCTCTGCACTACCTGAAGGTAAGCAAGGACTGTAAATAATCTCGTTAATCAGGACACAAGTTAGATTACAGGTTTACTCTTGATAACGTATGCAACCCTGAAGAAAATCAGTTGACTTTGCGAAGTCTAGTTACTGCGTTTCTAAAATCAAGACTATCAAGTTCCCTCTTGCCCCACAGCGTAAAATCATCTTCTTTTATGCAACCAGCCATTCAGATCCAGGCCCAAGGACCAAACTTCATAGTTCCAGCATGCACTGCAAAAGCTTTCAAGCAGTATTATACACTTACACTCTAGGAACTGGTGTTGTGGCATCTGAGCTGTCTTCATTTTCCTGTCGAAAAATAGAGAAACGTCAGTGTTGGATATAACTCAGTCAGGTTTTGTGCCGCTAGAAGGTGATTTTTTTCTGACTCACTTTGAAAAAAGTCTGGTCTTTGGTCTCCAACCAGAGCTGAAACAGTGCTGCCAATTCCTTCTCGTGATCTTGGCAAGAACCTAGTCCAAGACATCAGGAAAAATAAGAAAGTGAAGTCCCTTACTTGTTATGAAGCCGGCTGCTTGTACTTCCCAGTCATCTCCTACTCCCTTCCCCTCTCTACGCATCACCAGTCACAAGGCATCTTCCACACTTCACAGATGCTCCAGTTTCAATACTTGAACACATCCAGGCTTCAGGAAGTGCTAAAACCTAGTTATTCTCCTATGTTGGTACAAAGGACAGTGCTTCAACTCCTGGCACAGCGGGCAAGACACTGTCTGAGACACAGCCACCTCATACTTGAAGATGCTTCCCACTCTCTGAAGTAACCCCAGTCACTGAGTCCACGAGCAGAAACACGTGCCTACATAACCTCCACCAAAGACTGTGAAGGGGACCAGAGGAATAGCCTCCTGACTCCAAACTTCTGCCAGTTTAAGCCTGCAAATACGATCACTAGAATCACTGCAGTTAAGAACGGAACATTCTACCTAGTGGCTAAATGAATGAACATAACTACAAGACATCTGTAACTCAGTCAGCACGAGCCTGGGCACTTGATGTGCTCTTTGATTCTCGCTTTTAAAAATGAGAATAGTATCAGTTTGCTCCACAGAGCAGCTTAATTCATTTATAATTGTAATAATTAATAATTACTCTGAATAGTTGGAAGGTATGCTCTACAGAAGGTAAAATATGAAGGTGTTCAGACAGATTTGAAGGGTGACATAAACAGGGTTGGGTCCGCAACATAAAGAGAGAAAGCCCAGTGCTTTTGCTCACTTACTCTCTGTCTGCTGCTGATACTAATGTCTTGTGAAAACCTGGAATGTAAAACACATCCTCGCTCAGCTAGAAGAAAAGGCTTAACCAATGAATTAACAGCTCTGCTTGTCTTTCTCTCTGGGCTGCAGCAAGCTGAAAAGCAAAGTCCTGGAGAAAACAGCCAACCTTTACTAGAGTAGAAATCACAGAAGAGCACACGAAACTCACCAAGCAATTTCCACTGCTGAGTTTTTTCCTTGAATTCAACAAAAGGTGAGAAGCTGGAAGGAGCATCTACAATGAAAAATGTGCCTGTCAGAGACTTCATACAATTGTCCAACCCCCAAAATCCTACCATTGTAATGCAAGCTGTTGCGTTAGACTCACAACGACAGATAAAGCATTTTAAGTGATTATGTAAGTGCATCTCTAAATTTATACTCGCCCAAAGGGAAGATAAGCATCTCAGAGAAACAGTGCAAGCACGAGAACAGGACAGAACAGGATAACGAGTCTTCCATCTACAGGCTGTCAGATGAGATCCTGTTCATGCCGTGAGGCACCAGGAACCGTTACTGTATGGCGACTATGCCTGGGCTCATGGGAAGCGAACTCGGGATTTACAGTATTCACCAGTGTTACAGAGAACATCAAGTATCCATGTTGCAAAGGCCACTACAATCTACACTGCCTCTCCCTTTAAAACTTCCCACTAAGCAAATGAGAAGCACAGAATAATCTAGTCTGAAAGGAACATCTGAAGCTTAGCTGGTCTAAGCCCCAGGGCAAAGCTAGGCCAGCTTCACGGTTCCAGTGGAACGCTCAGGGCATCATCTAGTTTATTTGTTACTATCTCCGAAGACAACCACAACATCTTTCCACCAGGAAGAGACCCATTTCTTCCGGCTTCAAACATCCCGCCTGAAGCGCATGATCCAAACGGGAGAAACCGCCTGTCTAGAGGCAATTTCACACACATTTTCACATGCCCGGGAATCAAGCTGGGTCTTATCTACTATCCACATGCAAAACAAGTCTACTGCAATCAAGAAACGTAAGCCATAAAGCCTATAATAGAAATGCTATTGACAATACAATGACTTATTGTCACAACGAATTAAAAGTTGATTTGAGCTATAATATAAACCAGCACCGATTAGAACTGAGGTGCCAGCATCATTAGTATTTTTAAACAGCCAGTCTTACCTCTGCTGTCACCTGTCAAGTACTGCAAGGCGGGTAAAACCAGTTCAGACCAGTTAGGGGCAAAGGAGAACCAGTTATTTAGTGCACTGGCAGGAGAGGATTGCCAATCTAGAACTTTATCCTCAAGCTGAAGAGGGAAAAAACCCAAAACATTCTGTTACAGATCTTGCGCTTTAAACTATGAGAGCTTTAATAAAGAACATATCCAGCTAAACGTATCCAGAGGAAAAAGAGGGTTTATATACATAAGAAGAATTCCCCGACGACTTCAAGTAACCGTAAGATGGTATTTCAGAGAACAGACACCAAAAAGGGGAAAAAACTTCCCCACCATCTCTGGCCTTAATACACAGAATATGTCTAACAATCATCTAAAGCACAGGTACGGAAAGACTTACAGATTCAACTGACTGAATTTATGAAACGTGTTAAAAACAGAGTGTGGTACGCACTCCCAAAGGTTTTAGGTTTTAGGTTT
Organism: Sagittarius serpentarius; assembly: GCA_034782735.1. Classification (NCBI taxonomy): domain Eukaryota; kingdom Metazoa; phylum Chordata; class Aves; order Accipitriformes; family Sagittariidae; genus Sagittarius; species Sagittarius serpentarius. The sequence continues at coordinate 2,583,007 of JAVKLA010000081.1, forward strand.
TTTAATATGTAATCTACACCTTAGTATAATTTACAGCAGGACAAGTCTGGAGAAAAATCACTATTACATAGCTATAAACCCCCATCTCCTACATTTGCTTTCTGCGAAGATTCCTAGATAAGCGGGTGGTTCCTTACCACAGAAAGAGTAGCAGGTCCTTCCAGAAACAGTATCTCCAAAAGAAGGAAAAAGAAGCTGGAAGATATTTCATTTATTCCAAGGCATGGCTTCATGTCTTCGAGAGGTCTTCGAATGAAAGAGAACACAAGCAGAATAAGTTCCCTGAGTAAATACTTACCTTCATGTGCAAAGACGAACACACCACACATGTCGCGTGCCCCAAGCTGCACAAAACCAAAGCACGCAAAAGTCCCACAAAAATCTGAGCTGCAACATCTTTTGCTCTCTCCGTCCGTGCAAAGCGTCCGGGGTCCTGTGAAGCACTTACTCCTCTTTGACAGACGACAGAGGGATGGGGGAAGGGTCCTGCGACATTGGTGGGATTCCATCCGCATTGCTAAGAGAGTCAGCAAAATCTTCCACCTCAGATTTAATAATCTTCAGCTTTTTTTTCTTCTTATCTTCCTTTTCCCTCACCTTCTTCTTAAGGGTTGCGAGGTCGAATAAGGCTTTAGATATGATAAAAGGGAAGAAGAAGAATGAGAAAAATTTCTGACCATATGCGTTGAGAATCATAAACTATATCTGTAAACATATATTCAGAAACATGGGTAGCGTGCACTCATTCACCACTAGTTCATTCCATCCTCCCAGTCATTTCCACGATTCTTTATTTTTCCCCTCAACGCACTCTGTTTTAATGGAAAACCTCTAGTTTTCAAACCCAATGCATATGAAATTAGAAAGGCAACGGTAACTGCTTAGAGCAGAGATATGAATTAACTTTCATCAATTAGCTGGAAGCACCTTCAGTGGAAACTGGAGTTGTCTGTGAGCAACTGAAATGGAACAACTCTCAACCCCAGAGCGGCTAGCCAGCTACGTGAAAAGCGAAAGGATACGACCACCTATCGAGACCACCTTCCTCCTCAGCTTATCACACACACACACGGAATACTCGACGTTCGTGCAGTGCACAAGTACCGTGTCCAAGCCACTGACCTGCTAAAGAACCTTTCCTGCCAGCATTTACTCGAGTCATAATGTCCTCGAGAGTCAGGTCTGTCGTCACTAGATCGGGGTGGTCCTACACAGGAGAACGGGACAGAAATTAAAACTGGGCAAGGACAAAGTGTTAAGATAGCAGCAAGGGTACAGAAGATAACCCAAGTACTGAAATGCCCCAAACTTATCCGGGATCAGCTTATAAAATTATTTACTGCAATAAAAGTCAGGAAAAGTCTTCCAACCCTGAAATCCAAAATTTTGCCTCTCCAAAACACATCACTAAAATTGCAAAATCCTTCTAAACAGATAAGCATAAACAGGAGTCGCATATAGATGCTGACAATTAAACACAGGTTACAATAAAGGGCTGAAGGGTGGCTGCACACAAAAAAAGTGGCAATCATTTTGCCACCCAGAAGTACCCTGAACCTTACGGCTAACAGATAGAAGACTAATAGATAAAATGTAGTCCCACCCCCCCGACTTCTTGACATCTTACAGGCTGACGTTTTCGTTTCTCATGGTGCTTCTTCAACATCATCTTCAAATCGCTTTCCCCAAGTTCTATCTTGTCTGCAACAAAAAAAACATTCAGAGATTATTTGCACAGTTTTCCACTATTGTTACTTTACAGACTTCTTCGAATGCCACTTTCTATCCATTCCCACTTCCAACAGTCTCCAAATTTCAGTAACTAAACTTTCCTTATTTGAATTCCATTCTTTTAATCAACTCATTTATTTCAATACTTTATCCCTTGGGTCACTGGATTTCATTGCTGATGCAAGTATGGAAGTGAAAAGAAGTCAGAACCAGCTGGGCTGCACGAAGGGTTTGCAGACTCGATTACAGTAACCTGAGGAGGGATTCCCTTGGCACATACACCAAAACATTTTGAACTGGACTATGCTAACGCTTCAACCATTAAAGGCAAAATGTAACAGAGACATCGGTAGTCTTACACAAACTGTAGACCCTTGTGTTAAAACACTAGCCTTCCAAGGAGAGAAAGATTCAATAAACTGGGAGAAGAGCCAACTGTTTTGAAGACTGCAAAAACCGAAGCATTACAAGATTTCCCATCAAACAACAGATTTTCAAACGGATTTCTTGCAGGGTCTCAAAGTAATTCTCACCCCTAAATCCGTACTGACCCCTAGTTTGGTTCTCACCTGCCGTTTTCATGTCCAAGGTTGACAACGTGGGGATCACTCTCAGGGGAACTGGTGGACTTGGACATCGTGCTGGAGAACTTGGAGGCCAGGAGCTTAGATCTAAAATAAACAGAGAAATAAATTTATTTCTGCAAGACCTAGCGCCAATCTACATAACTCTACTACCCCGTGTTCATTAGATCACAGCCTTCTATAAAAGACACTGTCTCCCACATCAAAACTTTGTCCTTCTCCATTCACACCTCAGGTCTTTAGTTCAGTCCAGGGCATTACCTTCTTCATCAGAAGACAAGGTAGTGTCTCCACACTCCTCTTTCACTTCCCTCAGAATCTTCAAGTAGCGCCGATGCGTCCGTCTGTCTCGTTCTTCCGTGTCATACGTCGCTGAGAAGTGCTTTCTCCTTAGGGTCATATCAGGGCCTCCTTTCCTAGCTAAATCCAGCAAGTGCTGGAAGATGAGATACGTGTGACATTAGCTGTCTCGGCTGTGGCGTTGTAAACTAGAACAGATAAGCTCAACCCACGTACATTCAGCAAGTTTAACGTGTGGAGTTGGTGCGGTAAGCACCTCAGTTCTTTATACGGTAACGCTTACAAAGTATCAGCACCTGCCACATACAAGATTTTAAACCCAGCATTTTAGATGACCGTTTAAAGGCGGAGGGTGGGGGGGGTGGGGGCGGGAAGCAAGGCGAAATCTCTGCACCTTCATCTGCACGCACAATAATACCTCACTGTCACTTTATGTGGACTGTTGAGAAGAACCTAACCATTGGTCTGAGACCCACTTGTGCAGTTTCCATGCCAAATACGTAACACAGACACGGAATACTGTCTCTTTTAAAGAAAACATTTTACCCCTTATATGGCTACAGAGGAAATAATTTCCTACACCCTTCCGGATTCATCACTGTGGGGCGTTTCACGAAGACAGACTTTCATCTTCATCCATACATCCCATACGTTTCAACACCTAAGCGTAATGAAACAGTAAGCGAGCAACTATTTACAACGAACACATTTCAGCTGGCAGCAATTAGCTGACAACAGTATCCGTAGGGGAGGACTTCAGCAGGGATTTACAGGCATCAGAATCAGAGTTTTCTACCTGTTCTATACCAGTCCCCAGTGAAGCTGAGGAATTCATACAACTATGTATTCAGCAACTGTGACTGGTTTCAGAATGAGAGAAATGGTAGAAGATGAAGGCAGAATGACTTGTTAACAGGACAGTAAGGTGTAAAAGGGCAAATGCAGGAAGCGGGGGACAAGGTGGGCATGGAAAAAAGACACTATACACAAGTGAGAGCCATAAGACTTTCAAAATCTGGAATTTGCAAACATAACAAGGTTTGTAGTCTTCTCACAGGGGCCACTGGAAAACCAGAAACGCAGCATGCATTAAAGGAAAGACCTCCGAGAATCGTGAATGCACAAAATGCACAAATAACAAGACGCTTCGTTGTAAAGACAACCTGTTTGTTACAGGACACGAGAAAGCGACGATCGCGCCCCGAAGACACTCACATTGCGGGAAGCGAGGATCTGCTTGAGCAGTCGGTAGAAGTACTGCTGCTGAGAGCTCAGGTAGCGTTTGTACTGGGACTTAAAACAGAGCTGCCGGTATTTCACCACCTCAGGGTTAAAGTGTCCATCTTTAAGAAAGAGACAAAAACCACTTCAGTTTTCGTCAACTGCTAGCTGAGAAATTAAACCCCAGAAACACACGGAAGTTTATTACGCTCACTGACCCCGGAAGAGTTTCTGGGCGATGTGCAGCGGATTTCCAAAACGGAAGTTCTCCCCACTGAACAACGCACAGATGAGTTTGTTCTGATGCTCTCGGTTGTTTTCAGGAAAGTGAGGCAGGAATTTTTTTAGGTGGTCTTGCTGCGCATCTGTCAGCACCTCCTGCCATGTAGACAAGCTGACTACTTCAAAGAAGATCTCAGGCTAAAGAAAGCAAAATACAACAGTGAAGAAAATGCATCCGCATCCTCGACACTTTTCTAGCCCTTATGGCTTTCTGTCGTTAAATAACACAAGTCACGAGACACTGTCTCACCAAATGCAAAAAGCAATACAGCGTAAAGAGGAAAGGTGAGGAAACCAACAATACTACTAGCAACGAGAAAATAAATTCACAACTCGTAGCAAACCAAACTTTCTCACAGGCTTTTTTAAAATAGGAGAGATTGCTATCTGGAGAAAGAACATAACAGAATGGTTTTAAAAGACATTTTCCCAAGATTAATCAAAGCCCTTTTGAACATCTTTTTCAGGACAGTCAGAAACATTTCCCCTCTTTTCAGTTTGCTCTGTAAGCCCCACAAAGCCAGTTAAACATACTGTTTATCAAGTCTCTGAAAAGGTCAAGTGTCTTAGCACTACTCACGTCCTCCAGAAGGTCCTCAGGCAGACTAACCCTGGTGGTACCCAGCATGCAGTCCTCCATGATGCGTGTGACATTTCCTTCCCCGCAGGGTCCCAGCTCCAGGGGGTCCGTCAGCATGTGATCCAGAGAGTCCATTCTTCGCCCTCTCCGGCTCCTGAACAACGGCAACAAAACCCTCAACAACCAAAAACCCCAAACCCGGGTACATCCCCATCTGAGGAATGACTGAGAAGGTGCGTTTGGAGTGGTTGTTTAAACGCAAGCTACGGAATTCTACGAGATACGCAAGATATTACAACGTCGATGTATCGTTCAATCGCAACACGAGTCATGCCAACAGAGGAATGTTTTTCCAGGCAGCGTGTACCGTACCCTGGTACGGGCAGACTGGAAAATACAAGTGACCCATTTCGCTTTGCTTCCCACCTGCAGGAGCTGCTGTCAAAGTAGCTAACCACCGTGAAAAACTACATCTAAACCCAGAAGGTGGATTTAAAAAACGAATCGCAGCTCTAAAGGAGGGTTTCTCTCAGGTCGAAGTTGCAGTTATGACTGGGCCAAGAGCCCTGTTCCCCTCCAGCGCAATCGGGAACAGCTGTGCAGCTCTAGGCTGGGGGTGGGTGGGAAACGCATGAACCACGCGGAAAAAATTAACAGGGGAAAAAAACCCAAACAAAACCCAAACCCAAAACCCCGCCCAAACTTAAAAAAGAAAAGGAAAAAAAAAAAAGCGCATTTCATACCCGCTACGCTGGCTCTGGGCGTGACACCGGCGTCGCGACGCGACAGGGCTTCCCCGGTGCGCCGAGGTGAAGGCACCCCGAATCCCGCCCCCCCCTTCCTCCCCCAGCGGTACGCGGCACCCCCGCCCCGCCCGCTCCCCGCTGAGGTAACGGGCGGCCTCGGGCCGCTCCCCACAGCCCCGACGGCGGCGGGGGGGCGGGAAGCCCCCGCACGCGGGCCGCACCGGAAGACGGAAGGCGGCGGCCGCTCGGCGCGCCTGCGCGTTGGTGGGCTTCCCGCCGCGCCTGCGCAGTACGCGTCCCCGCCTCGGGGGGGGGGGGGGAAGGGGGGGCCCTTCCCCGCCCTGAGGCGGTGGGTGGGGAGGAAGAGGAGGCGGCGGCGGGGGGTGTTGTTTCTAACGCGAGAACGGCGAAAAGCCCTTTCACTCGCCAATCCCCACGGCCCCAAGGAAGAGAAGGATCAGCGGCAGTGTTTAAGAAAAAAAAAAAAAAAATTTATTCATTTCGTGTGGATTTTTTTGTTTTTGTTTGGGTTTTTTTTGGTGGTGTTTTTTTTTGTTTTTGTTTTTTTGTTTTTTTGTTTTTTTTTTTTACACCTGCCAGGTTCCACAAGACTATGGACACGATAACAGTCACTGAATGTACAACAAACATACACAATTAAATAAGAGAAGGGGCAGAGCAAAACAGCCCGAGCAGTCCAAGAGGTGCAAGTTCGGGGTGCTTGGGTTTTAGGATTCCCCCCCCCCGAAAATACCAAATCGAACCCAAAACGCCTCCGAGGAACAGCATTAGGCCTCCGAGGAGCCTGCAGCGGTGCCTGTCTTCGAGAAAAACATGGCCCCTGCAGACAACCGAGAGGACTCCAGAGTTAAGCTCCTGCGGGACATTACTTGAGAGAGAGATCTTTGGGTAGTTCTGGTTTAAAAATAATAAATCCTATACCTTCTGCACTGCAGAAATTGGGGAAAAAAAAAAAAATCCATGCAAACTGTTTTTCTTTGTTGTTGTTGTCATCGTCTTTCTAAAAGCAGACCCTGCCACCTGTGCAATCACCGTAGTTCCTTACTTTGGAAGGAAAATTCACGATACTTCCAATTCCAGGGGTGCTTCTTTCACAACGAGGCATTCATTTAACTTGGGACACCGTGAATCACTTAATGCGGGTACCGAGTACGCTGCTGTTGCTGTGGGACAGAGTAGAAACTTTGATAAGGAAGATTTGAGTTCAAAGAGGCTGTTTTAAAATTGTTTTCTGGAACACCTTCTAGTTTTCAGCTTTAAGTAACTGGTACAATTGTCCTCATTCTGTGATCCCTTCCAGGAAAGGTGAACAGAGCAGAGTATTTTTTAAACCCCCCATCTGCAGTATCGATTAAGGGGAACACGTTTGATGTTCATCTACAAAGACTGTAGACCTTTTAAGACTTTAAAATTGTTCCTGTAGGGCAGCATCTGCCTGGAATATCCCATCTCCAAGTCTCCTATTTTCCCACTACTCGTACTGTTTCTGACTCGTTGCTACATCATCTAGCAGCCTGAAGAAAACCAAAACAAAAATCTCCCTTCTCTTCTCTCACACCGACAACATCGCAACACCCAGCGTCGTAATTCAGAAGCCCTCAGCGACACGACTCCAAACAAATGAGTGGGAACCGCAGTCGCTTGGCCACGCTGCCGAAGTTGATGGGCTCCCAAATCCACTGAATTTAAAGACACTCATCACTGCTCTTGACTAAATGGGAGCTCTGGTCCTCGTTAACTTTACCCATCTGATTAATGCCCCGCTACAGTGGTACAGCAAGAGAATCAAAATCCCAGGAACAAGCTAATCAACATTTTGGGAAGTCACTTCAAAGCTACCTCAGAACAGTTCTGAGCTGGCCAGTGTTTTCAATCTGATTTATTTTACCATGCACGGTCGCTATTTCCACGCCATATTAACAGATATGTTAATTACCAAAGCAATACCTGCTACAAGGCTTTGCCCGCAAGGAACCAGACTTCCTCTCGTCCAGTCTGAGCGTGAAGTTCTCTCACTTCCAAGAGCTTTGACTGCATAAGGCCTAATACCACAACCTGTAAACATCCGTAGCGCTTACTCGCACGGGTAATCCTCATCTAAATCTGTGGGAAGTACTTACACAAAAGAGTCCCACATTCACACTCAATGCGGCACAAGAGGGAACGAATCAAAAAAACCCCTCCCTCAGTTCTTCAGTCTCGAGGGCCATTAAGACAAAACATCCTTCTTTGCTTTTGTTTTATAAATAAGTGTATCCTATTATGCACAGACATTCTGGGATGAGTTTTCGGGCAGCAAATGGAGGTTTAGACATAACACGGTACATCCCATCAGGAGTCAGTGGAGTTGTAGTCATATTCTTGCAAATACCAGAGTGCATTAAATAACCAACCAACAACACCTGTGAAGGAGAATTATGTACGGGGGAAAAAAAAAAAATACACTGTCTTAAAAGATAAACCTTCTCTCTTTCCCTTTCTCCTGGTCCCTAAACGTAACATGAATTCTGTACACAGACCAGGCCTACCAAAGCAGCCAACCCTCACAGATGGCTTTCTGTGTCCCATAAACAGTGGTCCACTAGCATGTTCCTCGTGTGTTTCCTGAGTCCAGGGCTGGTCATGTTATGGAACTGTCCAAAGGAATTACAGTGCATTATCAACGAGGTTATGGGGGAAAATCAGAGTAACCAACTCTCCATCCGGTCTTCGAGGTGGCCACAGAGATAACTACCCTGCCTCTTCAGAGGTGTGCTCCTGTACCCTCATTTTCTCCTGCCACAACTACCTTTAGGTCACAGCGAAGCTGCTATGCAGGCTGAGCTGAGCCTTTTTTGTTTACAGGCAAAAAGGCGATTTTCCCTGCAAACACAGGAGGGGAAAAAGAGGTAACAGTGGCTCCCTACTACTCTTACGTGCTACTACGATTTCCATCAGTCTGTTCCACATGACACGGGCTTAAGACCGCGCTTTTCCTTCTTTCTGGAACTGCGTGGAAAAATAGGGCAGGGCAGATGGCATGTAAACAGTTCTTGCGGGCTGGAAAAAACCCAATAATTTAGTGGACCGCTTCGGCACATCTTCACAGCTTCATCGTTGTATCCATCCACGCCCACGTACGCAAGAAGCCACCGCGTTGCTGCTGCTGCTCTTTTCCTCCAGGCGGTCTGCTCGCATTGAGCTGGTATATTCCCTTTCACCTTGGCTGCTGAAACGAAGACACAGGAAGCAGTTCTGCCGTGTTCTGGCAATATACATGATGTCCTCCTGTTTAACGGCTCCTATTAAAAATATACATACAACATCACCTGCCAGTTAGCCTTCGGTTAGGCAAACTTTTTCCCATACAATAGAAATAAAAAGTTGTTTACTGGAGACACTTCCAAAGAAGAAAAATAAGGGTCAGCAGACATGCCAGAAATAAAGTCCAGAGCAAGCAGGTTTCACTTCTCCTCTTGTCCTTTTTGTTACAAGCTGCGTAAAATAGCATCCTAGAAGGATTCTGAGGGTACTTCTTCGTGGTCACTGGGGACCTAAACCCTCTTAAAGCATTAACAAGAGCTCCAGGATTTTAGTTGAAGATAAGTGAGCATATACTTTAAAACATACTCAGCTCCAGGATACCCATATACCTGGGCTTCCAGGGGAGGCGACAAGTACAAGCAAGTGACACCGCGAGGCTTCTTCATTCATGCTCCGCTGAGAAAGTTCTTGGTTTAGTGATGTGCACTTCACTGCCGCCGTTCCCGTTGGTGGTTGTAGTGATTATGTACTGGGTCGTCTGCTGCTGACTGCTCGTTTGCGATTCCAAGGTATCTGTGTGGGTTGGTGGCTGGAAAACGCCGACCTGTACCTCACTGGAGAGCGAAGAGTTTTGTTTAACATCCAGATCAGGCTGACCTTCAGATATCACATAGTGAGTCTGCACGGGGGAATATAAAAAATAAGTAATAATCATTGCATCTTCTGTAGCTTTTCTGTTCTAATAGTCTGTAACTTTCCTGTTGCTGTGCTGGAAGGCATTTTGGTATGAACAAGGAACTCTGAAATTAAGTTGTATTTCATTTCAATGTACCTGAGAGCAGCATAACCCTTGTCCTTTGTTCTGAAGTACGTTGGACTACTTTGCATTTGGTTAACTTATGAATGGTTAAACTGATTACACAATTAACCCATCACCACAAATTAAAATAGCTATTTTTAATACAACTATTCGGAAAGTTTTTTCCATCTTCCACATGTTCTAGCAGAAGTTGCATTTCCAGTGTCCAATATCGACACAGCACAACAGCCTGCCTCCTTACGCTGGGTTGCTTACAAGGTAACACAGCAGTAACTCTTCTGATTTTGTAATCCTACAGATAACAGAAAGCCATCAAAACGTTTCCAGCAACTGTTCTGGAATTTGGTTTAATGGATACAGCTTTAGTCTTAAAAATATTTTTAAGACTAATCAATACCACTAAATAATACCTTGTCCTGCAAATGTGATTAAGTGAACGCTTTAAACTTGAAGGAGTCAGGCACACAAAGGCCAGGCAGCGTGGGCCTTGTAAATGGCTAAATACAGAAAACTCTTTGTAATCACCACATAAAGGAGTATGATGCTATTTCAGAAAAAAACCCAAAAAACCCAAAAGAAACCACAAACAAAAAAAAAACCAAAACAACAGATCTTTTCCTTGACGCTCAAGAGATTATTTCTTGCCTTCCGTAACCTGAAGATTACAACATTACCAGGTTTGACCAGTAGCGGTTTTCTCCTTCGTTTACGACACAACACATCATATAATGTCTTAGCTGTTTTGCCTATGGATTCTGCCCAGCATGGAACTCGCTACCACTGTTGCAGAAAGCCAATGCCCTTTTGGACTATACAGTCCAGACTTTTTTAGGGTACACCATTATTCTCTACTCCCTGTGCCCCAGTCATCATTTTGGCATTCCTTTAACCTTCAAACTGAAGGCTTTAAGCCTGAGACGTTATTCTGGGTGAAAAACAAAGGCCACGATTATTTTCCTTACCTGAGTAACTGCTTTCACTTGCCCTGTGTTGACAGTGGTGACCGGTGTACCTACAGCGGTCTCTGTGATCACGTACTGGCCTTGGGGAATGGTCATCATCTGAATCTCAGATGCTAGAAAATGGAAATGAGTGAATCAAGACCTTCAGTCAAACTCAAGACCACCTTGAAAGATAATGTCTTATGTCAGTAAGATTTCAAGCCTGAAACGGTGCTTGTTGAATAGAAATTCAGGTAGCATAAAGCCTTGTAAAACTCTACAGCCCTCAGAATTACGCCAGCTAACATCAGCTGCAGATTTGGCAATTCACACATAGACGACACACCCTGTTCTCGCCCAAGAAATCCTAGAATTACCATCCAGAGCTGCGTGGACATGAGAAATCATTTCACGTCACCCTCATCTTCTGTACGATTCTTTCGAGCATCCCTCCAAATGTGAACAAGCTGCTGTCCAACACATGGATTCTTGCTGAATGCAAGTTCCTCGGAATAAAGGAGCCCAGTCTACCTGCCCAAACCACATATCAGATCATTATGGACCTACAGCAGAAGAGCTAGTACAACCATTTTCATTTGTATGAAACTGTTTATCTTCTCAGATCTCTATGAATATTAATCACAAAGCTTAATGATCTCTGAAAATACTATCCCTTTTGGTAGCTGGAGAAATGGAGCACGTATGAGTCCCACACACTAGCCAGACTACCAGGGAGAGCTACTGCTGACACTTACAATAGCTCCGAAATGAGTTCCATGTGCTGGGAAGATACGTGTGCTGGACTGAAGATCCTTGCTGCTGCTGGAGGGCTTGGTTTGGTGTCGATGTAGTTGTCTGCATCTGTGAGGGGCTGAGTTCCTGTTGAGACTGTTGGGAGGAGGGACTCAAAGGCTGACCCCCAACCTAGATGGGGGAAAAAAAAAATAAATAAAAAACCACAAACAAACAAAGGTGTAAGCGTTCTCAGTGTACCAAGGACTGCACACCTCTGGACTGTTACAAACGTGTCCTTCTTATTAAGGGAAAAGGCAGGGGCAGGTTCTATAGCACATCGAGCACAAGAACTGCAGAGCTCTCCCCCCTCTCCTCCAACTTGCTTCCCTCTATGGTTGTTAAGCAGCGATCAGGAAAATGAAATGGAGACATTGCTTGCCAAAGGTTACATAGCGAATCTGTGGCAGGGACCTGAGACTAGAGGCTAAATAGTACCCAACAGTGTGAAGAGCTGAACTGAACTTCAAGTATTTCAGGAAAGCCAGTTTCCATTTACATCTTTCAACTGGCTAACTTTAAGCTGCAAATTGACTGTTCCCAGCCTTTTATCTCTACCTTGTATACATCGTTGGGGGGGTAACCCCAAACAACAAACCCAACCAAAAAACACCCCCACACAACAAAGAACCCAACCCAAACCAAAACATCCCCAGAGACCCTAGGAACATTCGGGGACTGCCTGAAGATCTCAGAGATGTTCATGTGAGAGTCATTTCATGTGTGGTCCTTTAAAGGATGTAGAAAAGACTGTCTCCTGCATCAGCACATCTAATAGGCCAGCCAAGCAGATCGGTAGGGAAAACGTTTCCTGCAAGAGAAGAGTGAAATACCTGCGACGAGGACTGAGTTGCTGGCGATGGCTCTGTGACCTGGATGTGCTGCACCTGGATAGCATGCTGAGTGTATGTCTGGGGGTCATGAAGCTGCCCAACGTCCACTGTGGAGTGCTGGGGCTGGTGAGGTGAGGTAGCCTGGGGGGGGGGGGGG
>JAVKLA010000081.1:2595357-2634592 GCA_034782735.1 Sagittarius serpentarius
GGTGGGCGCAGAAAAAAAAAATAAGAAAATCAGAGCAGAGGTGTATCCTTCAAATTCTTTGCAGAAGCAGCCATGTAAACCTCTTCTGTGACACCAGGTCTGGAACAATGAGGTATGAGCCTTAGCGAGGTCATGCAGCACTCCTTGTTCAAGCCTGTGTTTACCCTCTTTGCACTCCTGGGAGATAAAGAAGTACACTTAACGGATGTAATGCACCGAGACGGGTACATCTGGGCAATACCGATGGAAAGGACTTGCCTAAGGTCCTACAAGCTGTCTGTCGCAGCGGCTGCACTCAAATCAAAGGGTCTGGACACCAGGATTAGTGTCAACCACTGCACCATCCTTCTTCGTAAGCATCCTTCTGTAAAATGTACACATACTCGAGATCTGCATATCCAGTACTGGAGTTTGACATAGCTTTGCATCAAGACAAGCGCTTGGAGTCTTACTGATTAAAGGCTTTTTTGAGCAACACCTGCTAGTGGTACCAATTGGCGTAATGTAATTACAAGTCTCGGACCTTAATAAAATTACTATGAGCCGCAGGAATCAGTTTTCATGCTCTTGTATTGTTAGAACAGCCACAGTTAGTATTAACTGGGGCCATTGTTTAGGCCTTTATTAACCAAATTCATAACTTAATTTGTAATGAGAAGGCAGAGAGAACACCGAGATTCAGATTCAAGTACAAACACACGGTAGTTTCAGCTTCACCCGGCGGGTAATAGATTTGAAGGCTATGGTGATTTCTTACGGCTGCCCGAGTTATTTTCCTCAGTTCAGTTACTCTAGTTACACTCTGGTTTTATTTTTAGGAGGCTGTTGAGCGTCACAGAGAATGAATATTCTAATACATGATATGAAGGGAAAAAGCAAGCGCTTTCTGTACTTCCAAATTTTGGCTCTGGCTCACTGAGAACAAGGAAGTACAGATTAGTCTTCAACTGCAAAAATGGGTCACCCACTGACCCACTTTCCCAGTTGCTGGAAAACCTTCCTAGAGCAGACTCGAGCAAAGGTGCCTGCATGGGTAGTACGAAATTAGGACCGTGTTGACATGTCTCCAGCAAGGCGACCGAGACTGGCAGGACTACTTATGCCCAGTACATGATGCTTACAATGGGAACCCTACACATTATCAACCAATTTATCGGGGGGGGGAAGCCTGCACCACTTTTTGTACTACTCCTTAACACAGTTCTGAGTGCTAGAGCCCCAAGAAAGCACAGGCTTGATATGGAGGGGATCAAAAGCACATCAAGTCCCCCAAGAGGTTACTCACCTGGGCCACTTGAACAACCTGCAGCTGTATATGCTGAGGCTGCTGCAAGCCCGTTGTGGATTGAGACACAGGGATGTACTGGATTCGCTGGTAATCTCCCTGGGGAGTTCGATAGTCTGTTGTGAGGGTCTGGGATATCTCCGTCATTGCCTGTGTCAGTAAATCTGTTGTCTGAGCAGGTAGAAAGACAGAGATATAGACCATCATCACATACTGTCTTCTGGATTGAATACTTCCGCCGGGCTGTAGTTCTTTCATCACACTGAATCTACGCTTATACCATTGGGCCTAGTCATTTATTTACAAGAGCTTCAGGTGTACAGAGGATGGCGTCATAAGCAATCACCAGGAATCATCCACTAGGATTGCTCTCTTCTGTCTAAATGCTTGGCTAACTTAACAAACTTACAATAATAAAATAATTATTTTAATCTTCTGACTTAACCGTGTTCTATTAGACAACAAAAATCCTGCACCTGTAAAGAGCTGACTTGGTTTCCAAGTCAAAAAATGCTTCTCTGACATACTCTGCCTTTCCTCCTCACCTGCCACAGCGATGCTTTTCTTGACAACTGTATTTTTAAAGCATGTAAAGACAGGCATTTAGCACCTAGCTAATCAGGTTTATGAAGCCAACAGCATCGTGACTGAATCTGCCCATTTTCAAGCAAAAACCAGTCTTTTATTCAGTTTCAGTCGTCAAATAGGAAGCTGTAAACTGTGGTTAATAAGATTTTTAAAACTTTGCAGCATCCCCGCACCTCTAAAGGACACAAGACTGATTTTCTAGTCTCAGCTTTCACTTCTGTAGCAGCTGATGTATTAACAGTGGAGAGATCAGCCACTGGAGATTCGCATCACTCAGTACTGCACTGTCCAAAGGATTACAGAGAGATCTTGACTCCTCTGAACAGAGTTTGGTCCAGTCCCCAGTCATTGGTAAACATGTCCTCTTGATCCCAAGAACTGCAGGCACCTCAGGAGAACAGTCCCAGTGAAAATCCACAAGGTGTGTATTCCTGAGTTAATTAGGCATGTGTGAAAGTATTATGCAGAGTCAGTAGCATATGGGTCTGAATGAAAGAAGGGAATGGAGTAGGGAAAAAAGACAAAACCTTAGAGCTCCAGAAAGAAACACATAATTCCTGGCAGAGCGAGGAACAGAAGCGATCTCAAATAATGTCCTAACAGACCCTTTAAGATGACATCTGCCAAATAAACACTAAGACTACTATACCAGAGGGCTTCGGTTCTGTTTGTTTCCCGCTATTGGCCTGATTTAACTTGTCTTGAATCCTTACCACAACAGTCTCTCCGGTAGTGCTGTCAGTGGTTAGAACGGCAGGAGTGGAACTGATGACAGCCGTTGCCAGCGGAGCATGGATTGTGTTCGGGAGCTGAGCAAACTCCGGGTGCTTCTTGCGAATGTGTTGTACCATCTTCGTCTACAGGGGGACGCAAAAGAGCATTAGAAAGGTGGTCAGTAACTCTGCTTTGGGCCAACTGAAATCAAAGAGCCCTGCGGACTGCAGCTCTTAAGTTTCCCTCAGCAAGGCAGCATCGAGATTCACACTATGGGATGCTCTGGTCAGCAAGAAGGAAGCAAAGATCACCAAGTTTCTGCTGATTAGAGCTATCTGATACTGAAATATTGCCCCAGACATCACAGCCCGTAAGCTTTTTGCCCCAACACAGCCAAATATTTTGGGGACCTTTTCCAGAGGTCACCTTTTCTGCATTTTGTTTCCCTACACCTCTCCCTTGTCACTGTTAGCGAGCAGCTTCCAAGCTTTTCCGTTTGTGATGGCACTCTGACAACATTTCCGTTTCTTCTTTCGAGGTCACGCCCTCTGTTTAGGGAACCTTTTTGCCATACAACGAGCAGGCACCGCCTGTATTGTCAGCACGTAGCACGAAAGCAGCACTCTGACCCAGAACGAAAGAGCGCTGCTTGTGGACTGACAGATGGCAAAGACTGTGGTGAAAAAGCATCACCAGAGGGGTGCTGCCTTCTGAGGCTACGAGACAACCCCCGTACCTTACTGCTGTACTGCTTGGAACAGTGAGGACAGCAGACCGGAGGAGTGGCTATGGTGCCTGTCAGCTGGGTGTGGGTGCTCAGCATGGGATCCGGCTCTCCTGGGCCCGCAGGGCGCAGTTTCCGGATGCTTGGAGGTAGCTCAGCACCAGGATGGTTCTTCAGGATGTGTGCTTTGCGTTTACTGGCACTCTTGTACACCTGCAGGGTAAAGATTTGGAATGAAAATGGCGTAATCCCGATGTCTGTGCAGAAAACAGCTACCAGTTATCTTTTATCTGGAAGGTCTGCATGTCGCTTTAGACAGTATGTTTAGTTAAATCCCAAACAATTACAACGTAATGCATGAATACACATACACCTTCCCACGTTTAGTCAACCTGTAAAAGCAACCCCTTCTGTAGCATGCGGAAGCCATTTGAGAACGTGTGGCACAACAAAACATCAAAGCAGGACAGAAGGTGAGAGGAGAACCTTTTTGGCCAAATACTTGAAGGTCAAGTGTCAGAGAAGCCACTGATCACCAAAGTTGTAATTTGTCCAACGTTAACTTGTCATGAGGGTTGAGGCCTCCACTCTCATGCAAAGCATCGAACTGTTTTAATAGCCTTCAGCAATCAACATATTTTTAAATTCTTTTTAGGCACAAACAAATATTCTGTAATATTATTTAAAACTATCCATTTCTTTCGCTTTAAACAAAAGGAAGGAGGCATCACGGAAGAATGTGCCTAGGATAAGGACAGTCAAAATACACTCCCTGGTAAATAAGGCCCACATGCATAAAAAGCAAAGGCTGGGGAATAAGAACGGGAACACAAAGGCAGTGCAGAAGCAGCTTCAGGCTCTACTGAACACTGGGAATTACTGGCATGTGACTAAGTAAGCAGCTTAAAATAAAAGGGGTTAAAGACTAACCTTTAGAAGCGATACAGAAACCAAAAGAAATTAGTGCTCCGGAATCACAGACAGGTAGGATACTTAGTCCTGGGTTGCAAAGAGCGATACAGGACTAAGGGTGAGTGGCTGCTTGCCGGATCACGGTATTTGGAGTGGGAAAACTTAAAGACAGCAGAAAAGGAGAACTCCAGTTTTCAATTAGCATTCAGCTGCCGTGGCCTAAGTGCATTTTGTCGTAATTTTTTGGGGGGACGGTACTGCAGGAATGTTGCTGGCAAGCACCTCACAAAAACCCAAAAAAGTTACAAACTCTGCCAGGTGTTTTTCTATGCAGAGACAAATTGGTTGCACGCAGGTCTAGGACTGAGCTACCCTCCGAGGGATCACTTCCTTACATACCTTATCACAGTACTGACAGAAGTAATCTCTGTTGGGTTTGATGATGGGCAACGTGAGCTCTGGCACCTCTTCTATTTTCATGTCTGGATGTCTCTTTGATAAATGATTCACCTTAGGAGAAAAGAACAAGAGAGCATATTCCAAGCTGGAAGCCAAGCAATTGCTTCTTTCCCTGGACATGGGTAACAGCCAAAGCAAAACTAATGATGCTAGCCAGCAGCACCGGAAGCATTCGCTGCTGCAAGAGTTATTGCGCAGTCGCAGTCGGCTGCTGACGGTAAATGTGGTCTTGCTAGATCTCATTTACAGTTTCTCTAATTAAAGTAAGATGGGAAGAGGTAAAACAGCTTGCCAGAACATTCTTGCAGCTGAAAGCGAGGTAATTAAAGGGCCACCTGCCCCAGGAGGCCTTTGCTAGCAGAGATCACAACCCTCATGAAATATTTGCAAAGAAGACCTCTTGCTGCATAACACCCTTTACACAGTGGCAGTTACAGGGCATGGCCAGGAGAGGCCCCTCAGGAAGAGGGAGAAAGAAAAAATAGGAAAGATAGTCAGGAAAACTGAGGGAGTAGAGGCTGAACTAGGCAATACGTTAATCTCATGTTCTGTTAAACACATTACACATCAATCAGCATTAGTTATTGTTGAAATACGGTAGTGACAACACAGGCAATGAAATATGCAAAGGCACACATTTGCTGAAAAGACACAGGTTTTAAAAAAAAATTTTTTTTTATATATATAATCTCAACACAGCTATAAAATTCTCCCAGTTTCACAGCATCCTTGTGTTCCAACCATTGGAATTCCTTCTTTATTCCTTAAGCACGCATCAAAATTGAGTACAGAAGTTGCAAGAGAAGCTAGAGCACAGACACTCACCAACATCCCCCTCCGGCGGAAACCCATCATACAGAGTCGGCACTTGAACATGAAGCTTTCGTAGTCAGTGGAAGCTATCCGAGGCTTGAACGTTTTTGAGCGGCTGATGCGATCAGCTTTCTTGGCCTCCCTCTCCGGGTTGTGCATCCTCTGCATGTGCTCTCGCAGCTTGTCTTTCCTCTAGGGAAAGAGCAATCGGGGAGAAAAACCATCAGCACCGCTTACTGCCTGACTACCTGTTACAAGGGAGAGCCACAATGTCAGTTGTTCAGAGATCTCTCTTCGGCTTTTCCTCTCCAGTGCTGCCATGAGATACACTTGCATGCTCAGTGTTGGACAGCTCAGCAGGGACCCTTTGGGCTTAGGTTTATCCTTCAAACCAAGCCGAGGTTGCTCAGCCACAAAAGCAGGAGCCAAGCTAATGCTAATTTAGCAGCCTCCGTGAGAACTAACCCCTCCGCTCCGGCTTTTCTTTGAATCTATCTAAAATATTAGCGCTCAACACTGTACAGCTGGAAACTTGCATCAAATAATGCTCTTGACTGAGGAGGACCTCACGACAGCGCTGAACCTACCGCCCAGATGCAATCCAGCCTCTCGGACACACGCTACCTAGAATGCGCTTCCTCACCCCAGATTTTCCAGTCCCTTAGTATCCCAGAAGAAACTAAGTGACAAGGAGCAGGCTGCTGCCACCACAGTTTACCTGGCTCGCAGTCTGCTCCATCTGTTCCGGTGGGATAACTGGAAAGGCATCTGGATGTCATGTGCTGACAAGGTGGATGCCACAGACATAGGCACCTCGGCCAGGAATATTATTAGTCCACTGATATCAGCAAGAAGTTTTCTTCACTAAACTGATATAAGCAATACAACCCAAGCACCTGGCAATTAAGCTGTGTAATGACCCAGTTTTTAATAAGCAGATGGAAACTTCCTTTGCTATTAAATTATTAGAAATAAGATCCGATAGATGAGACACCCTGTTACAGCACAGCATGCTGGGGTGGATCTTGCCCCTCGTCCATCAGAAATGAGTGTTGTAGCTCGCACGCGACACAAAGCAGCGCATGCAACTTGCAGGCAAGTCTAGCATGGTTGCGCATCTTAGTTTCTTCCACCTTGGAGAACATGAGCTTGTCTACTTGAAGGAGCCTAAAGAAATGGTGTGCTCCACCTGTACCAGGAATGACCCAGTCAAGAGTCACCTTACCTTGAACTGCTTGCCGCACGTGGAGCACAGGAAGTCTTTGCGGTCCGAGTGTCGCAACATATGGAGTCGCAGCTTGTCAGGACGGCAGAAAGCCTTGTCACATTCTGTACACTGGTATATCTTTTCTGAATGGAAACTGCGTACGTGTTTCTTGACCTAGAATTGCAGATCATAGAAAAACTGAATTTATTCAAGAGAGAAGAGCGCGTGGTAAAACAGTCTAGGAAACTCTTAACAAAAAGGAAAAAGAAAGAAAGGAACAAGGTTTTAAGAGTTCTCTAATCTGCTTTGGTTTAAAAAGTATTTTATCAGAACAGCTGACATCTTGGCAATCATTTCTATAAAGCCATAACATCTTTATTATCCATCTGGATGGACAATTTGATATCCTCAAGACTGATTCTCAAAGGCATCGGGTGTTGCACAGTTGAGCACTTAATGGGCAGCAACAGTCCATGATGTACCGGTTCTGCTGAATCATCCTTGAGTTAACACATTCATCTGAGGTTCATTATCTTTACCTCATTTATAAGAAATCTAAACGCAGGGACTAATTGCTTTCAATCAGAGAGCACAAGCTTGCAATTACAACTGGCAAAAAAAACCTTAGGCAGAAAAGCACTTGCATGCCATTCCTGAAGGCCAATTACTTGTGCATAGTCTGGGACTATCCTTGACCCCCTGAAGTATCTAGTGGCCTTTCTGCTGCCCCGCCCCCCCGATAAAGTAACTACTGAGGTTTGACGTTTGAAATGCAAGCACTACTCAGGAAATGGATCTCTAACTAAACCTTTATCATCTTCTAATACTGACCATACATGGAACAATGTGGTATCTTTATCTGTTCCACATAAAAGCATTTAAGTAGGCAGCAATCTATGGTGACTAGACTTAACTGTTCACATAGCACCAAATGAAAAAATCATCTTTAAATACCAAAATAGAGCTGAATAGCTGGGGGGGAAAAAAAAAAAAAAAAGCTGTGGGACCTTCTTCTGACTCGATCAGATTCACAGGAAAGTTTATGGGGAATTAGGCTGCAGTACAGCATTTCTGAATTGTCAACATTTTTCCTCATTCAGCATTTACAGAAGATAAAGGGTTTTTTACCAGGATGGAATTACATTAGTAAATCACTTTTCCCCATCCTTTCCTCTTTAGCCTCTTGGATAGTCTATCAGTTCCTATTACTTGACTTAAATTGAAATGTAGAAATCCAGTTTAAGTCGGGCAGCTCAGCAAGACGTATCAACCTCTTTGTCCCTCTAGAAGGATAATGAATATGTGCATGGTACATCTCAGTTTTTTTCTTACTGAACATCGAAATAGCATCCTTAAATTCTATTAACGATCTTCTCCAATGGCTCTGCATGCTGCACAAAGTAGTTACATTACTCACTACTCCACTGCAGCCTCTCTGAAGCAGTGTGCAGAGAAGGAGAATAAAGCACCCAGCTGAAGCCCAGGGGGGAAGTCAGGAAGCAGAGTATCCTGATCCGTTCTGGCATTTCTGCAAGGTGTTCAAATGAATTACTCTGACAAAAACAGTCCAGGGATTAAAGACATAAAACCACAATTTTTTTTGGTTCAGAGTTTTAACGACAACGGACGAGGTGTATTCAGGTACAAGCTGCATACAGCGAAAGACAATTCCTTTTTGTGCCAGGGATATGTACTGACCAAAAGTAGTCGGGACCTCTGCTTTAGGCATCTCCTAGGGATAAGGGACCATGCATCCCACAGTACAGTGCCTTCTAATGCCAGACTGAAGTACCACACCTGATGATTCAGTGGAAAGAGCACTTCAATGGCTTAAGACAACATCTAGCAATGCTTTGTCACTCTTCCTGTTTAATTTCGACTGACATGGACCCCTTTATCTTGTGCAAATGAACTCACGCGCAGCATTACACAAAAACAGTAATGAAAAAAATTCACGAACAGAGTGCTCGCAAGATACCCGGAAGGCAGTGCTTCAAATCAGTATGGCCTCTCACCTGGATAAAATCTGGAAAGCGTTTTTTGCAGGTAGGGCAGGTGAAATAGCCGTCATTGACATGGATGGCCACATGATCTTTAAGCAGATCCAAGCGGTCAAAGGACTCAGGACAGAAAATGCAGGAGTATGTTTTCTGGTCCATGTGGAACTTCATGTGGCTCTCGAGAGCACCGCTGTTAATGAAGCCCTTGTTGCAGATGTCACAAGTCAAAGGGCAGTTCCCTTCCCGCCCATGAAACCGCAAGTGCTGATCCAGTTTGTCCTTTTCACGGAAGGCCTTCCCACACTGGAGGCATTTGAACGGGCGAAAGGATTTCCGTATGAACAGGTGCTGAAGAGCTGCATTCTGAAAGAAACATCAGAGACCACTAGCTTTTATTATTATGTATAGATTCCACATCCAAATATTTTCAAGATCAAATATACCAGATGATCAGTGAACCTAAACTTCAAAAAAAAAAAAAAAAATGCTTTTGCATTATAGATACTGTCTCCATTCTACAGAAGGGGAGGCTGTGACAGGCAGAAGTTAAGGGATATACCTGCAGCTACACACCAAGTTTGGAGAACAAAATGCAAGAGCTTCCTCTCCAGTCCTTGTTTTCTGCTGATTTAGCTAACTTCTGTCTTTAGCATGGCATTTTTCTGAAAATAAAACCACGTCCTCTCTGAACCACAAACCTGGGCCTGAGAAAAGCTGTAATTCCCGCTGATTGTTGGGGATTGGGTCACAAATCCAGCCACCACGCAAAAGAAGGGCAAGCTAGGGCCCCGTCTTTCGCGCGTGAGCAGAGCTCATGAAATTCCACAGCCCTTTACAAAATCAGCTTCTGCACCAAAGATCACCACAGAGATGTGCAGCAGTGGTTTAGCACTGTGGGGAAAACTTCCGGCGGAACATACATTCAAGAGATGCTGGCCTAAACCTTTTTGCTATTCCCAAAAAGAAGAACAGCGTTTCAAAACATGACAGCGGGGGCAGAATGGCAGGTTTACAAGCAACAGGTAAGAACTTGTGAGCAATAGGCCTATCTTTGCCATTTAGCATATCTCATGTGTGAGAGCCTGAAAATGAAGAAGAAAGATGCAAGACAAACACACTGGTGCTAAATCAAGAGGAAGTCTGATAGATTCTGTTGTCTACTCAAAGGGCAGTTGATTATACACAGTCAAACTTGAAGTTGCTTTTCTTGGTATTGCAAGAAGCTTCAAGGATACTGTGAATTGAGCATAATGCGTGTTGTGCAAATACTCATTTTCAAATTTAATATAACGGGCTGCTCTTCCGTTTTTCTCCGGTCCTGCTGGGCACAATTTCTCCTCTCAGCCCCTACGTTGTTTTGGTGCGTGCTGCCTTTTCTGTAACATTTCATGATTGTTACCTCTTCCCTTTCTCCCCTTCCCCTTCAGATAAAAGTCACAGGCCCGTCCCAGTCCCGGTATCAGCGCTGTCTGCTGGAGGAACAGATGCTGCTGGACACGTTGCCTGCAGGAACAGGCAGGTGTGCCCTGCGCCTGCATTTCAATATTGGACGAGAACTTTTACGTTGGATAGTCGCAAAGCTGGAAGTCAGTCATACCTCTGCATGCGTGAAATCCCGCAGGATGCTATCACCCATACTGTTCTGAAAGTACACGGCAATACTGCCATTTCTCTGCAAGGAGTCTAAGAACTATTTACTCTTCTCCAAAATAAGATCTGTACATCGTCATTTATTGATGTCTTCTCTTTTCAGACGTTACACCCAGAATCTACATCATGGTAGTCAAGAGAAACAGCGCTAGAACATCGCTGGCACACCTATGCTTACACACATTCAATATGACATACCTCTCCATGACTTCTGCAAACACATTTCCCTGGTTTCCTCTCTCCTTTTCTTACCAGAATGTCTGGGCTGACATTTGCTGTGTCCCTTAAGTGTGTGCCAACTGCTGACACTGAGAAAGTAAAGTTAGGAGCTCTTCTGCTGGAATGAGGGAACAGCTTGGGAATACTGTGAAATGCTGTGCTAGAGACTAAATTAGTGAACGTGAATGATCCTTTTCACCATCTGAACTGCAGAGGGAAACCTATACTTTTCATTCCAAAAGAAGGAACATGAGAGCAACTGTTTTGCTATTAAAAAAGCTAACAGTTTAATACGGGAGCCCCAAATGAGCCCTCCCACGGACTGTCATCATCTCCATTCTCCATTTTACAAGCGGAGAAGTGGAGACAACAGGAAATACACAGATCTGCTGTAAGTCACACCATGAGCTGGAAAGGCAGACATGTGCTATGTAAAAATTAATGTGTTGCTTGGAGTCGGGAGTATATAATTTTCCCCTACAGGGATATGCTAATAAACCAAACAGTTGAAGGGATGCACTTCGAGTTCTTAACTCCACTATTACCGTACTTTGCTGTTGGTTCACTGGTACCTTACCAGTGATCTGACTGGTAGGAAAGCAGGCCAGGCTTCCATACCATGTAAATCAACATAGTCCCGTTGCTATCTCAAAGGCTACAGAAGGGTGAAGTATTTTACTGCTCTTTGGTTAGATAAGCTATCAACTATAAAAACAGAAAAAGAGAACTAAGGATTGTCTCATTAACTGACAACATTGATCCAATGCAGACAATTGCGCAAACAAATCCTCCAAAACTTTCTAGGTGGATATTACAGTATTTCATCCAAGCAGTTTACTCCTATAATAGTCACCTTAAATTTTCAATTAATTAGAACTAGAAGAATGCAAACTGTTATTCAGATTAATGCTTCGTTCTGGACATTGGTTACTTAAAGAAGAACAAATGTGACAATTTACGATGCGGGGTCAATCGGGAAACACTAAACAGAAGTTGGACAAAACAACATGGAAGGCGATGTTGTTACGTACCATTCGATTAGATACAGCAAAAACCCAACGAAACAAACAAAAAAAACCCAACAAAAAAAAAAACCAAAAAACCAAACCAAACCTACCTGCAGCTCCAGCTGAGCAGGCAGCATTGAGAGAGAGAAAAATACTTATGTTATGCAATGGACTTTAAAACAGAAGCCTTGACTTCTGCAATAGTCACGCTTCTGTGGGTCACTACAAGGGCCAGCTCTTCTAGCTAGAGTTTACTCTTTACTTAGGCAAAACTCCTTTGAGGGTTTTGCCTCAGGAAACACTACGCAGATCTTCAAGGTTTACCCTGTAGTTAATAAGTGCCCAAGGGGAGTTAAAGGGCAAAGATAAAAACCACAGATAATCTTGAAGGTGTTCTGTGACCTTTCATGTGTTCTCAGAGTTGATTAATAATGATGTAATGCGTACTGCAGAGCCACAGTGAGAATGAAATGCTTTTAGCGGAAGGGAATAATTAGGGCAGGATGACAACAGGGCAAGAATTAGAAGAGTGAAAAAGTTAAGGAGTAGGGACTTTTTTTTTTTTTAACCTCATCTTACAGTTTGTACTCTTCGTTATACAACTGGTTGCATTTCTTTCAGCACGAAGGAAGTGACTGTGCTTTCCAAATCATATCCCTATCCCTGCCAGCTGCTTCTTCTGAGTAAAGCAGTCACCTACACAAAGGACACTTTAGGATCAGGTCTGTATGTAAAAAAAAAAAAAAAAAAAAAAAAAAAGCAAAGAGCACGCAATTTGGAAATGCAGATGTTTTGGGGATCAGCCCATAGACACTCTGGATGCTGCCCAGAACTGAATAAAAAACAAATACTCATTTTGGCTGTGGACCACAAGGTTCCTCTAATTTGTTACAGAAGTATCTTGAAGGATGGGTGTATCACTAAGGCCATGACTGCCGTAATTCAGGTCCGATCTCCAAAGAAACTCTACAGGCTCTGAAGCGGAGGCTGAAAAATGAACTGATCCTGTCGGTTCAGGACTTGAACGCTGGGGCACCAGAGATCAGTGCTTCCAGCTAGAATGAAAGCACTCTCAGAGCATCACTGCCTTAAACCTTAGAAAAGTTGAAGCAATTCACAAAGAATTATTGGTTTTGAAAATTAAATCCTACATGAGTAATAAGGATGAACTAGAGCTACACAGGTCTCCAGATCATAATCAGGAGTCAAGGCTTTCTACCTCTTCTTTGGAAGTGAATGATGTACTACACATCATAAAACCAGATGTTTGCTTGCTGTAATATTAAGTGCATGTTATTGTAAGAAGGTGCTGCGAATAGTTGAACTGAATGAGCGCTCAGAGGGTGCTAGAGCTTGCCGTGATTTTTCAGTGCTTAAAAAAATAACGCTTGCTAGTTTACTACTCTTATCTCAAGTTCTCATTGCTCACAGTCTGACACAATATGAAAATATCCATCTGCCATTCTGCCAGTGCTCCTATCTTGAACCATCTCCAGGACTCTGCGGAACACGAGCTGCCAGTTGTATGGGAAGTTAGGGAGATTCGGAGATACAAACATGTCACCAAGGACTAAACCACTACTGCACTCCTCTTAGTTCACCATCCATTTGCGATGAATTCCCAGGCAACAAAAGCTAAGTCGCAAGACAAAGAAGTAACTTTGGAATTTCTGTCCCTTTCTTCCCACATTTACTGTTTAATAAAGATCTTAAGTTCACGTCCTGGGTTCAAAAGTTCATGGAAACAAGCAACACTTTCTCTTTCCATCACACCCAGGCCTCAGCTTTCTACCGAGGAAGTTGTGGCATATCATAAGCGCCAAATACCCATGCTCTTCACTGTCAAAAGCTCAGCATCTGTCTTTGCACTCTGTTATCCACCCTTCGATACATTCAGTAAAAAATCCCCCAAGGTTTTAACATATAAAAATCAAATTACTGGTAGAAACTTGTCATTCAGAGAATGCAAGCATTTTGCATGGTTAAGAATTCTGCCGTCTTTATGTGCCTGAGCCAAATTCTTCCTTCAAGACACGCCGCTGCCTTTACGGGGTAACACCAACACTGGTCTTGCATATATATTGTTATAAACTGAGAGCAAAATTTGCCTCGACATCTTCCTATATGGAACAGTTACCCAACTCTTTTCTAATCCTTTCTCATCCCCTAAAAATGAAGTCTTACCCCAATTGCAGCTGTTCCTCTCTGTAATCAAAATTTTACACACGGAAGAAAAAGAAAAAGATTTCAGGCTAAATAAACCAATCTCACAGTTACACGGCTTGAAGGATTATTTGCTTGAATCATTTCCCTCCCACACACAGTAGAGAAAAAACAGCTCACCCAGTTGACATAAAGCTCAGGCTCAAAGTGTTTGCTGTCGGTACACAAAGCTCTTGGCACAGATTTTAATCTCACAAAGACAGGCAGGTTTGTCTGCCCCAAGAAAGGATTTTATCACTAAATATCATCATCATCACCAACCAAGTGGATCTAAACTGAGATCATGGTTCCTCTTTGGCAACTATTTGCAAGAAGAGAGTTCTGTGAGACACAGATGGTGCTGCGAACAAGTCATTAGTCTGTGCCACAGTACCATGATTCAGCTGGCTGTTTGAAGCACTCCTGCTTGCCAGCTTGGATGGACTGCGTTTCTATGAAAGAATTACTGTGCTGGAATTGAATCAGCTCCAATTGGTGACCAGTTCTCACTAGCATCTCATGAGATACTAGGTCTTCACATGAGATTTGTCTTCCTCTCAGTGCAAAGAAAATTGCTAGGAATGAGATGCTTTATTCAGGATTTGGAAATGGATACAACAGTGAAAGAGACCAGCTGGTCCTGGCAGGCAGGTCCGGCATTCTCTGGGTGAGAGAAGACGTGATCCACTGTTCTCTTTGCTTACCCTGATACGCTTTGCTCGCCTCATGTCATCTGCTGTCATGGTGCTCTGTGTAGGCACCGTGCTCTCATCATGCTGCGGCTGGATTTGTAGCGGGTGGTTTTCTGACTGCTGCTCCAGTGCCGACTGCGTCTCTGATGGCACTGGAGTCTGCTCCTGCTGCTCCAGCCCATTCAGTGTGGCTTGTCCGGCCTCATCAAACTGCCCCTTGCTGGAAAAATGCAGCAAGTCCTGAAATCGCAAATCATACAACCAGTGATTATTCCCCCCACCCACTGAAAAACGCTTTGATAATACTCAGCAGACAACAAGGTTTCTACATATTTCATCACAAGCTGTAAACAAGATGCGTCTACACTAACGCTTTCCTACTGTCTTCCGTTGATACTCTCGGCAGATCACCTCCACCTACAGCAACAACATTCAGAGTGCCAGGGAAGCAGCGCCGCAGGGAGGCGACTCTCTTGGCCATCATATTGTCTGATCAGACACAGACAATCAAAATGACCCAGCTGTCAATAGCCAAGCAAGTTCTTCTGCACTCATGTCTATTACCGCTTTAACCAAAGGTGACGTAGGCTGACCTGTGAGAAATTTTACGACCAGAGTGACTTGCACAGACCAGGGAAAGCAGAGAATTTCCGTCTCGTTGAAACTGTTGTCACTTTGAAACATTATCATGTATTGTTATGCAGCGTCTTCTCCTTTCTAACAAACTAGCTGGAGTGCTGAACCGGAGAGTGACAAATGAGATGATTATACTGTGCACTGTGTGTTTTGCTATCCAGTTTCCAAGCTCTGCATACTCTCATCTACCCAGCTGCATACATCACTTACATTTATCACACAAAGTTGTTTTCCTCCTTTTTTGCTTTAACATAAAAGAAAAGAGAGGGTGTTGGGAGCAGGAAGCACACGCCAAAAATCTACATTCTTTCCATATAAATTCCAATAACTCCTCTGGGATGGAATCCTCTCGTATTACGAGAGGAAAAACATAGATCCTTACTTGACATCACTTAACGCAACCCAGGAAACTTAAAAGCACTAGGAAACAGAGT
This sequence comes from Sagittarius serpentarius, assembly GCA_034782735.1. Lineage (NCBI taxonomy): Eukaryota > Metazoa > Chordata > Aves > Accipitriformes > Sagittariidae > Sagittarius > Sagittarius serpentarius. Next base: position 2,610,900 of record JAVKLA010000081.1, read on the forward strand.
GACAAAAGTGTATCAGCTCAGGGCTGGTACTGTCAAAGCGCAAAAGCAGGTGTGGGAGAAGAAAAACAGGAAGGTGCCAGAAGGAGTGCAGCTGTTATAAACCACGAATGCTTACCAGATAGAGACACTTAGGAGAGCAATATACCAGCCAAATGTCCAGTCCTGGTCTAGGTGGCAAGTTTCCACACTTTCTGACACTAAACTGTACTCACAGCATCCCGAGTCTCAAGTTCTCAGGCAGATGAACTCCTGCCTAGTCATTAGCGAGGCGGGCAGACCTCCAAAGGCTTGGGACATAACCATGCCCCTGCTCGACTGTACAGACACATGTGAGCTAGCTCTGGGCCATGTTCCAATCTGGCAGGACGTGAGCCACCTCCAGCCCAGAGGCCGTTCAGATACATTAGCGTGGGACTGCGCCCAGTAAGCCCTGTCTCTCCGGAGTTAAAGAGTTTGGGAACACCATTATGCTTACTTGTCTAAATGGCGCTGGCTTGTGTCTGTCAGCTTGCAAAGACGGCGATCTCGCAACCGTCTGCAATTCATGCAACATTTAGGGCAACTCCACACGCTCAGAGAACGAGCGGCAGGCATTCACAGGCAACGTATACGTTCCTCCCTCTGAGTCAGCGCCGAGCCATGACCCAGCGAGATGCCAGAGGAGCATTACCACTCCAGATACCAGCTTTCAGCTAAGTCATAAACCAGAGCCACTGATCCCTTCCGACACCTTTCATAAGGACTTGCTGGTAACCTAAGCATGGTCAGCATCAAGAGAGAATTGAGCATTTTACTTAAATGCGTGATATTGGGTCCCTACAGAATACAACCAACAGCCACAAGCAAAAGAACATTTTGCAATAAGTATGCCTACAGGAAGCCCTTTTGTTAATACTAAAACATCGCAAAGAATCATAGCTCAAACTGATTTAATTCTACCAGCAACAGTTACAAAAGCAGGCTCTGACCTCACGTTCCAGAAAGGACAAATACGAACCTAAATTCCCATTACAGTTTTACTGTCTAAATTACTTTTGTGATGCTGCTAAACTGCCACCATAACCTATCGCACTGCTAAGTGCTTTGGGATGAAAGTTGCTGTAGAAATGCAAGTGATTTTACAGTTTTTATAGAAGGGAAGTAGTGTGCTCTCCTAGCACAGAACCACAGCGAGAAAACCAAGAATTACTTGGGTTTAAGTCTAAAGCACACCCTCAGTTTGCACTGATGCCCCAAATTCTTTTAGGCAAGTGTTTACATCCCATGTGATATTTTCTTCCTCCTCTCCACCCACATTAAAAAAAAAAATAAAAAAAATACCTGCGTCCCTTCTTCACACTTCTCCCCATTTTCACTGGTTACTTCCATACGCATGAATTTGGGAGGGCGCCCCGGGCGTCTGCCTGGTCCAAATCTCCTCTTTCCTCGCCCACGACCTCGGCCTCTGGCTCTGCAGAATACATAGTGCTCCAGGTTAGAGACAAAAAAAAAAAAAAAAAAAAAAAAAAAAAAAAAAAAAAAAAGATAGATTTGGAATCTCCACTGCTTTTATGCATTCTTTCTCAGCATCACTATTCACCCATTCAACTCAGTAACAATGGCCTGCAGTAAATAATAAAACCTGAAGAATTTCTGGCAGGAAAAAGACAGGGTACTGGCTGGTATCTATTTATTTTGTGCTTTATGAGAAATCAAAACCCAGAACACATTAAAATTTATTTCAGTAACTGTGGGACCGAGAGGACTACTGGCTCCTAGCAAGCCCTCTGCCATAGCAACTCTCGTACTTCCAACACCCCAGCATACGGTGTGCTGGAAAGCGTTTTGAGCTAGATGGAACAAGTGCACGAGGAAACCAATTTAAAACCTGAAGCCGTAACATCCCTCCCCCAAAAAGGCACTTCACCATTGATGTCAGGCAGTAAGCTGAAGGGAACAATTTTCTGTGTCAAAAAACCCCTCAAAACAAAACAAAAAACCACCCACCAAAAAAAACCCACAAAACAAAATGCAGCCGCTTGCTAAGTTTCAGGAAAAAGAGGGCACCAGTGTCTTCTGCTCTCTGATGGACGTTTGCAGATTCAGCTTTTAATAGGTCAGGATAAACTATCTTGACAGCCCAACGAGGAGCCAAAGCACAAGAAGTCTTGTTCTCCAAGCTCTGTATCTGCATACATCTGAGAAGCATCAGTATTTCAATATCGTGGTACTGAAATACTGCAATTTTTTAAGTCATTTGGGAAAAAATAAAAGCAAACCAAAAAAAATCTCACCAGTTTCAATGGGGTATTTATTTCCCTCAAGCTACTCCTTTCGCAAAGTCTTACACCAATCAGCTTCCTGGTGCCGTATTCTTACCTTCCAGTGCTGAGCTGTTCTCTCATGGGTACCCAAGTTGGCCAGTAAGATCTGTAGGGCAAAGACCTTCCTTTCTGCATGTTTGGGGAAACACCATAGTCATACACTGACAAAGCTAAAGCTTTCAGTACCTGCTGAAGAAGTCCAGCTTCTCATCATGGGAGTTGAGGTGCTGCTGGAGTTGCTCTGAGCTCATGAAACGACGATTGCACTCATAACACGGCCAGTTCTTCTCTTGCTCTCGGAGAACTATGTTCAGTTGGAAACGTCAATAACAGCATTTCAGTCACCACCAATTAAATGCCTCATTTTTCTTCCCAAGCCTTTCTGTCCTCTGTGGGCCATATTTCTCCCCTGAAGGTTAGGCAGACTGCAGAAAAACCAGCACTGCTCCATTTAGCTTTGCTTTTATCCGCTCTGCACTGTGGCATGACTACAACTCACCACAGAAAGACAAAAAGGTCACTGGGGACAATTCGCATGGACTATAAACGCTGCTTAAAATTCAGGGAGATTTTGAAATTTACCCTCGTATGCAAGAGCACCTGCAGGACTGTGCCTCTAGCGTAAGCTAGGGGAGGTCAAGAGAAATTTCTCAATCTAAAGCAGTAGCACATCGATCTATGACACAGACCCAACATGAGACGCCAAGTACAGAAACATACCTCTTTCCTGCAGTAACCTAATGCTTCCCAGAAACTGAGGCAAAAGGCTAAATTATTCTAATATTAGCATGAGGTGAGTTAGTAGAAATAAGTCCCAATAATACAATCTAGATCTGGTTTAACTTTTCTTAACCCAGCAGAAATTTGGGAGCACTATACAAGCTGTATACTTGAAACTAAGAAGTACAACACCCAGCCACCATCCCGCTGCAAAAACTGAGAGCAGAAGAGCCCAAGTTACCCTTCCTTTCCTCCTCAGATATGTCATGGATCTTCTGGTTCACAAACTCTGCGTAAGAGGCAGCATACCACACCTGCAGCAGGAAGACAAGATAACAGAACATTGAGAAGGAACCAGAACTAAAGGGAATTCACTTGAAAATGGTTTTGAAGCAATACATTTACTTCACTTGCCTCAGCCACTAACTCTTACTGCTCCTTTCACCCTCAATAACAAACTCTGTTGAGATCAATATGCCCTCACTGAGGAATAAGAGAGCTTTGCTCGGAAAGCATATCCATTTAATTTTAAGGTATAGCCTCCTAATATGAATGTTAAGTCTCACACGTGGCTACCAGGAGCTCTAAAGGGAGTAAGGCTGCTCTCTTTAGACCCGACTGTAAAGATTGTAAAGGACGGATGTCCGCAGAGTACTGTTACTTGTTGTACCACAAGGAATGAAAAAGTTGTTAACGTGGGGGATTTCCTGTTTCTTTCCTGCTCTCTTTACGCAGACAACAGAAAGCACCGTCCACAGAGACTCATTTAAAATCTTTCTGAACACCTGAAGGATCGGAGCAATATGGTCCTGCTTCCCAAAACAGAGTTCTGCCAGGCTGCAGCATGACAGACCCACCACTTGGGTTACGCAAGGGATTTAGGGAGCCTTCAGCAGAGAGAACCACAGGAGGCAGAAAGACAAAGTTTATTAGAGCCTAAAATCAGATGCTCACATTCAGCTGAGAATTCTTGCATCGTTTCTCATTTTATCGTACCGTTTGATTAAGAAGGTTCCATTTCAGAAGAGATTTCTTAAAGAAGGCACGGACAGATTTTCAGCATGAAAAAATCTGGGCAAGTTTAAACTTGTAGCGGGCCACAGGCATTTTCACAGCAGTGGCGAGTGGCATTTTTAACTCCTTCAAAGACTCCTAGCAGGTACGCGTTACTTTGCGGGAATCTCACTAACTGGACAAAGAAGAAAGCCTGGAACTCCTACACTACTCACCTGTCATGCAGTACATAAGTTCTCAGCTTTAACTGACTGATCCTTCTACTTCAATCTTTGGACAACATTTATACGCATGCCTTATATCCACTTGGGGAGGAAAACACATTTCAGAGCCTAGGTAATTCGCTTTCGATTATCAAACCAATTTTATCCCAAAAGACACTACGAACACATAAAGCAGGAAAAATGGTGCTTCTACAGGCAAGTCTGTACAGATTTAATTAAAGTCTGATTACAAATTGATTTAAAAAAACGTTGAGAAAATGATGCTTGGATACACTTAAAATGGATTAACACCGTTTCTAGTGATTCAGCTTAAACAAATTAAGGGCTGATTTCAGAGAAACCAAAAAGAACCTTACTGTTAAAAATCAGCAACAAGTGTATAAGCAGGCTTTTGCCCTGATTTAGCTAAGTGTGTTTAAAACTGGTATTCTGTTAAATTGTTGAAATTTACGTGCATGAAGAGATTTGAAGAAGAACAAACAATTTCCTGATATCAAAGTTTTTTGGTTACCCCCAGTTCCCCAAAAGGTGTTGAAAACAAAGGCCGTCTCAGCCAGCCACGCTGCTTTGAGCTCAAAGTAATCAATACTTTTTTAGAGGGAACAAAAAGTAACTCACAGGGAAGTCACAATAACCTTTATCATTTTCCACACGCAAAGTTTCAAAAGTTCTAGGAAAGCCAGGTAAAGTGAGAGACCATATTCACTTAAGGCACCAGAAAACAAGTCAAGGGCACGCAGGACTAACTGGAAAGGGCATCCAGAACTAAAAAGAATAAGACTGCTGCAATAAAAATTAGATTGCATCAGCAACATATATGCAGTGTAAAGCACGGCAGTGACAGACAAATCATTTGCATACCCTCATTTTAAACTTCCTCATTTTATACCTGATCCAAAGCTCATTTAAAATCTGTAAGTCAGTGGCTAACTACTTACTGACTTCAGTGACATTTGATTCAGGCCATCATGTGCTTTATCAGAGAAAAAAAAGCCCTAAAGCTATTTACAGCAATCATTTCTGGCACTTGGAGATGCACTTATTACTAGGTAGCAACTCTAAGATTTGATTTCATCAGCAGAAAAGCGAGTCACGAAACACGCGCGATTGCCATACCTTGAGTTCCTGCTTGGGCTCCACGTTTTTAATGGTGGTGTAATAAATATGGTGGCCGTACTGATACGCTACCAGGTTCTGCTCCAAATGGTTTTGAGCTGGACGCACAAACATCATCCAGTTACAAAGAGCTTCGCTAGAAAGTTCAAACCACAGGTCTTCTTGCAAATCTCTCTCTTTCCTGTCACCCTTATCAAGAGAAACCTGTAGCAAAATCCAATTACACGTGACTGTAACTGCCCAGCAGCAGGTTCAAAAGAATTTGAGCTTCTTAAACAAACAAACAACTACCGTGCCCGTGCAACTTTTACATAAGGAAAACAATGAAGACATAGCTGATTCTCCTCTCTTTGCTAAGAGGGATCCAGAAACGGGCAGCGCTCAGAAAAATACTGAAAAACAGGTAGATATTTAACTAGGGAGACACGATGGACCCTTCCACGGCTTTCAAAGGCAAAAAGCATTCATTAGAAGGGCCAGGCACAGTACTTGACGTATGGCTATGAGGCACAAGAAGCTGTAGCTTTAGTAGGCCATACAGCGTCAGTTGTCAGGTGTTTCTAACTGCCTGGCCCACTTCTCCTTTCATTTCTTGACTCATGACACCGCCTCAAGCTGGAAGCAGCACTTCAGCTGAACTTCTGTTGGGTTACTGAATCTGCCTGCGGTAACAACTTCCTTGTCAGACACTGACCATCAGACACCAGTGCTCCTAAGACTGTCGACCTAATCTCTAGCAAATAAAGGACCAATTCCTATAATGAAGCCAGTAAATAAATGGATAAAAGTCAGTCAAATCCATTATACCTCAGGCCAATGACTCGGCATGAGGAAGGGGAGAAAAACCTCTCCTCTCCCCTACGTCTTACAGGGGCAAGGAGAGAAAGGGGATGAGATATTTTTAACTTAAGTTACAGCATGACACAAAAGAACGGCTGCAAAACATCCTCAGGTAGGGCTGCTATTTTTACGTCCAGATGCTGCTTCAGCCCATGTGATTCACATGCGAGAGTGATTCACAGCATTCCACGTTATGTGTCCTATATTATCATAACACTGTAATGCCTGAATATTCACCACGATTATTGTGTCTCCCTGAATAACAGGGTAGATTAAGCCAAAGCAATCTGGGTATTTCTGAGTTACTTTCAGAGATGGAAATAATGAAAGAACATCTCCAGCGAAGTAACCGCTCAAGGCAGAGCGACGAACTCATAAAAATCAAAGCTTAAGCACAAACTGATCCTCCTCCTTCTTCTTCTTCCTTCGCACGCACGCCCTTACCTTCAAGTGGATATAGCAGTCTTTGAGTTCAGTTTGTCTAACCAGGGGTCCTTCCACAGGTCCAAACTGCGTGCGTTTTGGGATACGCCTTTTGGAGAACACACCTCCCAAAAACCTGTCTATATAGAGCACCAAGGGGAGGCTGGCTCTCGCCCTGGTCAGCACAGGCCGGTTTGGGATTGGATGCAAAGGTCCGTGTTTCGGACACACAGAGGGATGTGCATTATTACACTCTTCGCACCCTACAACACAAAGTCAGAGAGGACACGAGTGTCAGGCAGACGCTCACGCACCAGCTCAGGAGCGACAGCCTTATCTCCCTCTAAACATCCTTGGCTCAGCTGTGGGGAACATTTATTCCAATAGTCTGTCTACATTTTAAAACATTAGAGAGGGCAGCCTCCTGCAAAATGAAGAACAAAGCAGCTCAGAGACTCTGCCTAAGGCTGAACCTTGTCTTTTCAGTAAGGCAGCTCAACAGGCATCTACATTTCTGGGTATAAAGGGCTTTACTTATTACTGCTGAAATCTGAATGGCTTTCAGCTCCATTTACGAGAAGGCTGATGGAGGGGAAAGAAAAAGGGAGGGCACCTAATACGCTACATACTACTTCATACGCTTACACAAATCATTGGGATCAAAGGGTCGAGGTGGATCTGGATCCCATTCATCCATGTCAGTGTCTTCCCCGTCTTCCTCCTCGTCTTCATCCTCATCATCTTCCTCTTTTGTTTCCATCCTTCCCATTTGATTCTGCAGAGGTGCTAAAGGGTCAGAACCATCCACTGCCTCCATAGGAGGTAACACCTGGTTATGCACCGGTAACGATGCCTGAGGAGAGAATTCACAAACAAACAATCAAAATTGATTCACGGAACAAAACACCCTTACAAAGACGAACAACGAAGCTTCTTGCTAGTCTACCCTTTTCTGCTTCCTTTGGTAATGGAAAGAAGGACAAGGGAAAGTAAAGCGACATGATAAACGATTGCTGAGGGATGTTTTGCATCGCTGCTGCTGACAGCTGCCTCACTCAGGACAGCTCTGTGTCACTACCTAGCTCTACCCTGTCAAGGACTGACTTCTCAGGAGAAGAAAATGGTATCAGAGAAGTTCTGGACCCTCAAAGAAGGTTTGAAAAAGTCCAGGCTCTGTGGAAATTATCTAGAGCCTAAGGCTGTACTTTAACTTCTGTACAAAGTGAGAGAATCCTGCACATTGGCACGTGATCTTTTCTCTCCTACCGTACAAACACGCACAATCCCCAGAGTGCACACAGAGAGATCAGTAAGGGATAAGATAACACGGGGACTAGATATAAACTATGGGACGTGGAGGACAGTTGAGGGCATTGTATTCTTTCACTAGTTTTAAAGTTTATCCCTTTCATTCCCTACAAAAAAAGCAAAAAATAATTGAAGTGCACTGCACAGAATATTCCACCACCCACGCAGGTTTCTCAGGTAGAGAACAAGAAACACTACACACTATAAACCTGTCTTAACAGGCTGGCAAAGAGACCGAGTGGATGTTGGTCCTATGCGACAGTCAGCATTACACCTTCTGTTAACTAGGCTTTTCAAAGTTGAGAAGAGTATTTTAAAGGTGGCTGCTCAAGACAGAACAATCTGTAGAACAGGTTTCTGTGTATCTTAAATGCATGATCTCTCCTAAAAAACCCACACACACATTCCACGGTGAGACTATGGAAGACAGTACAGAGCTGTGCTACGGCTTTCTCGTATCTCCTCCCATATCACTCAGACACGTTTTTATCACCTGAGACAATGGAGCAATGAAATCAGTGTACTCGTACATTTAAAAGAAAAGGGTGCCTGGCAACTTACTCTATCTGCTTGTGGACCCTGCTCCAGAGCCATTTGCTGGGGGGATTCGGCAACGTTGCCGAGCACGGACAGGTTGGTGGGATTCATGCTCTGAGCAGCAGCAGGCAAGAGCACAGTTACCTAAAATTATAGGCACTCATTTTAGCACTGCGTCATTTCCATCAGTCACTTACATATGGGCAGTGCCCTGCATGCAAAGCTCCCCGGAGTCCTACACTAGGTGAAAAACTGCAGCATTTTAATGATTTTTTTTTTTTTTCTTTTTTTGGGCGGGGCTGGGGGAGGCGGCAGGGGATGATGGACTTGGACAAAACCTGCAGATCCGGGAACAAAGGGAAAGGCTTCAAAACTCAACCTAGATTTTGTAACTTTGAATTTCCCATCTCCCACTTCTGGCTTTAAATTAAGGTCCTATCCAGCCTGGGTTCAAACCGCACTAAAAACAGATGCAAAGAGCTCTTTAGCTCTTGGTAAAACCAGTGATTTGGGGTCTTTTCCTCTTCTATCTCCAAATTTCCTTTTTTTTTTTTTTTTTTTTTTTAAAGGCAGAAGGTAAAGGAGGAAAAAGAAGCATCTCCTCTTTTTGCCTATCTTTCTTTTTCTCAAGCAAACCAAGATCCATTATAAAAACAAGAGGGTGTATTGACCTCATCGGAAGATCAAGCACTCAAATGACAGGATTCCAACAATTATTTTTTCTTCACATCATCTGGTCACACTATACGTTTTTGGTTGTTTTCATACCCATTTTTTTGTGTGGTAACAAAAAAATTAATGCATATTACCATACCGCTCCCATCCGTTCAGCAATAAAACAAAACAGAATTAAGATCCTAGGAATCAGCTTTCCTGTCTTTTCTTTCCTGCTTATCTATAACAGCAATTTGGACCCTTATCCCACACAATTTTTCATCCTTCTCTACAGCTGACATCGTGTGGCTTCTAGTTTGTGCCTCTGACTGTTAAGCAGCTTCTACGCTAAAATTAAAGCCCCTGCCCCTCTAGAGAGGGCTTAATATCAGATAAATCTGAGAACAGCGAATTGTGTCAACAGCGAAGGAGCAGACAAGAAAATCCATAACATAAGCAGACAGTCTTAGAACTTCAAATCTAGTTGTTTTGTTTAAAGAGATATTAAGAGTAATTTATGAAACTGCTTTAAAACTCCAGCAAAAAGACTTCAGGGAACTGTGTGAGAGTAAGCAGGAAACTGCCAAGATGACAGCTGAACCAAGCTTTCTGGTATTGACATTTCTGATGCCAAGTGGCAACAGAAAAGGCATCATTATTCAGTGGCACACCTCCAGGTCTGCCAGCAATGAGAGGTTCACGCAAGCTTGGGTCTACTCGTACCTCATATTAGCATTGCCTACTGCTAATCACGCTTCAAACGTATCCTTACTTTCACTTCCATGTCGGACGCCGCAAGGAACATAGGCATTATTTTTAAAAACCTTTCAATTTCTTTTAAAAATAAAGTTTCTTTTGAAAGACAAGAGGAGCTGTGATTATTATTTTAACGTTTGTTGTCAGTTCAGGGATGTCCCACGCAAAATGCTGATGTAAAAACACCTGCAAAGGCAGGAGCTGCCACAACGAGGGCCCAACCGCTCGCAAGCAGACAAACATCTCTGCTGGGACTGCTGTCACAGACAGCGTTGGAAGGGAGGACGGGCTGAGGACAAGCAGACGAGCGCTCGTGCCCTTGATACTCAACATGGGATAGTAACAACACACCACCTCTGCTGTCGAGAGTGTCATTTGTACTGCACATGTAAGTATTCTCTACTTTTAAGTAGATCACATGTTTATTTGTTAAATGAGCTTTAAGACAATTCAATAGGATTTGGGGACTTCTTAACGCAAGGAAAATGATGCGGCAAAAAATTCCAGAATGACACTCCAAAAGCCTCCAGAGAACTGGAAGAGAACACGTAATGCCTTTCCTGTGTCAGTCATACCGTTTCCTGCCTGTGCCTCAACAGTTTAGAAGGTCTTCTTTTAGCAAGAAGAAAATTTATTTTCAGTGCACGTTCAACCCTTCACTCTGCCCCAAGACTGTCAATAAATATGCATTTTAATGATGGCATTAGTAATGATTCAGACCTAACATGTCAATTCACGCATGCCATTAAAGACTCACCAAGCAGTATTGATTTTAAGCTTCCATGACAAGCAGAGAATTTGAACTAGAGATCTAGATCTGAAAGCACCTATACCCGATTACCACAATGCAGTCCCCAAAGGTACTACTAAAAGTTAACAACAAAACCTTCCCGTCCATGATGGATTAAAAAAAAAAAAAAAAAAAAATCATCAAAACTTTATAAACACGGGCTCCAGTTTTATTCTGTTCCTAGCCCACTTCACACTGGCAAGCGCATCAGGCCTGGGATGCCCTGGTAAGGTAAGGGAGGCAGTAACGGAACTTCTTCAGTTTTTACAATTAATTTCGTGCAAAGTTTCTAGTAAACCTAGAATTTGATCCAACGCTTCTATCCCCTGAGAGCCTTTTATGGACTTAAAGGCATTTGGATCAGAATCTGTACGAGGACAAGCGCAAATCCAGTCTTTCCAGAATGACACATTAAAATAAAGTCAGCCACATCAGCTTGCTGACATACTTAAAGGGACACTGTTGAAAGATTTTTCATTCTGTCTGGGGCAGTAAATCAGTATTTTCGTTGAACATGAATTAAAAAGAACAAACTCAAACTCTCTTAACTTTTATTGTCATTCACGCACAAGCTAGCCAAGATAATAATGGCTTGTTATCATAAGCTTTTTGCCCCGATCCCTGGAATGACAGTACATGACTGAAGACTGCCATTTGACAGATTCAGAGATAGCTTATTACGCTCTAGCACCACAACAATGTCCCTTTACCTTCAGTAACAGTTTCCTTACAGTTTCAGGCCCCAGGAAAATAATGTCTCTTTCTTACCTGCTGGGTGGTGGCATCCTGTTGGACGTAAGCCACTTGGGACGGATCTGTAAACAGAGTCTAGACAAAGTGAAAAAGGCTTATCAAACCAGCCTTGGGGTTGCTTACTCCCAACTCACACAAAGATTACCCTGCCACCAAGAAGTGATCCACATTTGATCCTTCGCTAACTTCTAATGTGCCTGTTACCACAGCAGACTGATTCAACTTACCCACGTGAACCTATGTGCCTAGAGATTAAACTAAAATTAGGCAGTACTCCATAAAAAGGTAGTGTTGTATTTATGAGGCACTTTTCATCTATACACCTGAAGTGCTTCACGCGATTTTTTTCATTTTTTATTTTTTTTAAATACGCAAATCGCTTTGTCAATTATCGATTTGATAAATTCTACAGAATGAAATTCAACAGCTGTGTGAAAGCTAAGTAAAACTTCAGGGCAGGTCGGAAGATGACTATTAACTTTATCTTTCTGCAAATTCACAAGAGATTTCCTCAAAAGAAAGCGTGCGGATATCAGGCATATCCCTACAGGTAAATTTGATACGGCCAGGACGTTGGTTTTTTTAATTTCATCGAAGACACACCAACTCCAATATTCTTAACAGTAGCCTGCAAGACCAGCCCTGACAGGAGACCTTCCCCCTAGGAAAAGCAAGACTCAGATGAAAAGTAAGTATTGAATGAGGTCAGCCTTGCTTACTTTGCCAAAACTTGAAATATCTGAGCTTGTAGCAGCCTGGCTCCAACAAAATAAAGCGCAGCAGAATACAAATTCCATTAGCGCTTTGGTAATTTCATCTCAGTTACACGACAGTGTCTTAATACTACACCTCTTTTGACAAAACGATAGTATCCAGAGTTTTGGAGTTACTTGGTCAGTAACTTCCTGGGGGAGATAGCCTCTCAAAATCTCTTCTCCTCTCAGAACACCCCACTACGTGGGAACTGTTTTTATGTAACAGCTAAGAACTGCACAGGAGAGAGGCCACGCCGCGCAAGGCTATGCCAGCGTTGCTGCGGGTGTCAAGTACGTGCACTTTGTAGCATTGCTAATCTGTCCCGTCAGAAAAGACACTATAACACATTGTTGACAAGGCGTGCCTGTTCCTCTTTTTTTTATCTTTCCACACAGAGGTACAGATACATGCTACATAACCCCACATAAACACACGCTGTCAGAGAATAAAAGCTACTTGATATAATTATGAAGAAGAAAAAGAACCTCGGTCTATAAAATCAACAACTTCTCTGAAAAGAGACTGCTAAATTAGACTGAATACACCGGGATCCTCTGCAAAAAGACAGGACTGTTATTGTAACTATCAATTATGAGAACTGTACTATGCAAAACAAGGACTCTTCCAGAAGACAGACGCATAGATCGCTCTTAGCTTTTCACTGCATACAACAGAGGCAGGATTTCTGAAGAGATTATCCCTGTTTTGGAAAACACCCTTGATTTAATTATAATCTCGTCCACCTTCAGTGAAATAACCAGCATTTCATAATTCATAGCCTCGACATCCTTTGATTACCACATTTGCACATCAGACAAATGAACAGCATGAAGTCCCTGCTCAGCAACGGGCAGATAAAAGTGCTAAGAACAACTGCCCGCTATTTCCCAGTCCTATCACTCGGCTGGCAACTGGCTTTCATCTCAAACAAGATTGCTGTGTTTTCTAGGTGCCAAAATGGGGTGGGCCCAGAACCACACATGCCTGTGTAGCTTCCACGGGGTGGATGTAAACGAGCGTGTGCTCCGAGGTGTCCACGGAGGTGTAGGAGGTGCCATCCGCCGTGTAGACCACCTGCTGCGAGGGACGGTCCTGCTCATCGCTGTACACAATCTGTGCCACTGTCCCCCCGTCAGGGACAAAGTGCACCTGGAAGAGAAAACAGATCCTGTACTGAAACTTCTGCAGTCATACACCTGTGGGAAACAATGCAAAACACAAGGGTTGCAGAGGTGCCTTGGAAAGCAGAGAGTGCCTTGTGTCCCAACAAACTAGCCGATTGTTTTGAAAATACACATTTAAAACCTCATCTGAATTATGCCAGCAACACAGAAGTCTGGACATCAACTACCACTGGTTTCTGGTTTTGCTCTCCTTTTTAACTCAAGACCTAACTGGTGCAAAGGGCACCTTCTAACACTTAGTTCTTGGTTCAGACTTTGGAAATTCCTAAGAGAAGAAAACTCAGATATAAGCTAGTGTATCTATGGGATTTATCGGTATATTGTTTCCCTTTATTCTCATATTCCTTTCTGGATTTATGATAATTACTTCATTCAGCTAGTTCTGCAATTGGAGGTAATTTTTCCCGTTGGATGAACGGCTAACGGAATCTATTAACTCTGCTACCGCTTCAAGTGATAGTATTGCACCTATCATGAGGAAGCAATAGCGTATGTTAGATTGCTTCTCTGTAGTAAGTACATTCAGTATCAGTAGAAAATTCAACTATTTAAACAGAGAAACCTACAAGTGAAAACATTAAGCAAGGATTCCGAGGACTACTGCAACAAGTTACATCTAGGGCAGCAGTTTAAACACGAACAATTTGATTTTGACAGAACATTATGATCGCAAATGACCATCAGTGGCCTGCCTTAAACAAGCTAGAACACCTAATCCCAGTGGCAACATTATCTTTTGACACCCTTTATATGCTGAAAACCATTTTCAGCGCATGGGAAAAATAGGACACTTAGCCGGAAACCTAGTTTTAGTATCCATATTCATATTCACATAAAACGTTTTCACATAAAACGATGCCATGGCTACGTATTTTATTTATTTTGTTTCACCTTTTAGCTTATGCTTCAGAAGACACCTGCTACACCCCTGCGGATGCCAAGTGCTGATTCTGTACGATAAATCCTCACGCAAACACTACAGTAAAGATGCATGCAGTGTTTCACATTTGGAGAGCACTCTGCAAATACTAATTAAGCCTTGTAACTGCCATGTGCAAACAACAGTATGGTTGTCCTATTGTACAGATAATGGAACACAGGCCATTGGAAGACGCCTTTCTTTGCAAATTTCTAAGCTGGAAGTTACCAGGAGAGTCAGAATTTCTCAGCTTGTGGGTCAAATGACATGCAGCACCCTCTGCATAACATACTCGAAAGAATGAATCAATTTACAGTCTTCTAGAAATTCCTGGCTGCATTGTCTCCAAGACAGAGGGACTAGCTGCATACATCAGAATCTGACTGTATTAGTCACTAATGATTGACATGTCTCCCTTCCCCACCACCCAGATGTCTGACTGGAAAGAAGTTATGCATCTTGCTTTCCTGAAGGCCCACCCACAGCTCCCACTGATTCCACCGATGCCATCAAAATGGGCTGCCACAGACCACAGATTTTGTTAATATTCATTAATCTGAATACCCTTTCACTTTCCCACATGGTTATACATATATTTGGACACTGAAACTTCTATAGCCACTGGCTGGTTTCGTTTAGCTCGTTTCAGTTGTCTGTGTAGTCACTGCTGCAGTTGGCACAGCTCACTTGCTGAAGCTTTAATCCAAAAATCACCACAGGCATGTTTGTATTTCTCCTCAAATGAAAGCTGAGTTTCCAGACTTAAAGAAATGGTTGAACGGGAATGCCGGCTTGCCTTTGCCACCGCACCGAGCCCAATTTGGTCTGAGCAGAAATGGGGAGCTCTGGAAGGCACTAATCACCTGAGCAGTATTCTGTTCCTGCTCAGTAGAGTCAGCCCACACCTGAGGACTTTCCTCTTTTGAGTCCATCTCCTCCCTGCCGTGGTGCTCCATGAGGAGGGAGATCTACTGGAGGAACGTCTGGCTGAATAGATTCATCTGTTCACTCTGTTTGTACTTCCCGAAGAGAAGGTGATCTTCAGTAACATGGCTATTTAAAAAAAAAAAAAAAAAAAAAAAAAAGAGAGACAGAGATATAAAAACAAGAGTGACACATGGAATGGAGATAGGAGCTATTATCATCAGCTACTGCACTACAGGAACACACTGCCAGAGCAAAGGCAGGCTTGGCTTTATGAACATGTGCATTCTCATTTACCACGCTCAAGTTCCGCTGTATAATACTTTCCAAGTCCTTTTAAGGAGGAAACAAGTCAACCATTGCTACAATTGCACCGAAGGATTATACTGAATGCCTCCTGCACTGAAAAATGACATTGAATTCCTCCTGCACTTCTTTCCTTGGCCACAGGCAGTCCACAAAATATTCTCCACATTGTCTTTCTGGCACCTACAGTACCCAGAAGTCATTAAACGATGCAGAAAATTCACCTTAACCTTCCAACAAAAACCCACTACGTTCAGAGATGCATCACCAGTTTCTCAGTTCGTCTGAAAGAGGTTTTGTTCGAGAACCCACTGGCTTTACACCTTCACGCAGCCTTCACCTTGTACAAAACTGGAGTCCCAGTTGATATTCAGGCAGCGTTACAACAGACAACTTTCAGAAAAAGAACAATGAAACTTAAACTCTAATTCATGTGAGCCCAAAGATCCTGACAAATTGCTTCCAAGCTAGGTTTTATTCACCTCACACAATTTTATTGGGGCCTCTCAATCTGCCATTGGGAATCTCAGCGGTGTAATTTACAGCTCTGGTGATTGGTTTAGTCAGTGGTTCAGCACCTTCCCAGTCCTTCGTCTCTAATGTCATATTAAATCACAGGCCCAGGAATTAGCATGAGGCTGAGCCCATTTCATTTTTCAGCTAGTCCAATTAACTTCATTTTATATCGGGTGCCTCGCTGGGCTGATCCCATGCCAGTACCCCGTCTGTGCACCAGGAAGAAAGCAGAATGCTCCTTGCTGACGCTTTCATTCATTTGCATTTTAAATGCAAATTATTTTAGTCATAATTTGTTCCCATAAATGCTAGCAGTTGGCTTGTCATTGACAAACTAAAAAAAGATGGGGGAGGGGGGTGAAGCAGCAGGCATTTTCTGCCTTCTGCTAATTTTGCCAGCAAGGAGTGAGCTCTGCAGATCCGAGCACCCACTGTACCACTGGTCCTGGCCAGAACACATCAAATCTATAGTACAGAAAAGTCTCAGGCTAACGTCACTGAACTGCACAGTGCCGGGGGGCAGGGGGGAAATCATATCACTTCCATATATACAAAGAAAAACTGCAGGAAAGATATTTCTGGGCATCGCTAGACAGCAAGTCATGTCATTATCGGTGACTAGAGCCTAACATTTGCTTTCTCGTGCCGAGCAACACAGTACATGCGTGCCACGTGGTCCTCCACACAACCAGAGACTGAGGAGCGGTGCGATGGCTGTTCTCACTTTCTATTAGACCGATGCACCGCTAGGCTATGGCAATAACAGAGCAGAAATCCTATCTCCATTAATATTACTTGATACAAAACATCCAGAAAAAGCACTGAAGAGAAAAGGAAAAGAGAAATACATGCACCTGCGTGCAACGCTTCAGCTAGGGGATCTCATTAGTACAGAAAAGTGAACTGCAGCAAACAATTAGGACTGATAAACACCAGCCTTACTCTCCCAAGCGCTGAAAGCCAGGGTCATTCACAAATACATGTTATTTATTTATATATTGCAGCACACACAAGCTCTGATACATCAAAGTAAAGATTATCCGTGCCTACCTAGTACCTTTCCTCCAGCTATCTCAAAGCTACTTGCTACGTTACTAAGGATTAATTCAGGGATTTTTCTCATACCTAATCCTACCACTTTCACTGAACTCCTCGCTCATCTTCTCAGGTATACGGTCACCAAGGGGTCTAGAACTGCTTGTGTGAAATGTGACAGCATTTATGTCAGTAACATAACGTGAATAACTTTTACATAAAATTTAACGCCTACCCGGTTGCTATTCTTTGGCTGGTTTATCCCCAACAGCTCTTTTTCTTGACTGTCACTATTAATCAAGAGCCAATTCAGGTAATTGCACTAACAATAGCCAGTAGTTTAATCAATTACCTAATTGCTTAGGAAAATAAAAATAAATGCTAGAAGATTCAAGTTTGGGTGGTTTGGGTTTTTTAATTAGCCTGTTAATAAGAACGTAAGTAAATTAGCCAGCGACTGAATTAAGAGAAAGGCACGGTTCTGGCTAATCCCACACGGTGCAACAAGTAGCAGAATTTCTGGCTGACCTTCCCGGCAAGCAGATATCGAAGGTCTGAAGGAAGACGCTGAGTCACTCCTGCAGACTCATTTTGACACAAATAACTTACAAGGTGAGCGCAAAGGAGACTGAAGGGTTCAGACAGGTCTTTAATAGACAAAACTGGGCATTAAGATTCCTATCTGCAAAAAAAAAACCCCAAAATTACCAAAAAGTTGGAAAAGAAAGCAGAAGACAGTCATTTCAAGTTTTGCCGTGGTTCTAAAGGTTAACAGTAATCTCAAATCTCAGGGAAAAAAGCAAGGTTGAGCCAAATTCAGTGGCTCGGTGGTGCAGTTGCTATAAATGGTACTGTTACTGCTGTTCTTCAGAGAAATGAAAAAAATACACTGCTCAGCCCAGCCAATTGTGTAGCAATAACAATCAGACATTATTAGGAGCTGCAGGATTTGCTGATGCTTTCAACTTCTGTACTTCAAAATACATCCTAGGATCTGCCCCTCGGGTACGCATTCCTACCAAAGACTGGATTCTCCATAAATTCTCATCATTTCCATCGTCACCAAAACACACAGAAAAGCACGTTTCCCTGGAAACGTGGATGTGCTGAGTGAGAAGTCAGTGCAAGAGCAGGCAGACCACATCCCAGAGAGGTCCCGAGGCCAAGCAATAAGGAGGACCCGAGGCAGGAGCAAGCATTGAAATTTAGCTGCTGCGAAAGCCAATAGTGAAACAAGACCTGCAGTTAAGGTCAGGAGCTGGAAAGCACAATCTGGGCCAAAGTCACCGACAACAAAACTGCCAGGAAACACAAACACCCAAGCAAGTTTTCTAACACTGAAGACAGAAAAGACCGAAATAACTTTGCTCACTAGTCCTCCATAGAACGCTCTCCCTCCTTAATCTGCATAGAATGCTCTCCCTCCTTAATCCTGCACAATCTTATTTTCTTCTTTAAATCCCCCCCCTCAATATCCATTACAGCTGTGACACCGACAGCCGCAACCCCTCGAGATTTTAACGATTTCCCTGTGGTCTTCTCTCAGCAGAGATCTCTCACTGCGCAAGGAAGCGGCAGATGTCCAGCTCAGCACACGGCCACAATATTTTCTCAAATGAGCTGCAGAAGAATCGTGACAAGTACGTTAGGGTATGTGACCTCTACACTAAGCCTGCTAGCAATACCAGTTTGGGAGATATAAGTAAAGGAAATACTTATTTTCTCAAAGGGTCTAGCTGGAAGCTTTGTTTGGGTTCTTTTAGCAGAAATAAACATGAAACTTTGGGCATAAGCATTGCCAAACAGCTGACGTGCAAGGCAACACTCTCTGCTTGCTCTCCGCACCGTTTGCCCACAGATTATCCTTTGCAATTGTTGATTTTTCTCCCCGTATCTCACACTCATCAGACATTTTCACACAAGCTAAACGCTGAGGCAAGCACCTCAACGGGAAGATCTGCAGCATCCGAGGGACGCGCACACAGGTTATGAGACCTATCAACTGCAATTCTATCACCACCCCAATGCTTGCGTACAACCTGATAAGCGTCACGCACGTGAGCGAGAAGCAATGCCAACACACAAGATGCTAAACCATTTACAGAAACTGTGAAGACAGCCTTTTCCTCCCCAAAATAGCAGGCATGCCTCACCCAGTCCATGCTGGGTGATGACACAAGCTGAAATGGTAACAGGTATAAATATACCCCAGCACACCTCCAGTACATCAGAGTGGCAAGGTAGTGACAGGGTGCAGTGTGTCACTATACATATATAGCGTGAATCAAGATACAAGATACAATGCAAATCAAGAAGCCACACAGCTCCGTTACTTCAAAATATCTACTCCAGTGGAAGATAAGCTCATTCTGACTTGTGTTTGCTGGAGCTCTGAGACAGCACCCACGGGTGCTGCCCTTGAGCTCCCTATGACGTGCCCATGTTTTTCATGGGTAGAAGCACGCTCAGAGTTAGGAAGCAACACTAGTGCGTGCTGCTGCGCTCATCTCTTGGCGAGGCTAATCAGTGCAGGAACAACCTGGTGCTAACCACAACTAGAAAGCATCCGATTTAGAGCTGGAACGCGGTCAACAGACATGCAGGGCAGGACGAGTATTCTCCTACATGGCTGTGCACCCATAATATCCAGCTGTGTGCCTCAGCAGGTAAGCACAAGTAAATCCACCACCTCTTCAAGACAAAACAGGTTTGTTCCAGTATGCCATTCACATTTACCTTCCTTTTCTCAACACCCTCTGGGGACCTGCTGGTGTCAGAGACCTATGGCCTTCCTCTTTAGTTCTTGCCTTTTACATCCAATCCAAAAAAACTCATTAATAGTGAAGCCTCTCCTCCGCAGCTCCTGATGCCTGGAAAGCGCCTTTGTGTCATTGTCTGAACGGTTCCTTCACCTTTTTTGGAAATCTCACTTGAAAACTCCTTTTGACGACCACGATACTCTCTAACCCCTCTCTCCTGTTGCTGCAGCATGTTGATTTCTCCAAAGCTGTATTATTAAATCAGCAGCATCCCCCTGCCACTCCGTTCCGCTCCAGAGGATAAAAACGCTGCTCAGGGGCAAAGTGCCCCTATCCAACAGCAATGTCCTCATTAACTGCGCTGTCCTCAGCACAAGACACCCCACCCTCAGCCATCACAGCACCCATACCATGTCACCTCGTAGGTGCGCCTACGACCTCTAACACCTAGGGAATGGGAGTGCAACGGTGCTTTAAGGGAAAACCTCCCATAACCCCAAAGTCACTGTTGTTTTGTATTTGGCATATAAGAGTTTCCGACACAAGTTGAATATAGCAAACTCACACGGTGCTTCAAAGGAAAGCTCAGTTCTAAAGTTCGGAGAAAAGCACGACCAAAAAAAAAAAAAAAAAACAACGATATACAGTAACCATGTTTTCTTGGCATACCTGCTATGAAGGAATGATCATTTCTTTCAATGCTGGGACTACACAAGAAGATACACAGACAAAAACCCTGGGGACTTCATCTGCAGCAACCTCTCCAAGTCTAATTAAGGACATTCTGCTGAGAAAGCACCCAAGCCAGTGGCTGCCAAACATTAATTTTTGTCCCTTCTCTGGGACGAGAAGAATGGGGGAATATTAAAGCCGGGCAAGGGGAAAAGCCCACCTCCCTGCTCAGGGAGCCATAAAGCCACTGCAGTATCTCAAATGAGAATCCACTTTACAATAATGGTGCATAAAAGAGCTAATGTGATTTACTCCCCAGTGTAAAAGAGGCTTGCATATAGATGGGGGTTCCCTGCAGCAATAATAGCAGGGGTTATTAGCTTAATCCTTTGAGTACTGAGCTCACTGACCACTCTTTTTCACCGCCAACCCTATGCAAGGACAGCAAGATTGTTACAAAAGGGGGTTTTTACGACTACGGGTCTTCCTCCAGCTTTTAATACAAAAATGATTTATTATGCTCAAAAGGAACATCACATGTGTCTGCAGAAAGCTATGTCCCACACTTAAGTTAATTACCCCAGCTTGCCTAGAAGGCAGAGCCGGTGCATTTCCCGAGGTCCCTTGGCAAGAACACGCTTTCATTGCAGCAAGAAGGTTTCTAACCTCATTGAGGACTGAGTCACGACTGCCGCCTCCCTCCTCTGCATTCTCATCCATCAAAAGCACATATTGTTTCAAGGAACCCTGGCTCTGGTGCCTTTTGGCTGAATGTTAATAATCAGGGAATATATAACCACAATATTTTTGTTTTACTGGCGAGTTAGAAATGGAAATCATACATAGGGTTGTGGCAGCAAAGATTATTTATTTCCACAAAAGGAAAACCGGCTTCAATTTATTTAGTCCTATAATAAATAGGAGAGCTCAGCCAAACACAAACTCCCTCTTTACTCAAATCGTGCATAATGCATCCATCTATCTATATCCTTATGGCACATCTATCACCAAAGCAACAGTGAGCTGGAAGAGATCTCTTAGATCTTCAAGGCCAGTCCTCCGCTACCGTGTCCAACGTCTGTCACAGTCCTTTTCCTAAAGGGACAGTGCCCAAGCACTGAAGGTGAGAGCGTGACAGTCTGTTCCAACTATTCTCTCCCGAAGTATCAGGTAAGTAGCTGAAAGTCTTAACTGTTTCTACCACAAAATACAGGAAATAATCAAACTGGTCTCTGTTTCAGAGTAGCTGAATCTCTGAAGTACTGCTGGCCACAGGGATCAAATTTGGCTAACTGTACATTAAAACAGGTGGGGACTTAACATATAGTGCCAGTTACGGGCTACAACACAACTTCTATTTCTGTGTGCTTTACTAGCATAAAAGAAAAGTGACAAATAGACCCAACCTCATGTTTAAGTCAAACCAAAATCCACAATACTAAAACAGCCCCCATAATTAGCTACATTGATAAATCAATTAAAATTCAGTTTGCACAGCCAACAGCAGCTGCAGGTGGTCAGAAACACACTCAAAGTAGCTGCTGACTACAGAGCAAATTACCATGAAAGAGCTCAAGCGGGGATTGTCTTTGCAGGTTAGCACTCAGGGTGCCAGAGGACAGCAAGGGACACCACATATCCATTCCTCTCTAAAAACAAGCTGTCAATTATTCCATCAGATAATAATAACAATCACATCAATATCTCATCCTATAGCCAAGGTAATAAAGCTGCCTTCGTTTTAAACGCCTAATACACAACAGAAGCATGCGTATAGCAAAGTGCCAAAAAGCATCACAATTCGGGAGATAAGTTCTCCATTTAAGGACCGACTAGAGAAATACACCCTCTTAAACTCTTATTTTTTCCCTACAAATAAAGGCATTAGAAGGCTTGAGACTGCCAAATATTTTATTTCCACACAAGACGCAAAGAATCATCTTGTAAAAATCAGTTGATTCATGAGCATTTCATCTCCTAACTTAACCAACAGAAAGGAAAAAAAAAAAGAATTATTAAAGACGTAACAGAAGCAAGCTAAAGTTCAGTACAGTTCCTATTTCCACTGAAACTCTGAAAGACAAACATTGATACGTATCTTATAGATGCCCAGCTTTATGCTCGTTCATTCTTTAAAGGCCTGTAAGAACCACGACTCTATCAGTAATACACTAGACAGGTTGGTGCGCAGATACCAAAAAGCTCGTCACAAATACCGACCCTTCACTTCACTCTCAGGACTATGAAGCTCAGTAGCCTAAACCAGGTTTTTAACTCTGATCTACAGACCCCTTCTGAGGATCTGCAGTGAGCAGGTGAGAGGCAAGAGGTGACCGTGCGTAGCTTGAAATGTCTCGTACAGGGAAACTAACCCTATAAAGGGTGAGCTGTTCCTTTAGGATGAGGAGTTCTGAAAGGCAGAGCACCAGGACCTCATTTTTTTATTCCCACTTAATGATTTAACAAGCTCCCATTAACAAATTTTTAACGCAACCACGGCACAGGGCCTGGGGGAAGGGAACATGGCAACTCAACACCAAAACCTAGGTCGCAAAACGTCTGCAAGATCCAACAGCCACATGCTATAACCGTATCTCAGATCGCAAGAACGGGCCTATTTGGCAGAGGCAACCACCACCGCCGGCCCAAAGACCAACGTTCGCAGGGGGGCGGCAAACACCACAGCTTCCCCCTGCAGAAGCTACTTCTGCTCACACACGGGCCTCGCCCTTTCCTTTAGGCCCTCGACGGACAGAACCACCTCAGGCGGTGGGAGTCAGCACAAGGCCCGAACCCACAGGCCTGGTCCTGCTCTGCCCTTGGATGAGTCTATCCACCCAAACCCCACGCTGGCACCTCAAGGCGGCAGGCAAAGGGCTGCCGTCCCTCCACACCACGCCCCAGGTCCACCCAGACCTGAGCCTTCCCTTGTCGGGACCCATATCGGTGCCCAGAAGGCCCGCCCCCGCCCCGGGCAAGGCGGAACCCCATGGAGACCGCACTCCCCGCCCTCCCCTTAGCTCAGACTACGAGGACCGCACCACCCGCGCCCCCTTATATACCCGCCGCGCCCCACCACCGCCATCAACAGTAGCCAATCCGGGGACGGGGGTGCGACAACCCCCCCCAACTAGACCAATGGGAGGCAGGGGCGCGAGGCACGCGGCCAATCAGGAGGCGCAGG